>CM077807.1:18211849-18503453 GCA_039737535.1 Lagodon rhomboides | reverse complement strand
CACCTCCTCCTCCTCTCCTCCTCCCCCTCACCTCCTCCTCCTCCTCTCCTCCCTCCTCTTCACCTCCTCCTCCTCTTCACCTCCTCCCCCTCATCACCTCCTCCCCCTCACCTCCTCCTCTCCTCCTCCCCCTCACCTCCTCCTCCTCCTCTTCACCTCCTCCCCCTCTCCTCCTCCTCCTCTACTCCTCCTCCTCTCCTCCTCCTCTTCACCTCCTCCCCCTCCTCACCTCCTCCTCCTCCTCCTCCTCCTCCTCTTCACCTCCTCCCTCTCACCTCCTCCTCCTCCTCTCCTCCTCCTCCCCCTTCTCACCTCCTCCTCCTCTCCACCTCCTCCTCCTCCTCCTCCTCCTCACCTCCTCCTCCCTCCTCCTCCTCACCTCCTCCTCCCTCCTCTCCTCCTCCTCCTCACCTCCTCCTCCTCCTCTCCTCCTCCTCCTCCTCACCTCCTCCCCCTCACCTCCTCCTCCTCCTCACCTCCTCCCCCTCACCTCCTCCTCCTCTCCTCCTCCTCCTCTCCTCCTCCCCCTGACCTCCTCCTCCTCCTCACCTCCTCCCCCTCACCTCCTCCTCCTCTCCTCCTCCTCCTCCTCTCCTCCTCCTCCTCACCTCCTCCTCCTCTCTCCTCACCTCCTCCTCCTCCTCCTCCTCCTCCTCCTCACCTCCTCCCCCTCACCTCCTCCTCCTCACCTCTCCTCCTCCTCCTCACCTCCTCCTCCTCCTCACCTCCTCCTCCTCACCTCCTCCTCCTCACCTCCTCCTCCTCCTCCTCCTCCTCCCTCCTCCTCCTCCTCACCTCCTCCTCCTCACCTCCTCCTCCTCACCTCTCCTCCTCCTCACCTCCTCCTCCTCCTCCTCCTCCTCCTCCTCCTCCTCCTCACCTCCTCCTCCTCCTCTCCTCCTCCTCCTCACCTCCTCCTCCTCCTCACCTCCTCCTCCTCCTCACCTCCTCCCCCTACCTCCTCCTCCTCCTCACCTCCTCCTCCTCACCTCCTCCTCCTCCTCCCTCCTCCTCCCTCACCTCCTCCTCCTCCTCCTCACCTCCTCCCCCTCACCTCCTCCTCCTCCTCCTCCTCCTCACCTCCTCCTCCTACCTCCTCTGATGTCAGCAGTGTTTCCTGTCTGCAGGTGTGTGACGGAGCTTCTGCAGGTCGCTGCATTAACCTCACTCCTCCTCCTCCTCCTCCCTCCTCCTCACCTCCTCCTCCTCACCTCCTCCTCCTCCTCACCTCCTCCTCCTCACCTCCTCCTCCCCTCACCTCCTCCTCCTCCTCCTCCCCCTCACCTCGCTGCACTAACCTCACCTGTGGGGTTCATCAGGTCAGTATTGTACAAAGTGTCAATGCCTGTGTGACGTTAAAAGAACACGTTTCTTTGCAGATGATGCTCTGGTTTATAAATACACGTTGATTAGTTTACTTGTAGTTCCTGAACGTATGTCACTGTGGAATCAGATTTTAACTCACTGAATGTAAGCGAGGCTAAAAACAGGTTGTCTTTAGTTTTCAGCGTCAAGGAATAAAATCAATCACAAAAACATGCTTCTTTATCGTCGTTGAATTTCAGGCTTCAAAACCTGAACTATTCGTCCAGATGGTGGCGCTCAAACTCAAACTGCTCTAAATGGGACGAAACATCACAATCTTTGCATCCGACCAAAACTATGTGTTTTCTCACCGAAGACCTGAAATGACACAATAAAATGTAAATCTGGAGCTTTACGCTGAATCTAAGATTTTAGTAGCTGAGACATTTCTTAAGGTTTAATGAGTGAAAACGAGTCAGCGCAGCTTCATGGAGAGCTGCTGAGGACTGATCGCTGCAGCAACGTCACCAGTGGAGTTCAGTCGTGGACACTTTCTACCTTTGTAAGGTAAAAAACATGTTTCTTTGCAGACGATGCACTGCTTTCATTATATAGATAAACACTAAGTATGTTACTGTGACAAAGTATTTCACCACTCTGACTTTGTCTTCAGCAGCGGAGACATTTCTAACTTTCAGTTCACCACTGAAACGTGTTAAAGTCAGCCGGACTTCACCAGGAGCTGCAGCAGCGTCCTCATCGAGCCGAGCGCCTGCTGCAGAACAGAGGACAGACTCACACACACACACACACACACACACAGGCAATTAGAGTGTAGCATGAGTGTGTGTGTGTGTGTGTGCGTGTGTGTGTGTGTGTGTGTGTGTGTGTGTGTGAAGGAAATTAGACTGCCTCATTATTCAAATTGGCTCGGAGGAGAAACGCAGCGCTCGCCTCGTTTACGCCTCGACGGAGAGAGAGAGAAAAGAGATCTGTCACCCCTCCTCCTCCTCCTCCTCCCTCCTCCTCCTCCTCCTCCTCCTCCTCCTCCTCCTCCTCCTCCCCTCCTCCTCCTCCTCCTCGTTCTGTCATTCACCGACTCTTTGTCCTCCCTCGCCGTCACCTCCTTCCTCCTCTTTTCTTCTTCTCTCTCTCCTCTTCCCCTCCCTCCTTCAATCTGTCACTCCCTCCTCCCCCTCGTTCTCTCGTTCTCAAATTACATCCTCGTTGCCGCCTCGTTTCTCATCCCGTCGCCGGGGGCTGTCGCCGAGGACCGGCGAGGGCGCTAAACGATTTCCCACCATGCATCACTCCCCTCACACACACACACGCACATACACACACACGCACACACACACGCACGCACACACACACACAGTTCAGCTTTCCTCTCGTTGAGATCCACAGTCGACTTGTTGATGGAGCGTCAGGGAATCAGTGTTTTGTTTCATCGTGGCTGAATCTTCATGGACAGATTGTCCACACGGTGGCGCTGCAGAGACACTCACACCGCTCAGAATGGAAAAATATCACAATCAAGTCATTGAAAAAGAAAGAATTCTGATTATGTTACCTCAGACCTGAGCTAAAACATGTTGTTAAATTGTTAAATGTCCACACATTAGCATCTCTGTCCTAGCGTTAGCATCTCTGTCCTAGCGTTAGCATCTAATCTTTAAATCTGCTAATTGCATGTGTCGTCCATTAGCTTCAGTCATTGTTGACTTTAGTTCATGTCAGCTGCTGATCATTTGACACGATGTCACGTCTCCAAACAGAAACTCTCCGCTGTTCCTCGAAGACGTCCTGGACGATCCACCGCTTCCTCCTACTTCCTGTTTGATGTTTCTGCAGACGATCGTTTGACATCTAATCACCTTCAATCATGCAAACGACGACCAGAGAAACGGCAGCAGAGAGAAAGAAAACAGGAAAGAGATGGAGGCTAATAGAAGTCTACAGGGTCACATAAATCACACACTTCCTGTCTGACAAATTGATCGCTCTCCTGCAGATCTCCCCCAGCGCACCGACTGACAGCGCAGTGTGTGTGTGTGTGTGTGTGTGTGTGTGTGTGTGTGTGTGTGTGTGTGTGTGTGTGTATGTGTCAGTGTGTGTGTGTGTGTGTGTGTGTTTAGGACGAGCTGACAGAATGAGGAGAAAAGAGAAAACGCAAAGCAAAGAGGACGACAGACTGTATTTACATCCATCTGTTTGGCACTTGAGGGCCACCGTAGATATGACGACAGCCCAGTGGTCGGATGTGTTACTGCAACAAGAAATCCAAACCTGAAACGCTTCAGTATCGTTAAACTGTTTTGTTTCACAGTCACATGGGTTTTTCTCCAAAGCTAAGAGCTAGCATATCATTAGCTGACTGCATTATTTTGTTGGCTTACGGTTAGCTTAGAACTACTATCAGCTTTTTAGTGTCTTAACACTACCGTCAATGTCCTCACGTTAGCATCGCTGTCCCGAACATTAGCATTTTCCCAACGTTAGCGTCACATTAGAACTACATTTCATAGTTCAGGTGAACGTTGATGTTTAATATTAGCTTCTGTTTCCTGATCTTTTGTCTTGTAAAGATGAAAAACCCTTCAGCATTTTAAAATCAATACGTTTAAGTATAATAATATTTATTTACATAAATATTTCTCACAAAATGCAAAATTTAATGATTTAAAAGACAAAAACCCGTAGATCATGAACTCTCCTCTTTGTCGCCCTCTAGTGGTCGAATCTAAACAAGACATGGACCAGTTGTTCACTGACTGCTCCACCCACCAGCTGTCTATCAAACCACCGTAACCATGGCGACTGCTGAGCGAGAGAGGGAGAGAGAGGTAGACAGGTGTGTGTGTGTGTGTGTGTGTGTGTGTGAGTGAGTGCAGAGAGAGAGAGAGAGAGACAGAGCTGACAGGTGAATAATCAGAGCTGTAGCGCCGATTGTCACGGAAACAAGGCCTGACAGTGCCGACAACACCGCGACAGATCAAACACACACACACACACACACACACTCTGTGGTGCGTTCAATGTCTCTGCGGTGCGTTCAGTGTCTCTGTGTCGCGTTCAGTGTCTCTGCGGTGCGTTCAGTGTCTCTGTGGTGCGTTCAGTGTCTCTGTGTCTCGTTCAGTGTCCCTGCGGTGCATTCAGTGTCTTGGTGGTGCGTTCAGTGTCTCTGTGTCTCGTTCAGTGTCTCTGCGGTGCGTTCAGTGGCTCTGTGGTACGTTCAGTGTCTCTGCAGTGCGTTCAGTGTCTCTGTGTCTCGTTCAGTGTCTCTGCGGTGCGTTCAGTGTCTCTACGGTGCGTTCAATGTCTCTGTGGTGCGTTCAGTGTCTCTGTGGTGCGTACAGTGTCTCTGTGTCTCGTTCAGTGTCTCTGCGGTGCGTTCAGTGTCTCTGCGGTGCATTCAGTGCCTCTGTGTCTCGTTCAGTGTCTCTGTGGTGTGTTCAGTGTCTCTGTGTCTCGTTCAGTGTCCCTGCGGTGCGTTCAGTGTCTCTGCGGTGTGTTCTGTGTCTCGCTCAGTGTCTCTGTGTCTCGTTCAGTGTCTCTGTGTCTCGTTCAGTGTCTCTGCTGTGCGTTCATTGTCTCTGTGTCTCGTTCAGTGTCTCTGCGGTGCGTTCAGTGTCTCTGTGTCTCGTTCAGTGTCCCTGCGGTGCATTCAGTGTCTCTGTGGTGCGTTCAGTTTCTCTGCAGTGCGTTCAGTGTCTCTGTGGTACGTTCAGTGTCTCATTCAGTGTCTTTGTGGTGCGTTCAGTGTCTCTGTGTCTCGTTCAGTGTCTCTGCGGTGCGTTCAGTGTCTCTGTGGTACGTTCAGTGTCTCTGCAGTGCGTTCAGTGTCTCTGTGTCTCGTTCAGTGTCTCTGCGGTGCGTTCAGTGTCTCTGCGGTGCGTTCAGTGTCTCTGTGTCTCGTTCAGTGTCTCTGCGGTGCGTTCAGTGTCTCTGTGGTGCGTTCAGTGTCTCATTCGGTGTCTTTGTGGTGCGTTCAGTGTCTCTGTGTCTCGTTTAGTGTCTCTGCAGTGCGTTCAGTGTCTCTGTGTCTCGTTCAGTGTCTCTGCGGTGCGTTCAGTGTCTCTGTGGTACGTTCAGTGTCTCTGCGGTGCGTTCAGTGTCTCTGTGTCTCGTTCAGTGTCTCTGCGGTGCGTTCAGTGTCTCTGTGTCTCGTTCAGTGTCCCTGCGGTGCATTCAGTGTCTCTGTGGTGCGTTCAGTGTCTCTGCAGTGCGTTCAGTGTGTCTGTGGTACGTTCACTGTCTTTGTAGTGCCTTCAGTGTCTCTGTGTCTCGTTCAGTGTCTCTGCGGTGCGTTCAGTGTCTCTGCAGTGCTTTCAGTGTCTCTGTGTCTCGTTCAGTGTCTCTGTGGTGCGTTCAGTGTCTCTGAGGTGCGTTCAGTGTCTCTGTGTCTCATTCAGTGTCTCTGCGGTGCTTTCAGTGTCTCTGCTGTGCGTTCAGTGTCTCTGTGGTGCGTTCAGTGTCTCATTCAGTGTCTTTGTGGTGCGTTCAGTGTCTCTGCAGTGCGTTCAGTGTCTCTGTGGTGCTTTCAGTGTCTCTGTGGTGCGTTCAGTGTCTCTGTGTCTCGTTCAGTGTCTCTGCGGTGCGTTCAGTGTCTCTGCGGTGCGTTCACTGTCTCTGTGGTGCGTTCAGTGTCTCTGTGTCTAATTCAGTGTCTCTGCGGTGCGTTCAGTGTCTCTGTGTCTCGTTCAGTGTCTCTGCGGTGCGTTCAGTGTCTCTGTGGTACGTTCAGTGTCTCTGCGGTGCGTTCAGTGTCTCATTCAGTGTCTTTGTGGTGCGTTCAGTGTCTCTGTGTCTCGTTTAGTGTCTCTGCAGTGCGTTCAGTGTCTCTGTGTCTCGTTCAGTGTCTCTGCGGTGCGTTCAGTGTCTCTGTGGTGCGTTCAGTGTCTCTGCGGTGCGTTCAGTGTCTCTGTGTCTCGTTCAGTGTCTCTGCGGTGCGTTCAGTGTCTCTGTGTCTCGTTCAGTGTCCCTGCGGTGCATTCAGTGTCTCTGTGGTGCGTTCAGTGTCTATGCGGTGCGTTCAATGTCTCTGTGGTGCGTTCAGTGTCTCTGCGGTGCGTTCAGTGTCTCTGCGGTGCGTTCAGTGTCTCTGTGGTACGTTCAGTGTCTCTGTGGTGTGTTCAGTGTCTCTGTGTCTCGTTCAGTGTCTCTGCGGTGCGTTCAGTGTCTCTGCGGTGCGTTCAGTGTTTCGTTCAGTGTCTCTGCAGTGCATTCAGTGTCTCTTTGTCTCGTTCAGTGTCTCTGTAGTGCGTTCAGTGTCTCTGCGGTGCGTTCAGTGTCTCTGTTTCTTGTTCAGTGTCTCTGCGGTGCGTTTAGTGTCTCTTTGGTACGTTCAGTGTCTCTGCAGTGCATTCAGTGTCTCTGCGGTGCGTTCAGTGTCTCTGCGGTGCGTTCAGTGTTTCATTCAGTGTCTTTGTGGTGCGTTCAGTGTCTCTGTTTCTTGTTCAGTGTCTCTGCGGTGCGTTCAGTGTCTCTGTGGTATGTTCAGTGTCTCTGCAGTGTATTCAGTGTCTCTGCGGTGCGTTCAGTGTCTCTGTGGTGCGTTCAGTGACTCTGCGGTGCGTTCAGTGTCTCTGTGGTGCGTTCAGTGTCTCATTCAGTGTCTTTGTGGTGCGTTCAGTGTCTCTGTGTCTCGTTCAGTGTCTCTGCAGTGCGTTCAGTGTCTCTGTGTCTCGTTCAGTGTCTCTGCAGTGCGTTCAGTGTCTCTGTGTCTCGTTTAGTGTCTCTGCGGTGCGTTCAGTGTCTCTGTGGTGCGTTCAGTGTCTCTGTGTCTCGTTCATTGTCTCTGCGGTGCGTTCAATGTCTCTGCGGGGCGTTCAGTGTCTCTGCGGTGCGTTCAGTGTCTCTGCGGTGCGTTCAGTGTCTCTGCAGTGCGTTCAGTGTCTCTGTGTCTCGTTCAGTGTCTCTGCAGTGCATTCAGTGTCTCTGTGTCTCGTTCAGTGTCTCTGTGGTACATTCAGTGTCTCTGCGGTGCGTTCAGTGTCTCTGCGGTGCATTCAGCGTCTCTGCGGTGCGTTCAGTGTCTCTGTGTCTCGTTCAGTGTCTCTGTGGTGCGTTCAGTGTCTCTGCGGTGCGTTCAGTGTCTCTGCGGTGCGTTCAGTGTCTCTGCGGTGCGTTCAGTGTTTCATTCAGTGTCTTTGTGGTGCGTTCAGTGTCTCTGTTTCTTGTTCAGTGTCTCTGCAGTGCGTTCAGTGTCTCGTTCAGTGTCTCTGTGTCTCGTTCAGTGTCTCTGTGGTGCGTTCAGTGTCTCTGCGGTGCGTTCAGTGTCTCTGCGGTGCGTTCAGTGTCTCTGCGGTGCGTTCAGTGTTTCATTCAGTGTCTTTGTGGTGCGTTCAGTGTCTCTGTTTCTCGTTCAGTGTCTCTGCGGTGCGTTCAGTGTCTCTGTGTCTCGTTCAGTGTCTCTGCGGTGCGTTCAGTGGCTCTGTGGTACGTTCAGTGTCTCTGCAGTGCGTTCAGTGTCTCTGTGTCTCGTTCAGTGTCTCTGCGGTGCGTTCAGTGTCTCTACGGTGCGTTCAATGTCTCTGTGGTGCGTTCAGTGTCTCTGTGGTGCGTACAGTGTCTCTGTGTCTCGTTCAGTGTCTCTGCGGTGCGTTCAGTGTCTCTGCGGTGCATTCAGTGCCTCTGTGTCTCGTTCAGTGTCTCTGTGGTGTGTTCAGTGTCTCTGTGTCTCGTTCAGTGTCCCTGCGGTGCGTTCAGTGTCTCTGCGGTGTGTTCTGTGTCTCGCTCAGTGTCTCTGTGTCTCGTTCAGTGTCTCTGTGTCTCGTTCAGTGTCTCTGCTGTGCGTTCATTGTCTCTGTGTCTCGTTCAGTGTCTCTGCGGTGCGTTCAGTGTCTCTGTGTCTCGTTCAGTGTCCCTGCGGTGCATTCAGTGTCTCTGTGGTGCGTTCAGTTTCTCTGCAGTGCGTTCAGTGTCTCTGTGGTACGTTCAGTGTCTCATTCAGTGTCTTTGTGGTGCGTTCAGTGTCTCTGTGTCTCGTTCAGTGTCTCTGCGGTGCGTTCAGTGTCTCTGTGGTACGTTCAGTGTCTCTGCAGTGCGTTCAGTGTCTCTGTGTCTCGTTCAGTGTCTCTGCGGTGCGTTCAGTGTCTCTGCGGTGCGTTCAGTGTCTCTGTGTCTCGTTCAGTGTCTCTGCGGTGCGTTCAGTGTCTCTGTGGTGCGTTCAGTGTCTCATTCGGTGTCTTTGTGGTGCGTTCAGTGTCTCTGTGTCTTGTTTAGTGTCTCTGCAGTGCGTTCAGTGTCTCTGTGTCTCGTTCAGTGTCTCTGCGGTGCGTTCAGTGTCTCTGTGGTACGTTCAGTGTCTCTGCGGTGCGTTCAGTGTCTCTGTGTCTCGTTCAGTGTCTCTGCGGTGCGTTCAGTGTCTCTGTGTCTCGTTCAGTGTCCCTGCGGTGCATTCAGTGTCTCTGTGGTGCGTTCAGTGTCTCTGCAGTGCGTTCAGTGTGTCTGTGGTACGTTCACTGTCTTTGTAGTGCCTTCAGTGTCTCTGTGTCTCGTTCAGTGTCTCTGCGGTGCGTTCAGTGTCTCTGCAGTGCTTTCAGTGTCTCTGTGTCTCGTTCAGTGTCTCTGTGGTGCGTTCAGTGTCTCTGAGGTGCGTTCAGTGTCTCTGTGTCTCATTCAGTGTCTCTGCGGTGCTTTCAGTGTCTCTGCTGTGCGTTCAGTGTCTCTGTGGTGCGTTCAGTGTCTCATTCAGTGTCTTTGTGGTGCGTTCAGTGTCTCTGCAGTGCGTTCAGTGTCTCTGTGGTGCTTTCAGTGTCTTTGTGGTGCGTTCAGTGTCTCTGTTTCTTGTTCAGTGTCTCTGCAGTGCGTTCAGTGTCTCGTTCAGTGTCTCTGTGTCTCGTTCAGTGTCTCTGCGGTGCGTTCAGTGTCTCTGCGGTGCGTTCAGTGTTTCATTCAGTGTCTTTGTGGTGCGTTCAGTGTCTCTGTTTCTCGTTCAGTGTCTCTGCGGTGCGTTCAGTGTCTCTGTGTCTCGTTCAGTGTCTCTGCGGTGCGTTCAGTGGCTCTGTGGTACGTTCAGTGTCTCTGCAGTGCGTTCAGTGTCTCTGTGTCTCGTTCAGTGTCTCTGCGGTGCGTTCAGTGTCTCTACGGTGCGTTCAATGTCTCTGTGGTGCGTTCAGTGTCTCTGTGGTGCGTACAGTGTCTCTGTGTCTCGTTCAGTGTCTCTGCGGTGCGTTCAGTGTCTCTGCGGTGCATTCAGTGCCTCTGTGTCTCGTTCAGTGTCTCTGTGGTGTGTTCAGTGTCTCTGTGTCTCGTTCAGTGTCCCTGCGGTGCGTTCAGTGTCTCTGCGGTGTGTTCTGTGTCTCGCTCAGTGTCTCTGTCTCGTTCAGTGTCTCTGTGTCTCGTTCAGTGTCTCTGCTGTGCGTTCAGTGTCTCTGTGTCTCGTTCAGTGTCTCTGCGGTGCGTTCAGTGTCTCTGTGTCTCGTTCAGTGTCTCTGCGGTGCGTTCAGTGTCTCTGTGGTGCGTTCAGTGTCTCATTCGGTGTCTTTGTGGTGCGTTCAGTGTCTCTGTGTCTTGTTTAGTGTCTCTGCAGTGCGTTCAGTGTCTCTGTGTCTCGTTCAGTGTCTCTGCGGTGCGTTCAGTGTCTCTGTGGTACGTTCAGTGTCTCTGCGGTGCGTTCAGTGTCTCTGTGTCTCGTTCAGTGTCTCTGCGGTGCGTTCAGTGTCTCTGTGTCTCGTTCAGTGTCCCTGCGGTGCATTCAGTGTCTCTGTGGTGCGTTCAGTGTCTCTGCAGTGCGTTCAGTGTGTCTGTGGTACGTTCACTGTCTTTGTAGTGCCTTCAGTGTCTCTGTGTCTCGTTCAGTGTCTCTGCGGTGCGTTCAGTGTCTCTGCAGTGCTTTCAGTGTCTCTGTGTCTCGTTCAGTGTCTCTGTGGTGCGTTCAGTGTCTCTGAGGTGCGTTCAGTGTCTCTGTGTCTCATTCAGTGTCTCTGCGGTGCTTTCAGTGTCTCTGCTGTGCGTTCAGTGTCTCTGTGGTGCGTTCAGTGTCTCATTCAGTGTCTTTGTGGTGCGTTCAGTGTCTCTGCAGTGCGTTCAGTGTCTCTGTGGTGCTTTCAGTGTCTCTGTGGTGCGTTCAGTGTCTCTGTGTCTCGTTCAGTGTCTCTGCGGTGCGTTCAGTGTCTCTGCGGTGCGTTCACTGTCTCTGTGGTGCGTTCAGTGTCTCTGTGTCTAATTCAGTGTCTCTGCGGTGCGTTCAGTGTCTCTGTGTCTCGTTCAGTGTCTCTGCGGTGCGTTCAGTGTCTCTGTGGTACGTTCAGTGTCTCTGCGGTGCGTTCAGTGTCTCATTCAGTGTCTTTGTGGTGCGTTCAGTGTCTCTGTGTCTCGTTTAGTGTCTCTGCAGTGCGTTCAGTGTCTCTGTGTCTCGTTCAGTGTCTCTGCGGTGCGTTCAGTGTCTCTGTGGTACGTTCAGTGTCTCTGCGGTGCGTTCAGTGTCTCTGTGTCTCGTTCAGTGTCTCTGCTGTGCGTTCAGTGTCTCTGTGTCTCGTTCAGTGTCCCTGCGGTGCATTCAGTGTCTCTGTGGTGCGTTCAGTGTCTATGCGGTGCGTTCAATGTCTCTGTGGTGCGTTCAGTGTCTCTGCGGTGCGTTCAGTGTCTCTGCGGTGCGTTCAGTGTCTCTGTGGTACGTTCAGTGTCTCTGTGGTGTGTTCAGTGTCTCTGTGTCTCGTTCAGTGTCTCTGTGGTGCGTTCAGTGTCTCTGCGGTGCGTTCAGTGTCTCTGCGGTGCGTTCAGTGTTTCGTTCAGTGTCTCTGCAGTGCATTCAGTGTCTCTTTGTCTCGTTCAGTGTCTCTGTAGTGCGTTCAGTGTCTCTGCGGTGCGTTCAGTGTCTCTGTTTCTTGTTCAGTGTCTCTGCGGTGCGTTTAGTGTCTCTTTGGTACGTTCAGTGTCTCTGCAGTGCATTCAGTGTCTCTGCGGTGCGTTCAGTGTCTCTGCGGTGCGTTCAGTGTTTCATTCAGTGTCTTTGTGGTGCGTTCAGTGTCTCTGTTTCTTGTTCAGTGTCTCTGCGGTGCGTTTAGTGTCTCTGTGGTACGTTCAGTGTCTCTGCAGTGTATTCAGTGTCTCTGCGGTGCGTTCAGTGTCTCTGTGGTGCGTTCAGTGTCTCTGCAGTGCGTTCAGTGTCTCTGCGGTGCGTTCAGTGTCTCATTCAGTGTCTTTGTGGTGCGTTCAGTGTCTCTGTGTCTCGTTCAGTGTCTCTGCAGTGCGTTCAGTGTCTCTGTGTCTCGTTCAGTGTCTCTGCAGTGCGTTCAGTGTCTCTGTGTCTCGTTCAGTGTCTCTGCGGTGCGTTCAGTGTCTCTGTGGTGCGTTCAGTGTCTCTGTGTCTCGTTCAGTGTCTCTGCGGTGCGTTCAATGTCTCTGCGGTGCGTTCAGTGTCTCTGCGGTGCGTTCAGTGTCTCTGCGGTGCGTTCAGTGTCTCTGCAGTGCGTTCAGTGTCTCTGTGTCTCGTTCAGTGTCTCTGCAGTGCATTCAGTGTCTCTGTGTCTCGTTCAGTGTCTCTGTGGTACATTCAGTGTCTCTGCGGTGCGTTCAGTGTCTCTGCGGTGCATTCAGTGTCTCTGCGGTGCGTTCAGTGTCTCTGTGTCTCGTTCAGTGTCTCTGTGGTGCGTTCAGTGTCTCTGCGGTGCGTTCAGTGTCTCTGCGGTGCGTTCAGTGTCTCTGCGGTGCGTTCAGTGTTTCATTCAGTGTCTTTGTGGTGCGTTCAGTGTCTCTGTTTCTTGTTCAGTGTCTCTGCAGTGCGTTCAGTGTCTCGTTCAGTGTCTCTGTGTCTCGTTCAGTGTCTCTGTGGTGCGTTCAGTGTCTCTGCGGTGCGTTCAGTGTCTCTGCGGTGCGTTCAGTGTCTCTGCGGTGCGTTCAGTGTTTCATTCAGTGTCTTTGTGGTGCGTTCAGTGTCTCTGTTTCTCGTTCAGTGTCTCTGCGGTGCGTTCAGTGTCTCGTTCAGTGTCTCTGCGGTGCATTCAGTGTCTCTGCGGTGCGTTCAGTGTCTCTGTGGTACGTTCAGTGTCTCTGCAGTGCGTTCAGTGTCTCTGCGGTGCGTTCAGTGTCTCTGTGGTACGTTCAGTGTCTCATTCAGTGTCTTTGTGGTGCGTTCAGTGTCTCTGTTTCTCGTTCAGTGTCTCTGCGGTGCGTTCAGTGTCTCGTTCAGTGTCTCTGCGGTGCATTCAGTGTCTCTGCGGTGCGTTCAGTGTCTCTGTGGTACGTTCAGTGTCTCTGCAGTGCGTTCAGTGTCTCTGCGGTGCGTTCAGTGTCTCTGTGGTGTGTTCAGTGTCTCATTCAGTGTCTTTGTGGTGCGTTCAGTGTCTCTGCGGTGCGTTCAGTGTCTCTGTGGTGCGTTCAGTGTCTCTGTGTCTCGTTCAGTGTCTCTGCAGTGCGTTCAGTGTCTCTGTGTCTCGTTCAGTGTCTCTGCGGTGCGTTCACTATCTCTGTGGTGCGTTCAGTGTCTCTGTGTCTTGTTCAGTGTCTCTGCGGTGCGTTCAGTGTCTCTGCGGTGCGTTCAGTGTCTCTGTGTCTCGTTCAGTGTCTCTGCAGTGCATTCAGTTTCTCTTTGTCTCGTTCAGTGTCTCTGTGGTACATTCAGTGTCTCTGCGGTGCGTTCAGTGTCTCTGCGGTGCGTTCAGTGTCTCTGCGGTGCGTTCAGTGTTTCATTCAGTGTCTTTGTGGTGCGTTCAGTGTCTCTGTTTCTTGTTCAGTGTCTCTGCAGTGCGTTCAGTGTCTCGTTCAGTGTCTCTGTGTCTCGTTCAGTGTCTCTGCGGTGCGTTCAGTGTCTCTGCGGTGCGTTCAGTGTCTCTGCGGTGCGTTCAGTGTCTCTGCGGTGCGTTCAGTGTTTCATTCAGTGTCTTTGTGGTGCGTTCAGTGTCTCTGTTTCTCGTTCAGTGTGTCTGCGGTGCGTTCAGTGTCTCGTTCAGTGTCTCTGCGGTGCATTCAGTGTCTCTGCGGTGCGTTCAGTGTCTCTGTGGTGCGTTCAGTGTCTCTGCGGTGCGTTCAGTGTCTCTGCGGTGCGTTCAGTGTCTCTGTGGTGCGTTCAGTGTCTCATTCAGTGTCTTTGTGGTGCGTTCAGTGTCTCTGCGGTGCGTTCAGTGTCTCTGTGGTGCGTTCAGTGTCTCTGTGTCTCGTTCAGTGTCTCTGCAGTGCGTTCAGTGTCTCTGTGTCTCGTTCAGTGTCTCTGCGGTGCGTTCACTATCTCTGTGGTGCGTTCAGTGTCTCTGTGTCTCGTTCAGTGTCTCTGCGGTGCGTTCAGTGTCTCTGCGGTGCGTTCAGTGTCTCTGTGGTACGTTCAGTGTCTCTGCGGTGCGTTCAGTGTCTCTGTGGTGCGTTCAGTGTCTCATTCAGTGTCTTTGTGGTGCGTTCAGTGTCTCTGTGTCTCGTTCAGTGTCTCTGCAGTGCGTTCAGTGTCTCTGTGTCTCGTTCAGTGTCTCTGCGGTGCGTTCAGTGTCTCTGTGGTGCGTTCAGTGTCTCTGTGTCTCGTTCAGTGTCTCTGCAGTGCGTTCAGTGTCTCTGTGTCTCGTTCAGTGTCTCTGCGGTGCATTCAGTGTCTCTGTGTCTCGTTCAGTGTCTCTGCGGCGCGTTCAATGTCTCTGCGGTGCGTTCAGTGTCTCTGCGGTGCGTTCAGTGTCTCTGCGGTGCGTTCAGTGTCTCTGCGGTGCGTTCAGTGTCTCTGTGTCTCGTTCAGTGTCTCTGTGGTGCGTTCAGTGTCTCTGTGTCTCGTTCAGTGTCTCTGTGGTGCGTTCAGTGTCTCTGTGTCTCGTTCAGTGTCTCTGCGGTGCGTTCAGTGTCTCTGCGGTGCGTTCAGTGTCTCTGCGGTGCGTTCAGTGTCTCTGCGGTGCGTTCAGTGTCTCTGTGTCTCGTTCAGTGTCTCTGTAGTGCATTCAGTGTCTCTTTGTCTCGTTCAGTGTCTCTGTGATACATTCAGTGTCTCTGCGGTGTGTTCAGTGTCTCTGCGGTGCGTTCAATGTCTCTGCGGTGCGTTCAGTGTCTCTGCGGTGCGTTCAGTGTTTCTGTGTCTCGTTCAGTGTCTCTGCGGTGCGTTCAGTGTCTCTGCGGTGCGTTCAGTGTCTCTGTGGTACGTTCAGTGTCTCATTCAGTGTCTTTGTGGTGCGTTCAGTGTCTCTGTTTCTTGTTCAGTGTCTCTGCGGTGCGTTCAGTGTCTCGTTCAGTGTCTCTGCGGTGCGTTCAGTGTCTCTGCGGTGCGTTCAATGTTTCTGCGGTGCGTTCAGTGTCTCTGTGGTGCGTTCAGTGTCTCTGTGTCTCGTTCAGTGTCTCTGCGGTGCGTTCAATGTCTCTGCGGTGCGTTCAGTGTCTCTGCGGTGCGTTCAGTGTCTCTGTGTCTCGTTCAGTGTCTCTGCGGTGCGTTCAATGTCTCTGCGGTGCGTTCAGTGTCTCTGCGGTGCGTTCAGTGTCTCTGCCGTGCGTTCAGTGTCTCGTTCAGTGTCTCTGCGGTGCGTTCAGTGTCTCTGCGGTGCGTTCAGTGCCTCTGCCGTGCGTTCAGTGTCTCGTTCAGTGTCTCTGCGGTGCGTTCAGTGTCTCTGCGGTGCGTTCAGTGTCTCTGCGGTGCGTTCAGTGTCTCTGCGGTGCGTTCAGTGTCTCTGCGGTGCGTTCAGGTGACAGGTGGAGGATGTATCGGACTCTAGTGTTTAGTTTGTCCGTTCTGGGCTCCTGTAGAAACCTGGTGGAATCTTGATGATTTCAGTTCCAGGTAATGATGATGTTTATATTACACACACACACACACACACACACACACACACACACACACACACACACCTCCTCCTGTTGACCTTTGACCTTTAATTTACACACACACAGACACACACACACACAAACATTTACACACTAATCACGGCTGTTTAAGTGATCCAGCCGTGTGTGTGTGTGTGGGTACCACAGCGCCCCCTGCTGCTCAAACTCAGCAGCTGCACAATGTTCACACTGAGTGAACAAACTCACCTGCACAGGTACAGCAGCTTCCTTCACACGTCCACTCTTAATGACTGACTGTAGTTCAGTGGACATATAATCTGAGTGTGACGTCACGATTTCAGACTTTTAACAAGTCATTTCACTCGGTGTCACACAGAGACAGAGAGGCTTGAACTCACCACAGTTCAAATATGGACCAGCAGCTGAGTGTAGGTAGTGAGAGCAGACGATGGTCAGTCAGAGACACCCTGTACACCTGAACTCTCAGATGAAGGACATGTGGAGGACTCACCTGTCAGCTCACCTTGTAGGAGCACCAGCAGGTGAAGTCCACCCTCCAGTCGTGCAGCTTCAGCTGGGCGTTTCCTGCAGCGTGGGCGCAGTGGAAGCCCACGTATCATCTTCATCTGCCTTCTTCAATCATGTCAGTGACTGGAAGTTTAAAGGAGCAGAACATGGAAATGTTCAAGGACAAGTAGCTCAGCGTTGAACTTTAGTGGAGTTAATGACAGTGAAGACATTAAATATGTTGTAGGAATGAAAACTGTTTCTGTAAGTTTGAGCGATGATGGATCCAATAAATGGTTTGAATAGTTTCTATTCTTCCTAAAAGTCCTGAAAAACACATCAGACTCACAGTTTTGTATCTTTGCCTTTGAATTCAGGTTTCTGAAGAACTTTCCAGAACCGATTCCATAAAAGACCCAACACAGCAAAGTCTGAGACAAAGTGAAAGACTTTTTACAACTCTGAGACTTTCCATGACGTCAACCAGCAAGCTTTGAGTTGAGCACTAGGACCCAGCAGGCATCAGGGCGGGTAAACAGAGTGTGAGAGCTCACCTGGGCTCCTCCTCCTGTGATGAAGCACACCTGAGAGACCGTCAGCAGCTGAGGAGGACTGTGTTTGCTCTCACCTGCTGCTTTCACTCCTTTAAAGGTAAGACTTGATTTAACTTTACAATAACATCCAGCTAACCAGCTAACATCCAGCTAACCAGCTAACATTGTGAGCAGAGTGAAGAACCGACAGTGCTGACGTCCTGTCAAAGAGTCTCTGTCTCTGTCCGTCCTGTCTCCTAACAGCACTCTGTAGCTCAGAGGTGACAGTCTGACAGCCTGGAGTTTCAGCTGGAGATGGAAAAGCAGCCAGTTCACTACTGAGTCTAATAAGTCAACAACATAAACTCACTAAATGTCAAGAAAGGAAATATTTTGACTCCTATTTTCATTATAAACAGAAAAATCCATCCGTCTGAACTCAAGTTTCTGTCTCTGACTGAACTGAGATCAGTTTAATCTGCTCGTTAACTCATCGTCAAACACACTTCATTCAAACTGGACCTGAACTGAGTCACAGTCACAAACACTAACATGTAACTTTACTGAGTGTTTGACGAGGTTCTCGTTAAAAACTCACAAAGTATCTGCAGCACAGCTGAAGGATTTTATAACACAAGTTTCTACCTGAATGTTTCTTCATGACAACTTGTGAGTTGTGTGTGAGTTGTTGTGTAGTGAACTCATAGAAACTAACAGTCAGTTAAAGTGATGTTGGTCTGTAAAAGTCACTAAAGCTGCTTTGTTGAACCAAAGTAACTACAACTGAACATGTATTTGAGCTTTACACTCTCATTAAACACACAAGTCATCAGATTTCACTGATATGATTCATACGATGTGATTAATGTTTAACTCTAACAGCCTCTTCGGGCGGCGCCGGTCCAAAGTCTCATTCACTGTGATCATTGTGGTGCAGACAGTCGTGTCCGTGTGAACCTCCAGCTGAAGGTAATGTAACACATTTAAAATGTTTGACTCGCTAACACAAGCTGTCGTTAGCTTAGCGACACTAGAAACAGCAACAATCTGGACGTGAAATAATGTTTGTATTGAGCCGAGGAGCTGAAACAAATATTTAGTCCTGACGCAGAGAACAAGATGACATCATCTAGTCTGCGATCAATCAAACCATCACAAGCTGTGACTTGAAGATTCCCAGAAGTGGATGAAAAAGAGGCTCAATAGGTTTCACACACAGAGAGAAGCCTTGAAGATAACACAGTACAAGCCTGTGAAATAACAGCAGTGAATGTGATGTTACAGCCAGTGAAAAGTCATCAATAACTCAATAAATGATGCAGTAATGCAACCTTTGAACACTTTCTTCTAAAACAGTGTGAAGCAAATGAAAATAGTCCTTATGTGCACCTGAACTTCAGGCTCCTTGTTGAGCAGCATGTGGCTCAGATCTTCCTCTGCTTGTCTTTAGAAGCTGTGTGGCTCCATCTGGTGGTGCAGAAGTGAACTGCAGGATGTCAGCTGTATTAACTCAGATGGTTCACATGGAGTAAAGACACCAACATTAATGACTTTATACATCATCTACAATAACACATCACAGTGTATAAATTATATTGTGTCTCGATCATCTGAATGTGTAAATAATCTAAAGATACGTGTCAAGTAAAGTTATAAAGTAGCAGGAAGTGGAAATACGTGACTGAAGTACCTCAGAACTGTAGTTCCGTATAGTACTCGAGTAAATGTACTTTCCTCCACTGTTACTGGTGTTTCTAGAACAGTGATTCCAGTCGTGTCTCGCTGGTTAAACTGGTGTTCAGAGCAGACGACTCACTTCCAGTCTGATGCTCCATGACACCATCTAGTGGACTGACAGTAGAAGTGCAGCGTTCATGTGACACTGATATGAAGCAGCCAATCAGAGGAGGAGCAGCTGATGTTCTGACAGGAGACATGATGTAAAGGCTGATTTCAGTTGATGTGCAGATGAATGATTTGTGTTTCCTCTCCAGATGAAAGTGTGTGTGAACTGAGCAGCATGAATCAGTGTGAGGACAGAGAGGAGGGAGGCCCTCCCTCTAAAACCCCTGGACCTGGACCTGAACCTGGACCTGAGCCTGGACCTGAGCCCAGCTGTGTGTCCTTCAAGAGTGACCGGTCAATAGGTGGCCTCATTGATTTTAAAGGACAACCTCCTCTTTATGTAAAGAGGTGAGCTGTTAATAACATTAATATGTGACTGATTCATGTTTTAACTGTGGAGAAAGATGTTTTATGAAACCTGATGTTTATTTTCAGCTTCATTCTTCTTCACTTAAATTTATCTTCTCACTTTAGAAAGCTGCCCAATAGAACCAGTCTTCAACTCTTCATTTCACTTTATTGAATTAGTTTGGTCCAATATTCTCTGAAGGTTTATTCCTGATGTTTTCACCTATTTTATGGACAGAAGCTTCTGTGTCTGAAGACTAGAAAGTGAATTAACATCTTTGGTGGTCTTCTTCTCTGTCCAACAGGAGACCAGCCTCTACTGGACCTGGACCTGGACCTGAACCTGGACCTGGACCTGGACCTGGACCTGGACCTGAGCCCAGCTGTGTGTCCTTCAAGAGTGACCGGTCAATAGGTGGCCTCATTGATTTTAAAGGACAACCTCCTCTTTATGTAAAGAGGTGAGCTGTTAATAACATTAATATGAGACTGATTCATGTTTTAACTGTGGAGAAAGATGTTTTTTGAACCTGGACCTGGACCTGAGCCCAGCTGTGTGTCCTTCAAGAGTAACCAGTCAAAGGAATTTTATATTGAATTTAAACAAGAACATTCCTCAGACAGACAGTAAGTTGTTGTCATGTGTCTCTCTGTTGATGTTTGTCCTCATTAAATCCAGTCTGACCAGTTGTCCTGATGATCTTCATGTTCTCAGAGTGATGATGGAGGTCAGAGCAGGATTAGTATTAAAGGACAGGTTCACATTTCTTCATGTCCGTCCCTAAACAACTCTGACAGGACAGTGTTCCTCCTGTGGACAAACAGCAGTGACTCACCTCCTGCTGAACTCTGAGCCTGCTGCTGAGGAGAGGAAGGGCTGTGTGTTATATCTGACGTTACAAGGGCCCGACCCATCCGGACCTCATGGGGCCGGTACCGAAACCCAGATGAAGAGTAAAAAACTCTGATAACTGACATATCGGCTGATTAGATATAAAATATATAAGAACAAATAACGTATTTTCTGATCTCTTAAATATAGTACAAACACATGAACAAAGATATGAACTGAAGGCAGAATATTTTACTGTTTTACAATATTTATTAAATATACAAAAATAATAAAGTGTTACAAATACATCTAAAGTTACGTGGAGTATTTTGAAACTCAGATGTTCAGTATTTTTCCTTACTGCAAGTCATGTCTACATGAATATAGCTTATTATTTACAAATGATGAATTCATTAGTATCTTTATATTTAGGCCGTTGTGTCGTTAATCTCCCAAAAGCAACACACAAAAAACTCAATAAATAACTTTCAGGTCACAAATCAGACAAATTAAATATCAAAATCAAGTTTGTACGAAAAACCAAACCAGTATTTTAGTTTTTTGGTGTCAGATTCAAATTTATTGCAGAAATAATATAAACGAAAACAAAAAGACATAATGAATAATTTTTTCATTCTCGAATGTTGGAATCTCAATTGAATACAAGTTAATTGAGACTCTTCACCAGTTTGCACTGAACAGTTAGCATCCAGCTAGCTTGTGTTAGCTGTGTGTTGCTGCCCACAGTATTAAACGGGTCAAGAGCTGGAGGGACTAAACCAGACAAGCTGCTGAACCGACCCAGTAAACTGACTGACTGTTGATTCACAGTGGGATCAGCAGTATGACCAACACTTTGATGTCAGAGGAAACCATCTGATTCAATGATGTCATCAACACTTTAACTCAAAGGACCTTCAGCTTGTGTTTGTCTCTGAGTGGACAGACACAATGTGACTGATTCTTCATGATTCCTCCACAGAGTCGACCAGGAGAGCTCAGAGGTTCCCAGAGGTCCGTCTGTCCAGCAGCATCAGACACACCTGGACTCCATATTTATGGTCTGTACATGAACAACAACTACTTTTACATCCAGTCTGTTCACAATAATCTCCATGCTGCACTTTACAGACCAGTGGTGAATCTGTCCAACATGGATCTGATGTTTGGCTCCATGATGTTAAATGTTGTCATTCACATAATATTCTGTTTCAGCTGCTGGAGGAGAACATTGTGACTTTTGTGAAGAACGAGCTGAAGAAGGTCCAGAAGGTTCTGAGTTCAGATTACCCAGAATGCTCAGAGAGTCAGAGGGAGGATGAGGAGGTGTTGGACGGTGAGGATGAAGAGCAGAGGAGGAGCAGCAGAGAGGCATTTCTGAAGATCACACTTCACTTCCTGAGGAGAATGAAGCAGGAGGAGCTGGCTGACCGTCTGCAGAGCAGTAAGAGGATTTCTCTAAAGATTTAACATGATGGATCAATGAGACGTTTACTGAAGTCTGATGATGATGAATCTGTTTATATATACAATCTTTAGGGGAAGGAAATTGTCTTATTTTCTTCATAAATAACTTAATGATCTTGTTTGTTGTGTGTTTATTTAGAAAGTCATTCTGGAGTTTGTCAGCGTAAACTCAAATCTAACCTTCAGAAGAAGTTCCAGTGTGTGTTTGAGGGGATCGCTAAAGCAGGAAACCCAACCCTTCTGAATCAGATCTACACAGAGCTCTACATCACAGAGGGAGGGACTGCAGAGGTCAATGATGAACATGAGGTCAGACAGATTGAAACAGCATCCAGGAAACCACACAGACCAGAAACAACAATCAGACAAGAAGACATCTTTAAAGCCTCACCTGGAAGAGATGAACCAATCAGAAGAGTGATGACAAAGGGAGTGGCTGGCATCGGGAAAACAGTCTTAACACAGAAGTTCACTCTGGACTGGGCTGAAGACAAAGCCAACCAGGACATACAGTTCACATTTCCATTCACTTTCAGAGAGCTGAATGTGCTGAAAGAGAAAAAGTTCAGCTTGGTGGAACTTGTTCATCACTTCTTCACTGAAACCAAAGAAATCTGCAGCTTTGAAGAGTTCCAGGTTGTGTTCATCTTTGACGGTCTGGATGAGTGTCGACTTCCTCTGGACTTCCACAACACTGAGATCCTGACTGATGTTAGAGAGTCCACCTCAGTGGATGTGCTGCTGACAAACCTCATCAGGGGGAAACTGCTTCCCTCTGCTCGCCTCTGGATAACCACACGACCTGCAGCAGCCAATCAGATCCCTCCTGAGTGTGTTGACATGGTGACAGAGGTCAGAGGGTTCACTGACCCACAGAAGGAGGAGTACTTCAGGAAGAGATTCAGAGATGAGGAGCAGGCCAGCAGAATCATCTCCCACATCAAGACATCACGAAGCCTCCACATCATGTGCCACATCCCAGTCTTCTGCTGGATCACTGCTACAGTTCTGGAGGATGTGTTGAAGACCAGAAAGGGAGGAGAGCTGCCCAAGACCCTGACTGAGATGTACATCCACTTCCTGGTGGTTCAGTCCAAAGTGAAGAACGTCAAGTATGATGGAGGAGCTGAGACAGATCCACACTGGACTCCAGAGAGCAGGAAGATGATTGAGTCTCTGGGAAAACTGGCTTTTGATCAGCTGCAGAAAGGAAACCTGATCTTCTATGAATCAGACCTGACAGAGTGTGGCATCGATATCAGAGCAGCCTCAGTGTACTCAGGAGTGTTCACACAGATCTTTAAAGAGGAGAGTGGACTGTACCAGGACAAGGTGTTCTGCTTCATCCATCTGAGTGTTCAGGAGTTTCTGGCTGCTCTTCATGTCCATCTGACGTTCATGAAATCTGGAGACAATCTGCTGGCAGAAGGAAAACAAACCTCCCGTTGGCCTAAAGTATTCAGAGACAAACCTGAACCAACAAATCTCTACCAGAGTTCTGTGGACCAGGCCTTAAATAGTCCAAATGGACACCTGGACTTGTTCCTCCGCTTCCTCCTGGGTCTTTCACTGCAGACCAATCAGTCTCTTCTGCGAGGTCTGCAGACACAGACAGGAAGTAGCTCTCAGACCAATCAGAAAATAGTCGGTTACATCAAGAAGAAGTTCGAAGAGACTCTTTCTCCAGAGAGAAGCATCAATCTGTTCCACTGCCTGAATGAACTGAACGATCGTTCTCTAGTGGAGGAGATCCAACAGTACCTGAGTTCAGGAAGTCTCTCCACAGATAAGCTGTCTCCTGCTCAGTGGTCAGCTCTGGTCTTCATCTTACTGTCATCAGACAAAGATCTGGACGTGTTTGACCTGAAGAAATACTCTGCTTCAGAGAAGGCTCTTCTGAGGCTGCTGCCAGTGGTCAAAGCCTCCAACAAAGCTCTGTAAGTGTGGAGAAGTTTCTTCAGAATGCAGTAAATGTGCTGTTATTGACCCAAATAGAATTATTATCTTCTTGTTCTGCTCATTATTCTTCATCCAGACTGAGTGGCTGTAACCTCTCAGAGAGAAGCTGTGAAGCTCTGTCCTCAGTTCTCAGCTCCCAGTCCTCTAGTCTGAGAGAGCTGGACCTGAGTAACAACAACCTGCAGGATTCAGGAGTGAAGCTTCTGTGTCTTGGACTGGAGAGTCCACACTGCAAACTGGAAAGTTTCAGGTCAGATCACTGTTTGCTATGAAATAACTTATATGTTTTTATATACGCAGACATCCACATAATGTAAACAGCTTCATCAATACAAGTTTTTGAATTGCAATTTTTTGCTCTCAAAATGGTTTTCTTTCAATGTAACTTTCATTAATTCAGCTCCTGTACAACATGAACAATGAGGATGAAGAACCTATTTTATGTTTGATATCATATGACTTTGATACCTGCATGTTTATTTTCCATTCAGTCAATGAAGAGATTATATATACCAGTCATTCCCAGAGACTGGGTCAGAGGATTTTATTTGGGTCGCCAAATAAATGAGCAGACTTTCTTTTCCTTTAAGATTTCTATATGCAGTACATGTTTGAGCCACATGGGGAACTTGTTGGTATCCAGTGCGTGATTTGTAAATCAGGAGGTTCCTCTCCAGTGGGTCCTTCCTGTGTACGGCTACAATAGTGGGGAGAAATGTAATTTAAGCCCAGTGTTTTATTTACAAGCACAAAAAGCAGCAGGCCAAGAAACCCTGTGAAGTGACATGTTCCATCTGTCTATCAGTCGATCTCTGCTCCATTTCAGTACGATGGACAGCGTCACACTTAGACACACATCCTGATTGAGTTCATCATTTCACTGATTCACAGCAGAAACACCCTCTTGCTTGTAGGACTTACAGAGATCATGTGCCATAATATTTAGACACTAAGAGGCATTGAACCACATTCCAGCATAGTTTATGTGTCATACACAAAACTCACAGCTTCAGGAGACACTGAGTGACCTGACCGCTCTGTCTCTCTTTGAAAACTGCATTTATTTGATCTCATTCATAATGTATTTGACACATATATATGTTTTTGGTAAACACAGTAGTTATTTAATACAGTATCTCCATGAAATGGCTGGTGTATTCAAGACAATATAAGGAGATGTGGAAATGACACTGAAAATAGTTTGGAGTGTTTGAAACACTGATAAAACTCAACATTTTACCATGTTCTTATTTATTATTTCCTCTCCAGACTGAGTGGCTGTAACCTCTCAGATAGAAGCTGTGAAGCTCTGTCCTCAGTTCTCAGCTCCCAGTCCTCTAGTCTGAGAGAGCTGGACCTGAGTAACAACAACCTGCAGGATTCAGGAGTGAAGCTACTGTCTCATGGACTGGAGAGTCCACACTGTGTCCTTGAAGCTCTCAGGTCAGGATTCATTACTTTTTTAAAAATTTCATCTAACAAGTACTTATGTACAATTGGAGCTGGTCTTGACCAGACATGGTAAAAAAAAAAAAAGCATATTTAAACTTGGCATTTGCCTTTTTCTTATGTTCAAGCTCTGGGCCATGCCTTATTTTTCCAGCTAATACCCAGCTGTGCAAGGCTTCTTTAGCCTCTGTATGAAGCTCATGTACATATTCATTCCACCCTGGCCTAATGTTTTCTTTTCCTTTTCTTATACAAATTACTTACTGTCATTATTCAAGCAGTTTACTATTTTTTCATACATTATAAATATATAGTGCTCATTGTTCTTGCAATTAATGTTGTAATGTTGTAATGTAATAAAACTCTTTTCGTGTGCAACCTTGACTGCTATGGCCCAGTCAGCCTCTAGTCGGATCACACTCATCAGTGGGTCATATTTCTTCTGCCAGAATATGGCCACCCCTCCGGATATTCTACCATGTATTATGCCCATACTTAAATCTGTTGTGGACTCTCCTGCCCCATAGAAGTCATCATGCACAGAATTAAGTTTATCTAGACCTTGTTTAGGTAGCAGAGTCTCTTGTATACATTGAATGTCAGTGATCACATCAGTTCGTCAACAACAATGCGTTGCGCTTTGTCCCCGGCCAGCTGTCCAAGGCGTAAGCCAGGCGTGTTATATGACACAACTTTCATGATGATGATAATAGTAGCATTCAAACTCAGCTTGGTGAAGCTGTTTCGGCACCATGGTCACCTGAGCCTTCCTCTGCTGCGTTGGTACTCAGCACTGTGGTGGTTCCAGGCACCTGCCCCACATTATCCAAAACCTGACTTGCGGCCTCCGGGCAAACGTTTCGCGACTTCCTCACCTTTTTCTATTAGGCATAGTCATTGATTTAATCCTGCGACAACCGTACAGAAGTCCTCACATACATCTGTTTGTGCAAAGCCTGTTTCATGGTTGATATATCCATACCCAAGCAATCAAATTACCCCAGTAAACAGGTGGAAGTTCATCCAAGTGATGAGATCCAAAATGAGGAATGTTTTCAATGTATTTTATCTCATTGAGCACTTTCAAACAACTTTTAACGCTGTTCACGTTCTTTTGATGCCCTTTTATGCGCAACAAAGCGTTGTAGTTTTCATTTTAACCACGAGAAAGTTCAATAATTCATCTTCCACCACAGTTTTACCATCAGCTGTAGTATAAATCTCCGGGTTTATCCTGCTTTTTCTCGGAGGAGCAGCACCTTTACCTGCAGCCTCCGCCATGACAATTCAGTCAACTCTCTCTCTCTCTCTCTCTCTCTCTCTCTTTATATATATATATATATATATATATATATATATATATATATATGTATATATATATATATGTATATATATATATATATATATATGTATATATATATATATGTATATATATATATATATGTATGTATATATATGTACATATGTATATATATATGTATATATGTATATATGTATATGTATATATGTATATGGACCCTCATCAGGACCCTCAGCTGATCTGTGTTGTTTTGTGTGTCTGCAGGCTGTCAGGCTGTCTGATCACAGAGGAAGGCTGTACTTCTCTGGTCTCAGCTCTGGACTCCAACCCCACCCATCTGAGAGAGCTGGACCTGAGCTACAATCATCCAGGAGACTCAGGAGTGAAGCAGCTGTCAGCTCGACTGGAGGATCCAGGCTGGATACTGGACACTCTCAGGTAGGAAGAGTCCTGCTGCAGCCACAGACAGTTAGTGTGAGACTCTGTATCTGGATTGTAGATGGTTCAGTGTCAGGAGGTCTGCTTCGTTTACTCCACCTCCAGTTGTTCAGTTCAGTTCAGGAGAAAAGGCAGCATGAAGATCAGCGACCAGGAGAGTCTTGGCACAGACACTAAAGTTACACCTCTTTCTTCAGACTAGTTTAGTGCCTGTTGAAAATGTGCCTGTCTGATTTCTTGGCCTCTGGTTTTGCTGCTTGATGAACCGCTCATCCAAACTACTTCACACTTCACACTGATTGCAGAGGATTATCAAAACATTAACATTAAATCTAATTTCCACCACGTCACTGCTGTGTTATGATATTAATAATAACAACAGACCCTCTGTGTCAGATGTCTGATCAGAAAATACTGAACCTCAAATTCAAAAGATTTCTGTGACACATAAATGAATTTAATCACTGAATGTCATAGAAACTCTTTCCCTGAACTGGAGAATCAGTGTTTCTGCCAAAGTGCTTGACTTTGAACTTAAAATGGTTCTGACATGGATCTTTATCAACACTGGAGTAATTACATTCTAGATCATCACTGACAGTGTGTTTGTGCCTCAGTGTGAAACGATTTACAGACTGTAACAACTGTCTGTGGCATCAGTTTAAAGTGAACAGAAGATATAAAACAGTCCAATAACAACGTTAGATGACACAAGGTGGAACCTTCCCGTCACATTACCATAACAGCAGCAGTGCATAGATTAATTTAAGATGGGCTCAGTGGTGCCGTCTTGGCTCCTGTCATGAGGAAACTGCTGCTCCAGCTGAGTTTGGGCTGTTTTGGGTAGTTATCATTATAACAGCCTGCAGGGGCAGGAAAGTTTCAGTGTTCTGCACCGTCAGCAAAATCAAATGACAAGAAAACATTCAGTGATCAATCATCTCCTCCATTGATGAACATGATATGTGACCTGTGCAGAGCTGCAGCTCTCTACAGTAGTTGGTGGACTTCTGGTTTAATGCTGTTGTAATTTACTTCAGCCTGGCTCGTAGCTGCTGACTCAGTTTCACTCTCAGCTGTTCTGGAGTCGTGTTAAAGTTCTGCTGGTGGAAATCCAATGTTTCCTGATTTTGCTGCTTCAAAATAAAAGCTTTGAAATAACTAAGTAATGCAGGACTTTTATTGTGAAGGGTTTATAGAAAGTGTTAAATGCAGGAAGGTGGCGTGATGATGTTGCATGAATGGACTTTTAATTTCTCTTCTGTGGCAGCAAACAACACCTGGTTTCAGTCACTAACTGAGTCTATCCACACACTTTATGTCCGACTACAGTAATAACAGCAGCACTTTACTGTGACTGCAGCAACGTGCTCGTAGCTCTGTCACATACCGGAGAGACTCACTCCCTACCAACACAACACAGAGTAGTGTTTGTTGTCACAAGTTATAGGGCTGCAACTAACAACTATTTTCATAACCCATTAATCACATAAAAACACAAAAGAAGATGTATTTTACATTTCCAGCATTTTATTAAAAGAATAAAACACTGCTCTTACATTTTCCTCTTTAGTCTTGTTCAGTTCACTTTCAAACAACTTCAAACTGTAAAAGCAACATAAATGTATTAGAGGAGATGAAATGTCTCCATTATAAGATGCATCACGATGCAGAGACAGAGCAGAATCAAGAGTCTGCAGCTCATGTTGATTGTTGGGCCTCAGCTGGACGATAAAGTTTCATCACGATGTTGCTCCCATGCTTTGAACTGTGGGAGGACTTCTGACTGACGTTACTGATGTAGGAGGGATGTCGGAGGGAGGCAGAGATCATCTGAGAGGGATTAAGAACAGAGTATTTTTTTAAACGGACATCTGGAGACACATGTCAGATTTTATGAACTTGCTGTGAAGCACGAACTGGACGAGACTTCTGCCTCACAACAATCACTGATCACGTTCGGTCATTTTCACCTGAAGCTAACGTCTGCAGCCATAAATAATAACTGTTACAGCAGCCCAGCTAATCAGCCGAGATCTGAGGAGGTGCTGTCAACTCTGCTGTCCAACTCTGAGAGAGGTGTGTGCAGCAGAGTCAGTAAATGTTGTATCTGAAAGCTGCCATGTGAAAACTATATTATTGTAGACAAACGTGAAAGACGCTGCAGATGGATACAGGTTTTGTTTGATGATTGAAAAGATGCAGCTTTTATTTTGTAGCCTGCTGTAGTCTGATTATTGGAAGGACTTTCAGAATAAAAGGGGAATGTAAATGATGAACAGTAGCCGTGTGCAGTGATATAGATCATTGAGGATGACGAACACTGAGATGCATCGAGAATCGTTGACAGCTGAATCGTAATGGAATCGTGAGGCCGGTGAAGATTCACACCTCTAAAATGTTTGTTACATGAAGAATGCAAAAGTAAAATCTAGTTTGTTTTCTAAAGTGCACATAGCACTCCTTCATCCTCCACCATTGATAGTGGCCTCATGTGTGTTAGCAGCATACTGAGGATACCATCAGTCAGAACAGCTGCTGGCTGTGGTGTCATGGGGCATCCTTCCTCACAACGTAGTCACCCATGTTGACTTGTTTCTTTGTGAAGTGACAGACACAATATTATATAATATCAGTTTGCATAGTAGCACAATTCACATGAAGCTCAGTGAACTCAGTACAGCCTTGTTGTTTTAGTTAATATGTGCTGATGTAAAGGGCAAATACAGATCAGGCCTGTACAATAAAACACAACAACAACAGAGCAGCACTTCCTCACAACATGTGAAAAGTCTAAACATGTTAGAGAAACACATGTTAAACATGTAATAGATTACAAAGGGTTTGTTGAGCCAGTAGATGAAGAAACATGAACAGTCCTACTAGGGGAGAAGCCAAAGAGCTGTGATCCAGCAGCAGTCTATGTTCTGCTGCCACAAACTGAGGGACAGTGAGTGACAGTCAGCTGAGAGTTGTTCATGTTATATGTGATGACACTTATTATTTAGTGTTGTGCTGTTATTGTCAGCTTTGGTTAGAGTTATATCTATGTTGTGTTTGATCTACTGTACTAGTCTTTACACTACAATGTTCTTCTTCTTTTCTTGCTTTGGCCACATGTTTGTGTTACATCGTGCCAATAAAGACATTTTTGAATTTAGAAAATGAAATAAAAAGATAAATGTACATTGTGAATGCAGCCTGAGCCATGCACTGAGAATAAAAAGGACATGTAATATATATATTAACAGAACAGATGTGCTCAAGTTTCTATTGTAAAGAAATAAAGACTTCACTTCAGACGATCTCTTACTACGACATGAAATATTCTAAAACCTCCTCTGATGTCCTCCAGTGTCTCTGACCGTACTTCAGCTAATTACCCACCAGGGGGCGACACTGATCCATCACAGACCTGAGAGCACAGACGGAAGGTGTTTCTGTCTTAAACGTTGGTTTTAAATTGAAACCTGTAATGTAGCCGGGCCCTAATCTTGTGTTTGCAGGAACAACAGGTTTACTAATGGATGAAGTGGATCAGGTCCAAAAGTTCATCCTGTCCAAACTTCTGTCAGTCAGCCTGTCCAACAAACAAATACTGCTGCTCATTAAACACTGAACAATAAGAGACTAAAGGGACAGACACTACGGATCAGTGTAGACAGGTTCTGGGTTCGAAACGTTCACTAAGTCACCGTGGAAGTAAAACAGGATATTCACTTATCTTATCTTCAATGGAAAAATACTCCATCACAAGTAAAAATCCTGCATTCAAAAACTAACTCAAGTAACAGTACATAAGTATTTTCATCTGAATATACTCACAGTATTAAAAGTAAAAGTACTCATACTGCAGAAACACTGTGAGTGTTACATCATTAAGCATCATATAATTGGATTATTAATTCTGATGCATTAATGTATAAGAAGCATTTTACTGTTGTAGTTTGTCAAGATGGAGCCAATAAACTGACCACATGTTTTCTATATAACATCTAAATCTGAGAAGTAAACTAGTAACTAAAGCTGTGAAATCAATGTGGTGGACTGAAAGTACAATATTTCCCTCTGAGATGTGGAGTACAAGTATAAAGTAGCATCACATGTAAATACTCAAGTAAACAACAAGTACTTTGAAGTTGTAACTGAGTGCAGTGCTTCAGTAAATGTAGTGAAATGACTTTCCAGCAGTGCTGATCTTCATCGTCAGACTCAGGCCATGTAACCAGGGTAACCAGCCTGCTGGTCTACACAGCTCTCAGATCTGTTCGTACTCTGAGGTGGGCTTTGCCTCGGTGCTCGCGTGGCAGAGCGACGGCTTCTCAGCCACGTTGTGACGTGCTTCATGGCTGGAACAGACGTACAGGCCCACTGATGCTGATCATCATCAAGGTGTTTCTGTTGATGGGGGGAGCCTCTACGGGCGAATAACTGGTTGAGGCGGTGAATTATGGACGTAGACTCCGGTTAGAGAATCAGACTTGGAGAGGCTTAGAATTCTTTTCTTTCTTTAATGCAGTTGGTACATGAGGATGTGTCCTCGAACATGAAGATGGTGTATGAGTGTGTGATAACTGTGTGTGTGGTATTTCGTCACGAACGCACACGGGAGCGACACACAACAAGTCCGTGCAGCCGTCACTCTGCTCCTGGCGATCAGCGTGGCCGGCGCGTGACAATGAAAAAAATAGAAAACGTCTGTGCCGCTCGGCATTCTGCGTTACCGCAGCTGTTTCTTCGGGCTTTCTCACACAGCCGCCCCCAAATGTCTGTCCAGAGGACATTTGAACGACCAGAGAAAGCCCGTTAGCTCTTGTCGTCTTCCGAGTCCTTGATCTCCGGCAGCTGTATGAGCCGGGTGACAGGCCGTACATAGGTCTTGTCCTTAACTTTAACTGCTGCTGTTCTGATCTTCCCATCCGCTCCAGGATAGATCTGCACCACTTTACCCACTGGCCAGAGAGCTCGTGGGAGTTGTGGATCAACGACCAACACAGCCTGATCCAATCCAATCTGACCTCTATCCGCCTGCCACTTTGATCTGCCTTGTAGACCTGGTAGATACCGTCGGATGAAGGTCGACCAGAAGTTGTCAGCTAGCACTTGGCTATGCCTCCATCGTCGAGTCCCCAAGATACTGCTGGAGTCGTACAGGGCCTGTGGCAGTGAGGAGTCGCGGCGTCCCATCAGCAGGATATGCGGTGTAATGGGGTCAGGATCTGCGGCGTCAGCTGAAACATATCCGAGCGGTTTAGCATTTAGAATTCCTTCAACTTCGACGAGAACGGTGTAGAGGACTGGCTCTGGCACTGACTGCTCCCGGAGGATGACTCTGAGCGCCGCCTTAACAGAACGAATCTCCCGCTCCCAGGCCCCGCCGAAATGTGGAGCACTTGGGGGATTAAACTGGAAGGAAATCTTCTGTTTTGCCAACTGGTCCTGCAACTCAGGTGCCATGGCCTCGAAGGCCTCTCGTAACTCCCTTTCCCCTCCAACGAAGTTGGTGCCATTATCACACAGGAGTTCAAATGGCGTACCACGTCTGGCGATGAATCGACGCAAGGATAGCAGGAAGGCATCTGTGTCAAGGCTCTCCAGCAAGTCAAGATGGATGCACCTGGTTGTTAGGCATTTGTACACAATGCCCCATCGCTTCTCAGTCCGACGCCCAATCTTCACGATGAATGGACCGAAACAGTCTACTCCTGTGGAGTAGAAAGGCGGCTTATAGATGCGCAACCGGCAAGGCGGAAGATCTGCCATCTTGGGAACATCAGGCCTGGCGCGCCATAGTTGGCAGTCTCTGCAGTCATGCTGATGCCTCCGTATAGCCTCTCGACCACGCAGGATCCAGTACTGTCGACGCATCTCCGCTAACACACGTTCGGGTCCTGGATGAAGAAGCTTGCAATCAAACTCCTGGATCAGCAGTCTCGTGATCTGGTGCGCTGGATCTAGGATGATAGGATGGATAGCATCTGCTTCTAACTCCTCGGCATGCCTTAGCCTACCCCCGACACGGAGTAGTCCTGTGTTTTCGTCATATTCAGGTGAGAGTGTAGCCAGACGACTATCAGCTGCGATGGGTCGACTGGCTTTGAGAGCCTTTAACTCCCCAGGGAAAGAGGCCTGCTGGGCCTGCGCTAACAGCAACCTCTCTGCAGAAATGTGTGTCGCAGCGTCTGCAGTCTGGTCATTGCTGGCGGTGGCCGCCCCATGAAGCGATGTGATGGTGGCCTGGATTAGATCCTTCCAGGTGTGAAACTGGTTCGGGTCTGGTAGGTTAGAGTCCAGCGCCTCCAATGTAAGGCAGATTAGGGTGGATTTCCTAAGTTCGGCGGAGTCTGGCTCATCTTCGGCTGCTGTGGGCATGGTTGGCCACTGGTCTGGAGACTGTTGGAGGAAGTCCGGTCCACTGACCCACCGGTGAGGATGTGTCAGATCAGAGAGCTTCAGGCCCCGCGTTATGTCGTCCGCTGGATTTCTCGTGGTGTCCACATATCTCCAACTGGCCACCTGGGTGAGGGTTTGGATCTCCGCTATCCGTGTACCAACGAAGACCTTGTAACGACATGACTCTGATCTCAGCCACTGAAGCACTGTAGTGGAGTCTGACCAGAGGAACGTCTGCTGGATAGGGATGGTCAGCTCGGTTTGGATGAGTTTAGTAAGCTGGGCACCAGTGAGCGCTGCACTTAGTTCCAGACGTGGCATGCTCAAGCATTTCTTTGGCGCCACTCTTGATCTGGCAAGCACGAATGAGGTGTAGACTTGACCTTGGTTGTCGACTGTGCGCAGGTAGGCCACAGAGCCGTACGCCCTTTCTGACGCATCACAGAAGACGTGAAGCTCCCTGGATGCAGTAGGCTTGTCAGCACATGAGGGTACATAGGCGCGTGGGAATTTGAGGTAAATGAGCTCGGGGAGTTCAGCCACCCAGGTGGTCCACTGCTCTCTCAGGGACTGCGGTTGGATCGGATCGTCCCATCCGACCTCTTGCTTCCAGATATCCTGAATGAGGATTTTAGCCCTGGTGGTGAAGGGAATGATGAATCCTAGCGGATCGTACTGGCTGGCGAGAGCTCTATAGATGTTCCTCAGGGTCGGCTCAAGGTGGTCTGCTGGACGAACCTTAAAGCCTAGAGAGTCAGTGAGACAGTTCCATTGCAGGCCCAGTGTTGATTCCTGCAGGCTGTTGCCGCCTTTGGACAGCCAGAGCTCACAGAACTCTGATTTGGCCTCCGGGGGAGATGCTCAACGACTCCTGGCACGTTGCTTGCCCATTGCCTGAGGTCGAATCCCCCAGCCTGGAGCAGCTGGCGTAGATCGTCGATGAGGGCTTTGGCCTCAGCTGCTGTGCGGGTGCTGTGTAGGCAATTGTCCACATAGAAAGAGTGCTCTACAACCTCAACTAGGTTGGATTTCTCACCACAGTTGTCCTGAACATGGCGCTGGAGGGCATATACAGCACAACAGGGGCTGCATGTGGTACCAAATGGCAGGACCTTCCATTGATAGATGGTCGGCTCCTCCTCCCTCTTCATGTCTCTCCAGATGAACCTCAGCACTGGTGTGTCGGCGGACTGCAGGCGGATCTGATGGAACATCGCCTTGATGTCCCCACTCACGGCCACAGTGTGCTGACGGAACCTCAGGAGGACACCAAGCAGAGAAGGCCCCAAGGTGGGTCCAGGCAACAAGAGGTCATTAAGTGATTGGCCATGATATTGAAAGGAACAGTCAAAAACAACTCTGTCCTTACCGTTGTGGTGGACCATGTGGTGGGGAATGAACCAGGATTCCGTGGTCTGGTCAGCTTCTCTCGGTGTGACCTTGGCAACGTAGCCTGCTGCCTCCAACTTCTGGATCTCAGCACGGTAGGACTTGGCTTGGGTAGGGTTCTTAGCAAGCTTCCGTTCTGTGCTGCGAAGTCTGGGAAGTACTGCTTCAGGAGGAGCCCGAAGAGCTGCATCGGTCGTGCGCCGCAGCAGAGGAGTGGCATACCGTAAGACGCCATCCACTGCCACTCTTGTTGTCGCTGTCTGGAGCAGGGTGAGAGCTTGTTGGTCTTCCTTTGACCGAGTGACGGCCTTCTCGCTGTAGGGCAAGGTGTCCAATTGCCAGAGTCGCTCCACATTCCGGAAAAGCTCGCTGGAAACTGAAGCTGTGGCAATGTGCAGACACTGCTGAACTCCAGGTGAGAGGTGGACAGCGTCGACTGGCCCTTGGAGCGACCAACCCAGCTGTGTGCAGATAGCAACAGGTCCGCCTGATGGCCCTGCATGCACTGGTTGAATTGGAGTAATCAGGTGAGGCATATCAGATCCGATCAGGAGCAGAGGTTGTGCCCGGTTCACCATGGGTAAAGGAAGCTCCCTCAGGTGTTTGTATCTTTGTTGCAGCACGGCGACAGGGTAAGTGTGTTCAGCAAGCGCCAGTCCTTCTGCAGTGAAAGCATGGGAGATCAGGTGCTTCTCCAATGGTCGCAGAGGTGAGGACACTTCTAGAGTGACTGATGCGCCATTGAGCTGCTTCACACTCTGATGTACAGTCTGTAGAGGGAGAGTTTCGGGATGACAGACGAGGTTGAGCTGTTGCACCACTGGAGGAAGAACAATGCTCCTTTCTGACCCATCATCGAGCACCGCATACGTCTCCATCTTTCGGTCCCCGTTATGGAGGAGGACTCTGACTACTTTCAACATGACTCTTGGGGATCGGTTGGGCCTGTCGAGATACACCTTTGTAGGAGGCAGACTGATGGCATACACTCTCTGCTTGCTTTCTTGGGCTGCCTCGTGTAGCACAGTGAGGTGCGTTTCCTTACAGGTTTTACAAGGGCGCTTCAGCGTACATCGGTCTTCAGGGTGATGCCGTCCACATTTCCGACACCGTTTGCCCTCCTTAAGCCACTTGACAATTCTGTCTGTGTCCAACTTCTTAAACTCCTCGCAGGAGTTAAGGTAGTGATCCTGGTTGTCACAATATGGACAGTAAGGTTTGGGCTTCAGTTTGGGTTTCACCAGTGTATGCTCTGCTGTAGGCGTCTCCTCTCTGGTAAGCGTTCCGGCAACATTGAAGCAAGCGGTTGGTGACTTCTCTTTAAGTGGCCCAGTTCGCTGATCCTTCCTTATAGGACGGGGAGCATCCACCTGATACAATGTTGCTGCTCTGTTGGAGATGCGCTTAGCTTGAGACTTATTTTGGAGCCAGGTTGCCAGGTCCTGAAGGGTGTAGGTTTTATCGGTGCCAGTCTGCAGGATCCGATGATGCAGGCAATACTCCACAAAGCCATCACGATAAGCAGCAGGCATCTTACTGAGTAAACGATCTACATGAGAACCACAGTGGAGCTCGTATCCGTTTTGGCCCTCAAGAGTCCTTAACATCCCTACCAGGGACTGAACGGACAAAGCGAATGAGTCAAAGGCAGTGGCATCACCTATCTTGAGAGCAGGAGCGTTGAGTATGGCACCAAGCTCGCTCTGAACGAGTTGTCGTGGCTGGCCGTACTTATCCTGTAGAGCCTGCAGAGCACTTGTATAGGGTGTTGGGTCATGCAGGTACGCCTTGGCAAGCTGCAGTGCACTTGGAAGCTTGAGGTGTCCGATCAGCACCTGATATTTATATTGTTCGCTGAGGTGGACATTGCTTCCCAGTAGGCTGTCTAATGCAAGCTTGAGCAGAGCAAAGTCACTCTCCCGTCCACTCTCGAACACTGGCAGGGACGGTCGGGGGATTCCCAGAGCTGTGGCAAGTAGTAACTCGGCCCCGGGTAGTGGTGCATAACCAGGGTAGGGAGCGGAGGTAACTGTAGCAGCTTGAGGTCCACGATGTGTTGAGAAGAGTGGGGGAGCTTCGTGGCCGGTCGGAGCAGGGTTTAGTGGCCCCATGAATGGTTGGCTGTAAATGTAGTTGGGTTGGTACCTGGCTGGCGATTGAGGCTCTGCTGGACTAATTTGAGGTCGGCGAAGATCTGAGCTTGTTGCCAACGCTGAACCACTAGGAAGGTGTGATGCAGTCTGGGGTGTAGGATAGGCAGGACGTGCGGAGATAACCACATGTGTTGGAGGTGGTGGTATGGATTGTATCACCGGAGCGGGGTGTAACACTTGTCCTGGTGGTAGTCTCCCAGACCTGGGTGCCACAGGCATCGGACGCTGGAGCGGTGCTGGTTGGTCTGCTGGAGAGGCAGTTGTCACTGGGATGGCAGCAGACTGTAGCATTGGCTGGGGTCCAATAGGAGGAGCTGTGGCGACGGGATTGACTTGTTGCATTACTTGTGGGCGGGGGCTGCGTGGACGCACTACAGGAGCAGGTGTCAAGCTTAACTGGCTCGTCAGGGAGACTAAGGAATGAGAGCGGAGCATGTCGGCTTGGTTTCTCTGAATTGGTGTTGGTAAATTCAGGAAATGGTCTGACTGGACTGAATGTACTGATAATGCAGGTGTGCCGTTGTCAGATAGGAATGAAGAACGAAGCTTGGCAATCTCCAGTTCTTGTTGGGCTCTGGTCAGGCGCTGCTCTCTCTCCAGCCTCCTGCTGAGTGCTTCTCTGGCTTTAAGGGCCTCATCCTGGAGCCGCTGTGCGTCTTTGGCTTGATCATCGAGCAGTTTACACTCCAAATCAGCTTGAGTCTCATGTTCAATCATACGGCGGGTGTCTTCCAGTTCCAACTGCTTTATCCTCTCCTCCATGATTGCAGCTTGAGCGGTTGAGAGACCTTGAGTGGGGTACGTACCAATTGAGTAGCATGTGCGCCTGCTGGATCTGCTGCAGGTGTGTGAGCTCCTGCTGGTCTTGCTGCTGTGGTGGCTGCTATAGCGGGACGCAGTAGCAAGTGGGATGGATGGCTGGAATCCAACTTGGTAGTCATCCAGATACGCAGGTAAGCGATGCTCTCTCTGTGGACGGCCTCTGGGCTCTGTGTTGCTGGATGCAGCAGTGTCCATAATCCTAGTTTAGGTTGCACTCAATCCGGCTCGAAGGACCAATGTTGATGGGGGGAGCCTCTACGGGCGAATAACTGGTTGAGGCGGTGAATTATGGACGTAGACTCCGGTTAGAGAATCAGACTTGGAGAGGCTTAGAATTCTTTTCTTTCTTTAATGCAGTTGGTACATGAGGATGTGTCCTCGAACATGAAGATGGTGTATGAGTGTGTGATAACTGTGTGTGTGGTATTTCGTCACGAACGCACACGGGAGCGACACACAACAAGTCCGTGCAGCCGTCACTCTGCTCCTGGCGATCAGCGTGGCCGGCGCGTGACAATGAAAAAAATAGAAAACGTCTGTGCCGCTCGGCATTCTGCGTTACCGCAGCTGTTTCTTCGGGCTTTCTCACAGTTTCCATCGGACAACATGTCGATCTCTTGTCCGTGCACACGTTGTTCAGAAGACTGGAAGCCCTTCACACTCAGCCGTGCTGCGAGGGACGGTCTGCATGCATCGTACGAGTGGTTTCAGGCTGTCAGGCTCAATGTGTGGACATCAAGGACGTCTCTCTCACCATCAACTGCTCGGTCTGCACACAGACTGAACCTCCTGCACGTGGTTTCACTTGTGACTCAGCAGGCCGTGAGCCAGCTGTTGGTGGCCAGTCGCTTGTGTCCAGAACGCTGAGATCAGAAGTGTGAGAGGCGCTGCTCCGTGTTGTGGATCAGACTTTGTAGGAACTGCTTTGCATTGGACTCCAGTGGAACCGATCCAACATGTCCCGAAGCCTGTGCTTCAATGCCTCCTCCCATTTCTGTCCTGGAGAGTCTTTGAATGGTGCCGGCACTCGGATGGTGGCTTCAGAAGCTGCTCTGCTCTCACAAGTGTGACTGAATGGGCCGGGAGTCGCTGAGACAGCAAGTTCAGACGGTGCGTCGTCGGGGTTCGTACGGTGCTGGAAATCATTGAAAGTGCTTGGCTTTTAGTTGAAGTGCTTGAAAGTGCTTGGCATTATAACTGTGTGTCTGTCACAAAGTTGGGATCAGACTGGATAGTTTGCTGATTAATAGACTCAGTCAGAGATCCGGATGTGGAGATCTCTTCACCTGCTCGTCTCTGCGACCTGCCAGTCTGTGTAGCCCCGCCCCCTTCCAACACGAAGAGACAGCAGGAGATGACAAAACGCCGTTTTAACGAGCGTTGGCTTGAAAATGATAACTACAAACAATAGTTAAGACGAGGACGAATCAAAGAGCGGCGTCATGCGAGGTGCAGAAAAGCTGTGCAGATGTGTGATGGGAGAGTCTGCGCTCGCCAGGCACATGAAGGACAGTTTAGACTTCCTGAGTCACTCAGGCTAACGCTGCACGCTAACACTTTGTTCATGCTAACCGCTAACGTTAGCTAAATTAGCGGTTGTACAGACTAAATAATATAAAATGTAGGTTGTCAAAGTTAACGTGTTAAACAGAGACTGTAGGAAAACGTACGCGTTAACGCATGTGATTAATATGGAAACCACAACACGCTAAAGAATAATTAACGCACCATTAATGAGGTCACGTGACCTTCGTTAGCTAAGTTAGCACCTGACTGTGTGTGTGTGGTCACACATGCAGCCTGGTTCTGGTACTGGTTCTGGTTCTGGTACTGGTACCAGGAGAGAAGGACGGCTGAGGAGAAGCAGTTTGGACTGATGACACGTTGAATATGAATAAAGTTTGATGAAGAAGCGAACAGCGCTCTGTGCAGCAGACGAGTCACTCACAGCTAACACCAGAGTCAGAACCGGTTCTGTTCAGTTTGTCTCTGTGACGTCACACCAGGCACTGACGTCTGGACGAGCTTTAAGTGTGAAGTGTGTATTTATTGATTCAGCAATATTATTAATATTGCGATTATACAACTAATACCAGCACAAATAAAATGTATAATCGAAATATTTCCACGTTGACGACAATTTGCTCTCAAATTTTAAAGGTTTTTGCGAGTGTGCGTCGCGTTTCCATGGAAACACATGGGGTCTGACTAATAACTGACACAAAACCAGCCCCGTCAGTTACTCTTATGTGTAATGGAACGTAGTTTACCTCTACATCAAGTAGTCCGACCCATAGTAACGACCTAGCAACGGAAAGGATGAGTGAACTCTGAGCTGACGTTGATGTTTTAACTAAATCAATCCTGCACAGATAAACAGAAAATGCTTATTTTTATCGCCCAAGTTATAACAAAGATTTTTTTTCTTGTATATATTTTATAAAACAATAGAGTCTCTCACACCGAAGGGAACAGGCTCGGCCGCTCGGTAAAACGGGACACTTTGTTCTATGAATGTGACTTTGGCAGCTGACAGGTGGTTTGTGATTTATTTTCATGATTAATAAATAACGTTTCTAAATAATGTGCAGGTCACTGATATGTTGAAGAAGTGATTGTTCAACAGGCCTTAATGTTCGATTGCCAACATGAGCTAGTTGTGTGTCGATGAGTCAGTGAACAGGATGTGATGTCACGATGTGATTTATGTCAGTGATACTATGTTTTTATTGCATTAAATGATTTTAATGCTCGTTTACATTTAAACTATTTAAACATGATTTGATAAACTATCAAAATAAAGACTGATTTTAAATATTCATTCACCTCGTTTTGCTTTCTACTGAAAAGACTTTGCTAAACTGAAGGAGCTGACCTGCAGCAGACCATGCAGGCGCGTAGAATACGGGGGACGCGTACCTATCAGTTTTCATCAGGAGTCATTTTGTACCCACCACTTTTTTGAAAACCTCGAGCTCAATTTAGTAAAAAAGAAATAAAATAAAGTTCATAACACATATAATTCTTGAGCGACAGATCCACAAATATCTGCACAGACACAGACACAGCTGCTGCTGTGGAGGTGATGAGGTCTTTCTCTCAGGCCTCGTCCACATGAAAACGCTGTTTTGTGTAAACACACATGTTTTGCATCGTTTTGGCCGATCCTGTAAACGCACTTTTTTGAAAACGGGTCTCAGGGTGGAGAAATTCAAAAAGCAGCCCCGGCGTTTTCGTGTGGACGGTGAATCCGCATACCTTTCGACACGATGACGTCATCGCCCCACCCCTCGACCTCTCGCCTTCGACCTCTGAACCCGCGACGTCTCATCACAACAACAACAACAATGGCGGACTACATGCTTGTGTTGGTGCTGCAGAAGATATTGAGCCTATCAGGGTCACTGGGGCAAAATATTCTGCTATAATTTTCATCTTCTTCTTGTTGTGTTTGGTTTCTCCTCCGGCTGTCTGTTTGTATACAGCACTAAAGCTTCAGGCATCGTATGATCACATCACCTACTCTTTACTTTATCTGACTTTAAACTTTAAACCTCAACATCTCAAAACTGATCTGAACGCAGACAGAAACGTTTTATTCTGAGGTAGCGACTTGTGAGGTTCTGGAGGGAAACAGTCTGGAGTCTCTGTCACTTGGTTCTGTGGCAGAGGTCGGGAACCAACGTCCAATGTTTTCTGATTGATTTATTACGTATAAATTGTATTTGTGTCTTTGCACAGTAAAACAAAGCAGCAGAAACACAGCGAGAACAAAAAGCAGACTGTGCAGGTGAGATTCAGAAAAGCCCTCCAAGCTTCAAACAGGAACCGGACCTCAAAAGTTCTGACGTCCAAATACAAAAGTCCTATAATATAGAAACATGAGCACAAGTTGACATTGGATCAGACAGCGAGCGTGAGGTCGCCCACAGGAAACAGTAACAACATCCAATCAGATAAAGATGAAGTGATGAATCCAACAAGAGGTTTGTGTGTGTTGTCAGATGTTGTGGTCCTCTTTCACACACACCAACATCCTGTGGCTCACTCTCAGTGTGTGAGGAGAGTGGCAGAGGTGAAGAGGTTCAGGGAGAACAGGGAGAAGCAGCCTGATGGACACATTGTGTTTCTGTGGATGAGAGTCATGTCATGTCCATGTTTGCATGCTGAAAGAGGATGTGCTGCTCTGACCCCCCTCCTCCTTTCAGGGTGGAGCCTGCTGGAGTCCGATGGTTGACACCAGGTCTGAGGAAGTGTGAGTGTGTTTTTACTTTGATTCATGAAAACACTGTGACATCACTCATTCACATCTGTGATGTCATCATCACACTGATGACACATTAATAACTGCAGCTGTGTTGTGTCTTTTTCTCTCCATCAGATTCCTGTGAGCTCACAGTCGACACAAACACAGTCAACAGAAGGATCAAACTGTCTGACAACAACAGGAAGATGACACGTTGTGATGGAGGATCAGTCATATCCTGATCATCCAGAGAGGTTTGAGTCCTGGTGGCCTCAGCTGCTGTGTAGAACTGGTCTGACTGGTCGCTGTTACTGGGAGGTCGAGTGGAGAGGAGATGTTGATATATCAGTGAGTTACAGAAGAATCAGAAGGAAAGGAGACAGTGAAGACTGTTTGTTTGGATTCAATGATCAGTCCTGGAGTCTGGAGTGCTCTGATGATGGTCGTTACTCTGTCAGGCACAATAACAGACAGACAGTCCTCTCCTCCTCCTCCTCCTCCTCCTCCTCCTCCTCCTCCTCCTCTGGTAGAGTAGCAGTGTATGTGGACTGTCCTGCTGGCACTCTGTCCTTCTACAGAGTCTCCTCTGACTCACTGATCCACCTCCACACCTTCAACACCACATTCACTGAACCTCTTTATCCTGGATTTGGGTTCTCCAGGTCCTGGTTCTGGCTCAGTGTGTCTGTGTGGTGTTTAGTGAGCAGAGTCTCCTCCTGTCACAGAAACATTGTCAGTGCTGAACAGTTGAGTCTGTACAGGATCACAGTCACATCAATCTTTCAGCTTCTTGTCATAAATTCATCAGTGAACTTTGTACAAAATGATTCAAACTGATTGAAAAGATTCTTCATTTACATTTTAAACTTCTTCCATTAAATTGTGGAAATTGCGTTGACTTGTACTTTCTGTCATGTGTTGTTTTGAATTCTGGCTCTTGTTCCAATAAAATCCAGAACTCTTAGTGAAATGTAAGAAACAGAAAACATTGACTCGTCTGCAGCTTTAATTGTAAAGAATCATTGTGAACAAAGTTGTAAATGGACAGTAAAATATGATCAAATGTTCTCGACACTCCACCTGAAACACTCTGACTTGTTTCATGTGTTTCTGATGATGAAACTAAAAGTTTGATCGTGTTCGTTAACACGTGTAATTATGTCCGTAGTGACGTCATAAACTGCACAACATCTGTTCATTTCTGTGTGATTATTATATGAGAAGAAAACACATTTTAATGACCATCATTGTGTTGCTCTCAGTGTTTTGTGGCTGTTGAAGTCCGGCTGTATTTTCAGGACGTTTGTTGGATTTGAATCTGGTCCGTGAAACTAAACAGCTGTGAGAAAAGTCTTTCTCTGTCTGACCCGGTTGGCTGAAGATGTTTGGAAGTCTGAGAGCCGGATGAAATACTGAAACACTTTCAGAGATCACAAACTAAACTGTCCTGATGAAGTTTGTAAAGAAGTGCTGAAGAGATCTGAGCTCATGTTTGATGCTTCTGAACGTTGATGTTCAGAGCAAAGAGTCCAAAACTTGTACAAATGATTCGGTTCCGTTTAAATCGGACTTTGTTTATGAAACGATCAGCTGACGAGTTTATAATCAGACTGAAAGATGTCGCACACGATCACTGAATGTTTCTCCTCTGCTGAAGTAGCTGAGTATCACGTTGTCTCTGTCAGTGAATGTAAAACAGTGGAGATATCTTCACATTGATGCAGTTTAAATGTAACAAACATATTAAAATAAAACACCAACACATAAATCTGACTTCTCTCTTGTCCCTCCTCTTCTTCCTCGTCTTCTTCTTCGTTGGTTTTGGCTGCTCCTGCCCGGTGCTGTCTGGAAACAGAAAGATAAATATTGTAGAATATTCAGTGTTTGTGTTTAATTTCCATCATCAACAGTATCAGAATCACTTTAATCGTCAGTACCTCTGCACAGTTGAGCTCCCTCACAGCGTAGTGTGATAGTTTGTGGTTCTGGCGGCTGGACCATCACTTCGTTGCTGTGTGTTGTTTTATCCTCATTCTTTTTATTATATGTTGACATGTTTGTGTTGCATGTGTCGTATAAGACACTGGATGTCTGTATGTCCCTCGGGATCAATAAAGGATCTATCACAACTCAGAAAAGGTCGTAAACCAGATGAACGTCACAATAAATCTGCTCATATTGACAACTGCAGTTCTGGTTCTGGTTCTGGTCCGGTTCTGTGAGCTGCTGATCTACAGGAGCAGCTCTACGATGTTTCAGGTAAGTGTAGTTTATATACGTATCTGTCCTCTCTGTGACCTTGTTTACATGTATGTGTGATTGTGTGTGCTGTTTGTAAATTGTTCTTTCTTACATGAAGGTTAAAAAGTCTTTATGATGACGTCATGTCACAGTACGTCATTAGTCTGATGACAAACATCGTGTGTGATTCATGACACAGTTCAGACGGATCAATACTTCATCTGTCTCTTCAGTCACGACCAGACAAACGGTTTCATTGGTTTTCACCAGAATATAATCTTTTTCTTCTTTTCTACAAAGGCTTTCCCTCTGGGACGTAGTTTCCTTTTTGATTTGAACTTCAGTACCCAGAAGTCCTGGGTGGTGACGTCACTAACAGTGTCACCCTGTCCTGCACAGTGTGAGGCTGCCCCCTGGTGGCTGCAGCTCTGTACTGTGTTTAGTTTTCTGACTTTCTCTGCAGAACATCAACCCAGAGGGACATAAAGGAGGGCAGGAAGGTGAAATATGGTTATTCTTGACAAAGTGAAACCATCTGGGCTCTGATGACACCTCTGAAGATGTGATTATCTTTGAGCCTAGTGAAGCTGAAGGAAGTTGAACTTAGAACTATGGCTGGTGCAGGTTTTCCTGATTTCGTCTCAGAAGAGACAAAAAACTAAACTTCCCTGTTTATTAATATTGTATTAGACTTTAGAATAATAACACGAGGCTGGAGTCTGAACCAGACTGGAAATTAATTGTAATAAACTCTGAACATTTCACTGCCAGGCCACTCAGTGAATCACGTGATGTATGTTTAGCTATGAGGCGAACACATCTCATAGTTCAGCCTCAGTGTTTCTGCTTCATAGTCGCAGTAACACCTGATTATTTTTACCTTTGTTTACATTACATCATTAATTAAGAAGTAAAAAACACAAAGAACACACGCTTCAGTCATCGCACACATCACATCAGGTCAGTTACACTTTTCTGTTCAGTCTGTTGTTCTCTTTTTTCCAGGTTGGGTTGAAATAGACACTTTACTCCCGAGTCACAAGGCTACTTTACAAAGATGTGTGTAAATATACTCATTCATTTATCTGTCCACATATAATGTTATTTATTTATACTTTCATTGAACGGTTGTGCGATCAGCTGCATCAAAACAAATAAATCTGTCAGCTTTATCCATCAAAAGTGAGGCGGCAGGTCCAAACCACTGACTGGAGGATCACCAGTATTACAGACCTCAGCGGTGCAGAGTCGCTCTGTGGAACTGTGAGATTTGTTCCATGTTCGAGTGTTGAAGTCCAACAATCGTTCATGCAGATGTGAAAAGAAGGAAAAGTTCCCTCGTAAATTCAGGTGTGAAATGTTTATAGATACAAATAAATATACAGTTAAGTTACAGCATCAAACTGCATCATCAATTGTTCATTTATTTAAGGATTTAATTATAAATACTCACATTAAAGATAAACTCTGCAGTTTTGTAGAATGAATTCAAACTTACAATATTAATGAGGTAAATATACTTTTTTTATTCCATCAGTGAATAAACCAGCTGTTCTCAGAGGACAATAAGGTCCCAGAACACTGTTTGAGGCGAGAAAGGTGGCAGGGTCCGCCACATATGAACACAGTCCAACAGTATAAATGGTGTTGTCCTTTAAGGTCAGTTTGTTTCTTCAGTTTATTCCGTCATGAAGACAAAGACAGTTTGTTAAAATCTCTCTCTTCAGATTAAAATGTTTTTTGACAAATCTACGGATTGCTCCTTTAAACAGCGACTTTCCCACAACTTCATGACTGACAGTCGACAGGTGTGTTTCACAGTCACACCTGTTTCCTGTTCACAGGTTAGTTTCACAGAGTGACGTTGTGTGACACTGATTGTGTAATCCCGTTACATGTATTCCATTACTTCCCAGCTCTGGTAATCTGATCGTTGTTAACAATCATTTACAACAATCAGAGAAGGTTTCACATCAACAGCCAGGAGGCGAAGAGGGAGAGACAACCCCCAGACTCCCTTATGAAATCTCTCCATTTAGTGAGTTTTTGAGTCAGGAGACACTTTATAAACTCCGTGAAGCTGTTTGTGACTGATTCTTCATTATTTGGGCCTTCTTGTAAATTCGGCATGTGTTCGGCTCGTTGTGGGTCGAGCTGCAGCCCCTCAGTCTAACAGGATGACTTCCGGTCAGTCTCGCGCCTCTCTGGGTGTTTCCTCCTCACAGGTTAGTTTCACTTCCTCTGACAGGTGTGTTGCTCACCTGTATTGTTCGTCTGAACCTCCAGCTGAAGGTAATGTAATGAATCTGACATGTTCCACTCGCTAACACGAGCTCTACTTTTCACTGTTACACCGGAAACAGCACAAAAAGTGAAGCTCGGTTGTTTATTTCTCGACGAACTCGTTTAAGTTTAAACTCGGGACGACGGGGGAGAAACACCTGCCGATAAGAATATCCGCCATGTTGTGTCGACACCTGCTTACTGACTCAAACACAGCGAAAACAGACTTGACGACAGTTTCACTACCTTCATCAAGCATCTGTGAGTATCTAGAGTATCACTGTATGAGCTTAATGTCTTCTCATTATTCATATTATTGCTCCACGGTGTGTCACATCATGTGACGTCAGTGTCCTCAGCTACGTCACACAGGTAACCATAAAGTCAACAAGTTTAATGTTTGTGAAACGTGAATTTGTTTCGGTCTATATTAGACATTATTATATTATACTGTTTAAAACATTTAGTAGTCAAACACGTGAGGTTGAAACTCAGATCACTGCTCTTTGTATCAGAGTAAGAACTCAGTGCATAAAAAACATTTAGAATTCAGACTCTTTTCTTACAAACATTAAGATGTTATTGGATCACATCAAATATTGTCATATGCACAAGAAATATTTGTAGGACTCAGTGACATTTTCAGCCACTGGGTGGGGGGATGACTTTCCCTGTACTCAAAATGAATGCAGTTAATTTATCACATGCAGGTAAAATCATCATTAGATGTAATAACAAAAGCACACTAGCAAAGTTTTGCTTGTCTATTAACTATAATAATAATAATAATAATAAAACATCGGCCTGTCTTAATTTTTCTTGATGTTTTATGATGAAATATTTGTGAACAAACTCAGAAAACAGTTAATAAGTTAATAAATAGATACTATTAGAGTTTAAATGATAATTATCAGCAGAGGTCGACTGAAACTTAGTACATTTAATCAAATACTGTATTTAGGCTCTAATATGTCTTTATGCAACTTTACACTTCTACTCTACGACATATTAAAGGAAAATATTTGCCTGACAGCCTTTAATGACTGGTTTCTTTTCAGTTTTTCAGTTTTCCCTCTTGTCCTGCCAAGAGAAGACTCTGTGTCGTTTGGTCTTTAAGATGTCAAAAGTTGTGGATAACACTTCACAGTGTCTTAGAGCCAAACTTGTTGTTAAGAATAATCTTTTTAGCCATAGTGTGTAGAAACTGTAGTCTGACTGTATCTGATAGTTTAACAACAAGTGTGTCTTTAGTCACTGTTGGGTTTGTGTGTGTGTTGCTGTGTAATCTTTGCTTTAGGCCTCTTGAATTTAGTCCATTAAACCACCGATAACATTACTGACACAGACACAACATTAAAACATGTAGAATGCTGTTTACTGACATTTACAGCTCAAATAAATCAACTTGTGAGCAAAAGATATTATCAGCTGGTGCAGAAAACTGTTTGACCAATCAGGAGCTACGCTGTGTAATTCTGCAGCTCATCTTAGTCTTTAACATCAACATTTTATTTGTTGACTAAATATGTCAAACATTTTGTCCTTTTTCTCTTTTTCAAAGATCACTTCATACTTTAGTTTTAGTTTTAGTCTCGTCTTTGTTGTGAAATAATTATTTTCTGTTCAAATTGAAATGAATAATAGTCAATAAAAGTTCAGTTGATGTGCAGATGAATGATTTGTGTTTCCTCTCCAGATGAAAGTGTGTGTGAGCTGAGCAGCATGAATCAGTGTGAGGACAGAGAGGAGGGAGGCCCTCCCTCTAAAACCACTGGACCTGGACCTGGACCTGAACCCACCTGTGTGTCCTTAAAGAGTGACCGGTCAAATCCTCGTTCCATTAATTTCAAAGGACAACCAGCTCCTGCTGTAAAGAGGTGAGCTGTTAATAACATTAATATGGGACTGATTCATGTTTTAACTGTGGAGAAAGATGTTTTTTGAAACCTGATGTTTATTTTATCATTAATTAATTATTAATTGATTCATGATTCATTTTTTAGCTGTTATTTATCCAGCGAAGTTATAAAACACAATTTAAATGTCTAATATCTCTGATTCACAGGAGGTTGAAGCCCGAGTTCATGAGAGCTCAACAATATATAAGACAGTAAAGTCTTTCACCACTTCATTAGCAGTGGTAGTTTTGCTGTCTTGTTATCTAAACCCTGACTGATGTTGTGTTAAAGCACCTCTTGTGTCTGAAGATATTTAAAGGATAACTTTGTCCATTTTCAACCTTAATCTCTATATTTTGGAGCCTTAAAATCTGGCGTCCTTCTGAGAACCAGTGATGTCACTGGTCCCTGGAAGAACTACAAGCCAGCTGAATTAGCATTAGAGGACATGTTCAACAGCAACGATCCAGTTCTGCCGTCAGAAACCAGCGACTGGTAAAGCCTGAGCTCACATTGCCTGGCAGGTGAAGAAAACAGTTCTGCCTGATGACAGGAAACAACGAGCAAATGTTGTCAAATGTATTCACAATACACTGTTTCAGTGTGTTCTGGCTGCAGTGTAGATTATTTGCTGTTTTTATGTGTTTCTATCAGGAGGAAGATGGAAAAACCAGAACCCAGCAGTGTGTCCATGAAGAGTGACTGGTCTATGGCTACTCCTATACACTTCCAAGACGGACATCGTGCGATTAATGAAAGGTATTTAAAACTTATACAGAGGCACAGATCAGGCAGGCTGTATCATACTAGTGTTATTACCTGCAGCAGTACCTGCACAGAAGAAATAAAAAGGCTGAGTCTCCATTGAGAGAGACACTGTAGCCCCATTCACACCGCCGTTTGGATGCAGGGATCCTGCGCAAATTCTCCGCATCCGTCCCAGTGTGAATCTCTCGGATGTGGGGAGGGGTGAAATTTCGCTCCGGCGCTGATCCGCCTCTGGAGGTAGTATCAGGGGAACATTATTGGTGAACCGAACCAGTGTGAACGGATCAGCCGGCTTCGCGTATCGAGGGCGTGTCGATCGGATGGTCGGTTAACTACACAGGTCCTTCACTCAACTAAACACAGAGAAATGTCCCACAAAGCAACGTTACAGGACCAAACAACAGTAACGTAGCAACTGGAACTGTCTTTGGTGACGTATATGAGGAAAACAATATCGCAGATATACGTGGAGAAGCGTCTGTCCTCCTGCCTGTCCTCCCGACTCCTCATTGCATTTCTGCCTGAAAAACAGTGTCTGTCACTGGCAGAAAACTTTGTGTTGAGAGAGAGAGAGTTCACTGGTTTCAGAGAAAAAGCTGAGAAGCAAACAGCAGACAGACACAGTTAAAGGCTCAAGTGGTCTCAAGCTAGTAAAGCTGTTACTTTTGAAAATGAGTATTCGTATCCGGATACAACGTTTTAGTATCGATACTTCTGACAACCCTATAATAATAAAACATCAGCCTGTCTTAATTTTTCTTGATGTTTTTATGATGAAATATTTGTGAACAAACTCAGAAAACAGTTAATAAATAGATACTATTAGAGTTTTAAATGATAATTATAAACAGAGGTGGACTGAAACTTAGTACATTTAATCAAAATACTGTATTTAGGCTCTAATATTTCTTTATGTAACTTTTTACTTCTACTCTACAACACAGCCTTTAATGACTGGTTTCTTTTCAGTTTTCCTGCCAAGAGAAGACTCGTGTCGTTTGGTCTTTAAGGTCAAAAGTTGTGGATGACACTTCACAGTGTCTTAGAGCCAAACTTGTTGTTAAGAATAATCATTTCAGCCATAGTGTGTAGAAACTGTAGTCTGACAGTTTAACAACAAGTGTGTCTTTAGTCACTAAAGTCCATTAAACAGATGAAGCAATCAAGGAGTTTGATTACCAAATAAAGATTGTCTTTCAATTAATGTGATGAGCAGGTTTCATGAAGATCAAAGACTTCATCCTTACAACATCTTTAAAACTTTGTCACATCCTCACACTTCAATAAAAGTTTAGTTGCTGATGGTTCATTGTCCCATAACCCCCTGCTTCCATCGCTGAGAAACCCCGGGAGGGGACACGACCCCCTCCCCGTCCCGCTACTGCAGGACTGGGGCTCCAGGAACTGGCGGCCAGCAGGATTCGACCCGGTGCAAGCACCTCATGGTTAACTGCGGGCCAGGTGCAAACCCACCACACCACCAAGTCCCCTTCACTCTGGGTTCTCTTCTCTGGGCGCTTTTCAGTCCGTACTTCAGACTTCACTCAGTTTTATAAGAATCAAACCCAAACAAGACTCAAACCCACAACCACAGAACTGCTGCCGGGCCGCTATCAGCCTGAGCTACTGGATCTGACTGATGCTCTTTGTTTCTTTCACATTTCATGTTTTTGAACATCAACCCTAAAATTTCAAACAAGAATCGAACCCACAACCTCAGAACTGCTGATGGGTCTTTATCAGCCTGAGCTACTGGATCTGACTGATGCTCTTTGTTTCTTTCACATTTCATGTTTTTGAACGTCAACCCTAAAATTTCAAACAAGACTCGAACCCACAACCTCAGAACTTCTAACCCTGGTGTCACCCTGCTGAGCTAACAGGACGACATCACAAAGAGTCTCTCAGAGGTTTTCACTCGTTCTTCTGAGCAGCAACTTTATAAAGAGTCAGGATTCAAACCCACAACCTCCAGACCAGCTCATCAGATACCTGAGTGTCCGGCCTTTGACTCTTTTAAGAGCTGTTTTCAAAACTCAGACTGCCTCAAGGATCGAACTCACAACCTCAGACCTTCAGGACAGTCCTCCGACACACTGAGCTACCTGGACGTCAGGTGTGTGAACCTGAACTTTAGTTTGTGTCCAGGCTGTCTCAGTTTGTCCGTCTGTGTCTCCATCAGGTCCTCAGACGAGCATTTAGTCATGAAAGAGTCTTCCGGGACAGGTCAGAGCCATCGGCCTTTGGAGATGACTATCTCATTGAGAGATACAGATTCTCAGGTGATGGACTGAGATATTTATGTAGGCTGCTGCCATGCTCTCACTGTACCACAGATGGTCTGTGTTACATTGAGATGGTTTGCAAGCGGGAGCTTCCTTTATTCTGTTGGAGATGCAGAGAACCTCAACAAAGGAACCGTTTGTCGCACAGTAAGACGTGTTTGTCTGGTCATTCATCAACGTATTCATCACCTTCCCTGGCCACAGAAGACCCCTCTACATCAACGAGGAGTTTTACAAGATTGCAGGTAACCTCAATTTCAACGTGTAACCATTAGTTTCCAATTTGATCAGTCACAGTTGGATACTCGCTATGTTTTGTTACAGCTTTCACTAACGTCATTGGTGCAGTGGATTGCACACACATCAGGATCAGACGCCCCTCAGGAGAACATGAGGGAGATCACATCAACAGGAAATCCTTCCACAGCATCAGTGTTCAGGTCAGAGTGATCTGTGGTCACTATGACCCACATAAATTCATTCTGTGCATTAAATGACCTTCATAGGTTACAACTGAACATTTCAGATGATCTGTGATGCTGACTGCCTTGTCAGCAGTTTAGAGGCAGAGTGGCCTGGCTCGGTGACTCCAGAGTGTTTCGGGCGAGTCCAATTCACGAGAGACTTTCACGAGGTAAGCCACACATCTTATTTGTACTGTGACCACCTTGGACATCGTGAGTGTTTAACTCTGCCGTGTAGTTTTCTAAATGATGTAGTGTATCATCAGGTGAATTCTCTGGTGTGCTGCTGGGAGACAAAGGCTACGCCTGCGACTCATTCCTCCTGACTCCCCTTGCAGACCTCCAAACCCCACCACAGCAGGCCTGCAACCACGCACACAGCAAGACGAGGGCTCGAATCGAGATGACCTCCGGCCTTCTGAAACCTCGGTTTCAGTGCCTGCACCACCTGAGGGTTTCCCCGGACAGGGCCTGTGATGTCATTGCTGCATGTGCAGTCCTGCACAACATTGCAGGCCTAAGAAAGGAAATTCTACTTCACATTCATGAAAAAGGGAGGACACCACAATGTTTTCTAGTTTTTTCAAGTTTGTTCTTTATGAAGGATAGAAAGATAAAATGGATAAAAACGTAACATGAGAAAAAAAGATTAAATGACACACACATTGTGGATAAAAGCAAAGTGTACAACAGTTGATTAGTGGACTTGAAAAACAACTCCTTTAGTCCTTTAACTGTAGCCTAATGATGACAGTTCCAGCGGAGCTCTGTTTATTAACTGTACAGTTTTGGACGACTTACGCATTAAGCCGGTCCGCTATTGTCTGCCAGGCTTCCTCTCTTTCGTTAATTATGGCATTGCCTTTTTTTTCTTATATCTTTGCCCTCTTCATAGAACTCCATCAGGAGCTGTTGTTCAGCAGCCTGAAATATGAAGCGACTCTTGTCCATGTTCCTATCGGTGATTCTGTGAGCGATCGCGAGGTCTATTTGAGTTTGCCGTCAACACGCACTTATCCCAGCTACCTACACCTGGCTTGACATAGCCGCGCCTTTTCATCCTGGCTCGGCAAACGTGCAGCCAATGAAGCCAGGATGCGCCGAGCAGACTAGGTCAAGCCGCGCTTGCTCACTTATCCTGGATTTCTTTATTCTACTTTTGTGCAATACCCCTCAGGTGTTCACATCTAGAACCCTCATGTAGGTTTCTGAACTCAGGTTGAACAACATGTTTGGAAAAGGTCACCAAAATGTGAATTATTCGTGTTTTATAATAAAACAAAGTCAATCTGTGGTGACTCAGACGACTGACTGACAGGAACATTCAAATAGTTCCTGAAGCGAGCAGCTCGTTAACAAACACAGCGAACACACATCCATCACTTTTATATTTAGTACTTTAATAACTAAAAAGGTCAATACTTCTAAACACCTTCAGATCAGCTCATCAGCTTTAAAATACACATATCGCAGTTCTCAGGTTATCTGATCACATAAATTCTGCTTTAATTTGGTTCATAAATGATCAATACAGGATCAATAAATAACAATAAGGAGGAGATTTGATCTGTGTCTTATTGAATTTCATCTGAAAGTGGTAATTCATTCAAAAACACCAAAACACTCATCAAAACCTTTAATGGCTGGACATGAAGTAGAAAATGCACAGCTGTCGATGTGACATCATATTTTCACACAGTCGTCCAATCAGAGGTGAAAACACTCATGATGTCATCGACCACCAGTTCTTTATGTTCAGGAGGATTCAGCTGAAGTTCTGAGCGAGACGTCGGGTCTTCAAACTGTTTTCATCCATCGAGCAGCAACAACAGCTTCGACGTGCAGGAGACACGATGTGAAGTCATGTTTGTATTCAGACGCTCATCTGTTCCTTCATTCGTCTGTTTATTATCAACCATCATCATCAGAGACGCTCAGTGCAACATCTCATCCACACACATGGATTAAACAACATGTGATGAGCGCTGGAGACTTTGGGCTGACACCAGATCAGAACCTTCATCAGATACTTTATTTCTCAGCAACTCTTAAAGTTTCATCCTGTTTTCAGGACGGACGACTTGTTTAGTCGATCAGATTTCTGTTGTTCGTCCGACGATCAGCCCGAAACCCCAAAATATTCAGTTCACCACCAAACCCCACTGACACACAGAGTCTCAGCAGCTCCGCGACGTTAAATCTGTGTTGGTTAAAGACTGATCTTTAGTTTGTGCGTCTGCGTCCACATCCAGACTTTAACCAGCTCACTGTGTTTGCATAGTCTTGAATTTACAGCCAGAACTGAAGACGGACAGAAAGACGACCGACACAAACCCTGAAAACAAAGTGCACAACACGACCAACAGCCGACAGCTGGAAACCACCGCCAGACGAGAGACGTTCCTCTGTGACGACACAAACGCTGTTTAATGAACCCATTTTAGCTCATCAGCTACAAATCACACCAACATTTTACATTGTACTAAACATTTTGCTTGTAGGTGTTTTACTAAACAGACCTACAAGCCCTCATTGAGGGAACTCACTAACATGATTATTAGGGTCAGGACCAGAGAAACAAGTATGGACCCTAAAATATACTTGGACTACTGCAGAGTATATGGAATATAAGTAGAGCTAGTGAACAGTATTATATTCAGTACATGAACAGAAGTATTGGTTACATAGAGCGAATTCGAGGCTCATTTGTGGTAGTTAGCAACTTTAAATAACAGCTGTGAAGTTGCAGGTGCACATAGTGCTGTATCCCCAGAGAGAAACCACCACATCTCTCTGGTTGTGGGACTTTTGGGAGTCATCCTTTTGTCTTATTGTTTATCAGTTTTGAAGGAGATGCTTACTGTTAACTGGTGTTACTGTGTGATGTCACACACAGCGTTTTATGTTGGTATGAGGTGCAGAGTGGACGGGCTGAAATTGAAAGTGATGAATGAAAAAATCCGAGTCAGCTTAATGTTGTGTCCTCTAATGTACATGGTTTAAATCAGAAATGACACTGCTCAACTGCTCTGATACAAGAAACACATTTGGTTGAGAGGGAATGTAAGAAATGTAGAAGAGAACGGGTAAATCAAGTATTTCATGCATCATATGGCAACAGAAGAGGGGTCGCTATGCTAATTAACAGAGCGACACCATTTATTGTAGAGAGAGTGATAGAAGACGATGTGGGAAGACACGTAATGGTTGTTGGCTCTATAGGGGACATGACAGTTTCTATACTACATATCTGCTCCCAATGAGGAGAAGGAGGCAGCTTTAAAAATATAGCTAATGTAATTACCAGCAATGGGAAGGGGATGAAATCAATAGGGGGGATTTCAATACAGTACAGAATGGCAAAGTCCAAACAGGTCCAGAATATTGAATATGGTTATCAAAGAGTTGGCTCTCGTTGATCCACGGAGAAATAACAACCCTGGAGGGAGAGATTTCACCTTCTATTCAAATCCACATGAGAGCTATTCAAGGATGGATTTGTTTTAATGTCACAACAACATGTGCAGAGTGTTGAATTGTGGTATAGAGCCCATAACTATCAGTGATCGTGCTCCTGTAACACCAACAGTAACTTTGGGATGAATCTCATTTCAAATACTGGAGATTGAACGTATCAATCCTATCAGATGAGACGGTGATCAAAGAAATGAAGCAACATCTAAAGGAATATTTCCACATACAGTAAATGTTAATGGAGAGGTTTCACCATCGATCTTATGGGAGGGGAAATATTAGAAATAACGTCAAGGTTGAAAAAAGCCCGTCTGAAACATCAAAGAGAGCTGGAGAGCAAATTATAGAACTAGAGACAGAACGCAGAAGAACATCAGACAAGTCCATATTCCTGGGAGAGAACCAGACATAAACTAGATGAACTTGAACATATAAAGCAGAAGGGCACTACATTTTACCAGCCAAAGACACGATGAAATGGGTAACAGAGCCAGACGTTTATTAGCATTTCAACTGCCAAAGGCTCACACAAATAGGATTAGTTCAAAAATAAGACGCCCTGAATCTAAACAGATGCTGATAAAACCCACAGAAATAGCAGAAGCCTTTGCCGAATATTATGAAATACTTATAATGGTTTAGAGCCGCACTGTAGAGACAGGGAGACACAAACATTTCTTTAAAGATTACATTTACCAACATTATCGGCTGAGGAAGCAAGTGAAATGATGAGGCCAATCACATGACAGGAAATATTAGATACTATAACAACTCTGAAAAACAACAAGTCTCCTGGTACAGATGGGCTCCCGGGAGAATTTAAAGCAGCTTTAAAGAAGAGATTACACCAGTGTTAGCTAAAGTCTATAACTATGTCTGTCATCACACAATCCACCAGAAGCTGGGTGTGAAGCCATCACCTCAGTTTGATATAAAGAAGCAAAGATCCGACCCTGTGTGAGGGATGTAGACCTGTTAGTCTGCTGTGTAAGGACCTACACATCTGAACACATGGCAAAAGAGACTGCAGCGATGTACAACTAAATGAGCTAAACCAGATCAAACAGGCATCATTCCAGGCAGACAGGGAGCCAGCTATATTAGGAGAACATTGAACATTATGTTACAGACCAGAAATAAATCCCAGCATGCCATGATGCTCAGCTCAGATGCTCAGAAGGCATTTGACCGGGTTAAATGGATTTTTTTTTATCATACCTGACGGCCTTCTGGTTTCATTCAGCGTTTACAGAATGGCTGAAACAATATACAAGAGTCCAACATCAGGGATTAGAGTCAGTGGTGTATGTTCAGACTGTTTCTAGCTCAAAAGAGGAGTCAGACAAGGAGACTGCCTCAGCACGATATTATCTGCTGAGTATTGAACCACTGGCTGAGTCAACAAGACCAATACAAATATAAAGGGAATAAAGGATGAAGAACACAAAATATCATTATTTGTAGATGATTTAATTACATATATAAGTGAACCATCCTCATCGATACCAGTACTGCTGAACAGTCGTAAGGAATACGGAGATATATCAGGATACGTGATCAGTAGAGTCCAGCAGCATTAAAAGATCATTTTAAATGGACTAATAAGGGTTTTAGATATCTGGGTGTGATGATCACCCCTACCATATCACAGTTACTTGAAGCAAATGATGGGAAATTGATAGAAGAGATGAGGAAGGATTTGGACAGGTGGGAGATTCTAACTCTAACTCTAACGAAAGGGGAGGATTGAAACAGTAAGAATGAATATACGACCAAGATTGATGTTTCTGTTCCGCTCATTGCCGATTATGATTCCTAGCTCTACCTTTGAAATATCAGACAAGAATATATTGAATTTTCTGTGGCAAAATAAGAGAATAAAAGCCAGATTAAAATACAAGACGCTTCTCTGTCCGAAAGAGAAGGGAGGCTGAATGTTCCCCATTTAAGAAACTATTATTGGGCAGCCCAACTTGGAGCTATAACTGTGGATGACTGATGATATGGATGCAGTGTGGGTGGGAATGGAACAAAGCTCATGTCAGAAGGTACCGTTGGCATCACTCCCATTTGTGACTGAAAAGATATGGAAGCAATCTAAGACTGGCAAGGACTGGATAAGAGGAACAATGAAAGTGTGGTCAACAGAAGGAAAGAAGTTAAAACTGTCAGATTCTACATGCAGGGCCACCAAAAGAGCAAAGCCCCAGACTGTTTACCATCTGATATGGACGCAGGATTTAACAAGTGGACAAATAAAGGGGTCATATATGTGGAAGGGAGGGTAACAGGAAGTCTAAGAGCAGGCAAATGGGGTGGAGTCTATAAAAAGGGCAGGGAAGCTCACCTGGGCCTTTCCTCCTTCACTGACACACCTGGGAGAGCAGCTGAGCCAAAGCTTTGTTTGGAGTTGATTTGGTAGGCTTTATTTCTGGTTTGAAAGCATTATTTTGATATTATTTGAAGAAACTAGAACTATGAAATAATTAAGCTCCTTATTTGTTGTATTGTTTGTAGATATTCCATGTTGGTGAGGGACTGATTGCTTGAATGATTGATTGTTTAAAGACATCAGCCAAGTAAAGGCTGCTCATGCAGTGCTGAGATATTTTACCTGGGAGAGCAGCTGAGCCAAAGCTTTGTTTGAGTTGATTCGGTAGGCTTCATTTCTTGTTTGAAAGTATGATTTTAATATGACTTAAAGAAACTAGAACTATGAAATAATTAAGCTCTTTATTTGTTGTATATATTGGTTGTAGATATTCCATGTTGGTGAGGGGCTGATTGCTTGAATGATTAAAGGTATCAGTCAAGTAAAAGGTATGCTCACGCAGTGCTGAGATATTTTAAAACATTATCTCTAAATGTAGACTCCAGTCACCTGCATGCCCAACTGGGAGAAGAGATTACTGCATGTTCCAGTCTAGAAAGGTACATAATTTACTTTGACATATGTTGTGTAGAAAATGCTTGTAAAGTTTCTTTGGTATATTAATGTGTTTTTGTTTCTTTTAGTTTCCAACAAAGATCCTTTTAAAGAAGCCAACCACTGTTTTTCCCAGACTTATTTGACTTAAGTCGGTTCTTAACTTGACACTTGAACAGGCCATTTTTCTATTTTCTGGGGAGTTTTCTGCCACTTTCAAGGGGGAGACTGAGTGGTAGTAGTGCAGCTATTTAGCATGTGTGCTTTATTGTGTGGTTTAAGTCACCTTAAGATTGCTGTGAATAGGCAAATTGAGTGTTTGATCCATTTCCAATTGGGTGGTGTGTAGTGGTGCTCAGTCACAACTTGCCTATGTGTTTGTGACGATTTTCTCTTGCAGTCTAGTCCCAGGTTTGTTTTATTTTTAACCATTTTATGGTTAGTTTCATTTGTATTTCTTTTATAATTTACCCCCTCTGGAGACCAGTGTTTTATCGAACATGTTAATAAAATTTATATTTTTTGTATAGCAGTCTCTGGTTCCAGTTTATTCTGGTCTTGTGCGGTTGATATCACTTGGTCACATATACATAGCACAAGTGTTCAACGGTCCAATCATGAAGTCTTTAGAACAACTAGCACAGGAACTAGATTTACCAACCCATGACTTCTATACATGATTACAGTTGAGACACTGCCTTCAGAGACAGAAGGAACCTGGGAACATATCTGTAAAGAACCAACTAAACTGGATGAATTGTTTTTTACAGTCAAGAAAAAAGAGAATATCTCAAATCTATAAAGCACCACAACATGAATTCAATGATAACAGAGATATCAAAGAAAAATGGGAATGAGTCTGAAATCAATCCAATAATAACAGATGGAAAATGTGAAGAAGCCTTTAAAGCAGGACACCGACTGACTAACAGTCCATGGTGGAGGGAGGGAGTCTGATGGGAAGGTAAATGTGGTACTTCATCACTCCATGTATCTCCACAGAATACAGCAGCACCACTGAGGTGTGCTGGAGGGGCTGTGGACTGGTGGGGAGTTCATGCATATACTTTGGGAATGCCCAAAGATTCAAGACTTCTGGAAAAATGTCCCAAAAGAAATCAAACAGGTTCTGGGTACTGACTTTGGTTTGGATCTGGCCCTTTGTATACCGGGTATACTTCCTGACACAAGGATGGATGGAGATGTGACCTACTTATTGAGAACTATGCTTTAATAGCAAAGACAGTCATTGCAGCTTGTTGGCTGAGGCCTCAGCCCCCTGACATGATGCAGTGGAGAGATGGAGTAAAACAGGTCTTTACCATGGAGACAATCACAGCTAGATTACAGCTGAATGTTCACAGGTTCACTAAAACATGGTGGCCATTAATACAGGCAACGCCACGACTCTAGTTGCCTCCTTTAATTCTTATTACCAGCTGTATTAGTATTTCTAGCAGCTACACTGGTTAGGTTCTGTTAGCTACTTCACAAAAACAAAGAAGTACGCTAGGAACCTTGTTAAAGTCCGTTATTCCAGAGGTAGTGTGAACCCAGGGCCTTCAGAAATGTGACGCTATGCTTATAAGTATATACACGTATTTGGTGCTTATATATTATGAAACCCATGAATAAAGAGGAGCACACATTATTTGTGACATTGCTCAGAATATACAGGAAAAGGAGTATAAGCTGGAGCAGATGCCACGGGTGTAAATATGTGTGCATCTCCATTTATATTGTGTTATATGTACATGTATGTGTGAAACTGAAATGAATTAAAGAAAGTGCAAAACAACAACCAGTGAGAGCAGAGCTGCAGCAGCTGAGTGTAGGTAGTGAGAGCAGACGATGGTCAGCCAGAGACACCCTGTACACCTGAACTCTCAGATGAAGGACATGTGGAGGACTCACCTGTCAGCTCACCTTGTAGGAGCACCAGCAGGTGAAGTCCACCCCCCAGTCGTGCAGCTTCAGCTGGGCGTTTCCTGCAGCGTGGGCGCAGTGGAAGCCCACGTATCATCTTCATCTGCCTTCTTCAGTCATGTCAGTGACTGGAAGTTTAAAGGAGCAGAACATGGAAATGTTCAAGGACAAGTAGCTCAGCGTTGAACTTTAGTGGAGTTAATGACAGTGAAGACATTAAATATGTTGTAGGAATGAAAACAGTTTCTGTTTCTGTAAGTTTGAGCGATGATGGATCCAATAAATGGTTTGAATAGTTTCTATTCTTCCTAAAAGTCCTGAAAAACACATCAGACTCACAGTTTTGTATCTTTGCCTTTGAATTCAGGTTTCTGAAGAACTTTCCAGAACCGATTCCATAAAAGACCCAACACAGCAAAGTCTGAGACAAAGTGAAAGACTTTTTACAACTCTGAGACTTTCCATGACGTCAACCAGCAAGCTTTGAGTTGAGCACTAGGACCCAGCAGGCATCAGGGCGGGTAAACAGAGTGTGAGAGCTCACCTGGGCTCCTCCTCCTGTGATGAAGCACACCTGAGAGACCGTCAGCAGCTGAGGACGGACTGTGTTTGCTCTCACCTGCTGCTTTCACTCCTTTAAAGGTAAGACTTGATTTAAATTTACAATAACATCCAGCTAACGAGCTAACATTCAGCTAACGAGCTAACATCCAGCTAACGAGCTAACATTCAGCTAACGAGCTAACATCCAGCTAACGAGCTAACATTCAGCTAACGAGCTAGCATCCAGCTAACGAGCTAACATTGTGAGCAGAGTGAAGAACCAACAGTGTTGACGTCCTGTCAAAGAGTCTCTGTCTCTGTCCGTCCTGTCTCCTAACAGCACTCTGTAGCTCAGAGGTGACAGTCTGACAGCCTGGAGTTTCAGCTGGAGATGGAAAAGCAGCCAGTTCACTACTGAGGCTAATAAGTCAACAAAATAAACTCACTAAATGTCAAGAAAGGAAATATTTTGACTCCTATTTTCATTATAAACAGAAAAATCCATCCGTCTGAACTCAAGTTTCTGTCTCTGACTGAACAAATGTACAAATATTTTCATTAAATACTTTCAAAATGTTAAAAGAACATTAGTTCTGGCAGATTTCTAATTTAATAAGTCAAACTCACAAAGTATTTGCAGTACAGCTGAAGGATTTTACACAGTCCATCAGTTTAATTTTAGTTTTGACTTGTATTTTCTTTTTTCATGAAAATCAAGTGAAGAAACAACAGTGTTGTTTTTGAGTCTTTGAGTCGACCGTCACTGTGAAAACAACTAAAGTCAGAACTGATGTCGCACCAACAAACCAGGTCGACCTGTCTGTTAACTTGTCATCAGATGTGGAGGGCAGAGAACATAAAACTGTTCAGCCTCTCTCTTTGTTGAAACACTCCCTGAAACACCACTCAAACACAAACTGAGAACAGGTCGCCATTTTGTTTAAACTCCACAGAAGTTCTTTCTCAAGAAAACTGATTCTTTCCATCCAAAGTAAACACACAGCTGTCATATAAATATGTGACAGCATCATTTAGACTCTGGTGAGATGGATTTTGAACAGCAGCATCAGAATCCTCGTGGCTTCATGAGGTCATCATGTCACATATTCACCTGTATAAAACCTGAGCTGCTGTTTTATTGTCACAGTCGCTGTAGGTTTGTTGTGTCTCTAAACAGGTTTAACTGTGATGGTACGTTCAGTATGAAGACTGTTGTCATGTTGTTGTACAGTAACACAACACTGTGAATAGATCATAGATGATCACTGCACTGACACAGTCAGAACCAGAGCAGGACTGATGCTCATCTGTTTGTCCAGTTAGACTCCAGCTCACTCTGCCTGTCTGCTGTCACGTGGTTCTGACGCGGCTCCGTTTGGACCTAAAGTTCTGAGGCTGTCAGTCGGATCAACAGACACCAGCAGTATCTGTCGGTGTCTGCAGAAGAAGGGACGCATCCTGTTTGAGCTCATCTGGACCTGAACGGGTCAGAACCCTGACAGGTAACAGGACACACCTTTGATGAGGAAACTCTGCTGTCATGGAGCTACATTTTATACTTGATGGCAGCAGTGACTCAATCTTTCCACACTGTTACTTCCTGTTTGTACGTCTGTATGTTCATGAGTTAATTCACTAACTCTTCTATGATCTGAGACTTTTCTGTCAGACTGAGTCTCTTCATGTTTACTGGGATTGAATCAGTTTTTCCTCGTGTGCTTCGAGTCGACCGTCACTGTGAAAACAACCAAAGTGAAACTGAACTGGTGCCAACAAACCGAGTCGACCTCTTTGTTCACATGAAGGTGTTTTAACTTGTCCTCAGCTGTGAAACGCAGGAAAAACAGTTTTCAGTCTCGGCTCTGATGCAGCATGTAACAGCAGCGAAGCGCTGCCTTGTGAGCCAGCCGTATTCACGCGAGATCACGAGATAAACTGTGTGCATTTATATAATCTTAAGTAGTTTGTACTCACCATTCACTCCCAAAACTCCTGCGATGAAATGCCAGGCTTTGTCCTTTCTTCCATTGTCCTTATAGATTATTAAAAGGATCTGTGATGTCATAAATGTTTGTATGTTGCTCCACTCCAACAGTCTGTCGTCGTCCATGTCGCCGACCCTTTGAGACCCTTTGATTGATAGACTGCTGACATGGTGCCCCCGGTCATGACGTAGTGTTGGTGTGACCTTGTGATCTTGCGATGTGAGCAGCGTGTTGTGTTTTATTTTGAAACGGGACGATCAGCTCCCCGGTGGAAATTAGCCTTAAGACAGGGAGGTAGACAGGCAGGTGCAGGTGCAGGTGCAGGTACAGGTACAGGTACAGGTGCAGGTGCAGGTGGACAGGTGACATCACTACCATCTGCTGATCACGTGGAGAATCGGCTCCATCTTCAGACTTGAGTCTTTTTATCACAGGGAGTAAAGAAGCTGCTGCAGAAGCTCCACGTCTTGTTTCCTCTCTGCTTCTACAAAGTGTCGATGAACGTATTGATCCTTCCGCATGCTGCTCATGTTACTGGATGACTTACATGTGATGACGCGTGAAGTTCTAACAGCTGAAACAAAGACGGCAGAAGGAAGAGTCCAGAGCATCACATGTATCTGTCACCACGGCAACTGCTCAGCATCGCTCTCCTGTTTACTGCATTACTGTATTTTCTTTTTTCATGAAAATCAAGTGAAGAAACAACAGTGTTGTTTTTGAGTCTTTGAGTCGACCGTCACTGTGAAAACAACTAAAGTCAGAACTGATGTCGCACCAACAAACCAGGTCGACCTGTCTGTTAACTTGTCATCAGATGTGGAGGACAGAGAACATAAAACTGTTCAGCCTCTCTCTTTGTTTAAACACTTCCTGAAACTGTCACTCAAACACAAACTGACAGCCAATCAGAATCGAGTATTACCCCAGACCATGGTAGAACTAAAGTTATAAAAACAGATGTAGTTATAATATTTGCCTCCAGAATGTGGAAGAATAAAGTTGCAGTGCAGAACAGACAGATCAGGAGCTGCAGTGTCGGCTTAGCAGGACAGACTGAGGAGGAAGGATTTGGACAGGTGGGAGATTCTGCCTCTAACTCTAACGGGGAGGACTGAAACAGTAAGAATGAATATACGACCAAGATTGATGTTTCTGTTCCGCTCATTGCCGATTATGATTCCTAGCTCTACCTTTAAAATATCAGACAAGAATATATTGAAATTTCTGAGGCAAAATAAGAGAATGTTCCCCATTTAAGAAACTATTATTGGGCAGCCCAACTTGGAGCTCTAACTATGTGGAGGACTAATGATATGGATGCAGTGTGGGTGGGAATGGAACAAAGCTCATGTCAGAAGGTACCGTTGGAATCACTCCCATTTGTGACTGAAAAGATATGGAAGCAATCTAAGACTGGCAAGGACTGGATAAGAGGAACAATGAAAGTGTGGTCAACAGAAGGAAAGAAGTTAAAACTGTCAGATTCTACATGCAGGGCCACCAAAAGAGCAAAGCCCCAGACTGTTTACCATCTGATATGGACGCAGGATTTAACAAGTGGACAAATAAAGGGGTCATATATGTGGAAGGGAGGGTAACAGGAAGTCTAAGAGCAGGCAAATGGGGTGGAGTCTATAAAAAGGGCAGGGAAGCTCACCTGGGCCTTTCCTCCTTCACTGACACACCTGGGAGAGCAGCTGAGTCAAGGCTTTGTTTGGAGTTGATTTGGTGGGCTCCATTTCTTGTTTGAAAGTATGATTTTAATATGACTTGAAGAAACTAGAACTATGAAATAATTAAGCTCCTTATTTGTTGTATATATTGGTTGTAGATATTCCATGTTGGTGAGGGGCTGATTGCTTGAATGATTAAAGGTATCAGTCAAGTAAAAGGTATGCTCACGCAGTGCTGAGATATTTTAAAAATTGATTACTCTCAAAAAACAAAAATAACATTATCTCTAAATGTAGACTCGAGTCACCTGCATGCCCAACTGTTCCAGTCTAGAAAGGTACATAATTTACTTTGACATATGTTGTGTAAAAAATGCTTGTAAAGTTTCTTTGGTATATTAATGTGTTTTTGTTTCTTTTAGTTTCCAACAAAGATCCTTTTAAAGAAGCCAACCACTGTTTTTCCCAGACTTATTTGACTTAAGTCGGTTCTTAACTTGACACTTGAATAGGCCATTTTTCTATTTTCTGGGGAGTTTTCTGCCACTTTCAAGGGGGAGACTGAGTGGTAGTAGTGCAGCTATTTAGCATGTGTGCTTTATTGTGTGGTTTAAGTCACCTTAAGATTGCTGTGAATAGACCTGCGAGGCCCCGTCAACCGTTGTTAAATGGGACGGTCTAGCCTCCGGAGCATTTCCTGGTTGCGTCACCAGATGTTCCTGCCCCTACATGTACGTCACTATTCATGCTGCCCAGGTCCGCGAAAGTGACAAGAAGAGTGAAGTTTGACTGTCAAATATGTTTGAGCTTCAGGAATTCCTGATTTCCTTTTTAATCCTCCTCCTTGTGGAAGAAGAGGAGAAGCGGCTCTGGTTTATTTCTGGTTGAGAGGACCGTGGAGAGGTGAACCTGTTATTGAACCCACAGTACTGTTAGCATTATTATCATTATTATCATTATTAGCTAGCTAACAGTTAGGGGTCATTAACATACCGATACATTACCTTAATGCTGACATATAAACTGTTGATCACCACATATGGTTTTATTTTATAGTTTTGTTTGTTGTTATATTTATTATTATTATTATTATTATTATTATTATTATTATTATTATTATTATTATTATTATTAAATTATAATTCTTGCCTCTTTCTTAAAGAAATAATTAGTGACATGGCAGCCGTCGGTCTAGTCAGCCCTGCAAACCCAGTTGGTGGACGATGTGGTGGACGGTGGAGACGAGACCCCCAAACACCCTGAGTACCGACCCAGATGATGTCCCACTGACACCAGGGTCTTTACTGTGGCATCCCAGCCAGCCCAGCAGCACTGCAGGGACTCCTGCTCACTGTTACTGTACATCATTTGGTACTGTTTTAATATTGTAATGTTTTTGTTCATAGTTAATAATAACCTGTAAATAGTTATTTATACTGTAATTTTGTAAATAGCTGTAAATGTTAAGACCTTAATAATAAAAGAAAAAATGAAATCTCTTGTTGTCCCTGAAAAGTAGCACTTGATGCTGTTTGCTGTTATAAATTGTACTTCAGTTGTAAATACTGAATGGAATAGACAACGTGTAACACTAGAACAATATTTTATTTCATGAATTATATAAAATGAATAATTATGAACAAATAATTTAAAAAGAACTCATAAATTAACTAAATAACAGAAATAATGTAACGACTGTCCTCTGGAGCAGAGAGAAGAGCCTCTCCATCCTCCCTCTGCAGCCTCATGTCCTCCTTCATCCTCCCTCCTCCTCTTTCTCCTCGGCCCTGGCTGGTCTCCTCCTCCTCCTCCTCCTCGTCGTCATCATCCTCCTCCTCCTGGTCACCTGCCGGCACTTGGCCCTGGTGTGTCCTCAGGGATGGAGGCAGTTAGGACAGGGGGGCAGTGGAAGGCCTCTGTCCTAACACCTCGTCCATGAGGACAATCCTGAGGCAGTGGAAATCAATCACGTCTTAATTAACTTGCATGGGTAAAACACATATGATTTAGTTTCCACATCATCATTCAAACCTGCACCTTGTAGCTACTTGTTCTCTAAATGGTCCCACTTGTTTTTGGCCTGCTGGGCTGGACCTTCCCCTGCAGGCCCATTGTTTCCAGGACTGTTCTGAACACACAGAGAAGCAAGAGAAAAGGTAAACACAAGTTCACATTAACACAGGGATGCAAAGATTTACAGAACGTGACATCAGGACTGACGAATGGGCAATTTATTATTTATTATATATTATTTATTATTGCATTTTCATCTTGCTCCGTTTATGTACACGAAGTTAAAACAGTCTATAACATCTCAACAGTCACAATAAGATATAAGATATAAGTTAACCTCTGAACGTCTAACGTTTGAAAGTCCAGAAAGTCCAGAGCATCAAGCTGAGCATTACCAGCGTCACGGATTTAACCTTGAAGTTTAACGTATCTGGCGTTGGATGCTCAAATGAGTAAAAATCGAGTATAAACCCAATACTTACATTTTTAATGTGAGATCTGCGCCACTTGATGTCGCCAATTTCTCCTTTCCTTCTTTTTTTCGGCCGCGCAAAGAATCTTGGGATATGTGAGGCCACGAAGGATAGTAGCGGTGCGTCCTCCAGAAACCCCCAACTATACTCCAACAATGGCAAAAGGAGGCCGCATTTGAAGGAGCCGCTGAATTGGGACAGCCTTCGCGCGGCGTTGTGACGTAACTGGCCTTCAAATGCAGCCTTCGAAGGATGCAGACCCTGAAATGGGACACAGCCTCTGTTTGCTCTCACCTGCTGCTTTCTGTGCTTTAAAGGTAAGATATGATTTAACTTTACAATAACATCCAGCTAACGAGCTAACATCCAGCTAACCAGCTAACATTCAGCTAATGAGCTAACATCCAGCTAATGAGCTAACATCCAGCTAACGAGCTAACATCCAGCTAACGAGCTAGCATCCAGCTAACGAGCTAACATTCAGCTAACGAGCTAACATCCAGCTAACGAGCTAACATCCAGCTAACCAGCTAACATCCAGCTAACGAGCTAACATTGTGAGCAGAGTGAAGAACCAACAGTGCTGACGTCCTGTCAAAGAGTCTCTGTCTCTGTCCGTCCTGTCTCCTGAACAGCACTCTGTAGCTCAGAGGTGACAGTCTGACAGCCTGGAGTTTCAGCTGGAGATGGAAAAGCAGCCAGTTCACTGCTGAGTCTAATAAGTCAACAACATAAACTCACTAAATGTCAAGAAAGGAAATATTTTGACTCCTATTTTCATTATAAACAGAAAAATCCATCCGTCTGAACTCAAGTTTCTGTCTCTGACTGAACAAATGTACAAATACAAATATTTTCATTAAATACTTTCAAAATGTTAAAAGAACATTAGTTCTGGCAGATTTCTAATTTAATAAGTCAAACTCACAAAGTATTTGCAGTACAGCTGAAGGATTTTACACAGTCCATCAGTTTAATTTTAGTTTTGACTTGTATTTTCTTTTTTCATGAAAATCAAGTGAAGAAACAACAGTGTTGTTTTTGAGTCTTTGAGTCGACCGTCACTGTGAAAACAACTAAAGTCAGAACTGATGTCGCACCAACAAACCAGGTCGACCTGTCTGTTAACTTGTCATCAGATGTGGAGGGCAGAGAACATAAAACTGTTCAGCCTATCTCTTTGTTTAAACACTTCCTGAAACTATCACTCAAACTGACAGCCAATCAGAATCGAGTATTACCCCAGACCATGGTATAACTAAAGTTATAAAAACAGATGTAGTTGAGTGAAAAGTAGAATATCTGACTCCAAAATGTGGAAGAATAAAGTTTCAGTGCAGAACAGACGGATCAGGAGCTGCAGGCTGGAACATGAACTCATGTTTACTGCTCACTGTCGTGGTGCTGCTTCCTCTTCTGGTGACCACATGTTCCTGATGTTCCTGATGAGATTAGAGGACGAAGCAAAACCTCCATCAAAGTTTAAACAATCACACCTGCATTCACACCAGGGGAAGACGTGTTGCATCACTTCTGGAGCCCAGCGCAGCTTGAATGCTGCCCCCGCTGCTCCTGCTGCCCCTGCATGACATTAAAATGAACCTATGTAGCCTACTGAAATAAGATGTTATATAAATGTCAAACAAAAGAAAAATGAAACTAACTTTTTGCAAAACATATCAGCCTAAAATGTGCATAGCTTATTCCGTTCCTGTCTTGGCAACACTTACCTTAAAATCGCTCTATAAGTCGCTGGCGTGTGTGTATAGCAGCCGCATTTCGAGGGCCAAGATCTGGTTCCGGAGGCAGTTGTCTGTTTGGACTTCAGGCAGGGGAAGGCCCTGTTTGATTGCCACGTTGTGCAGAACACAGCAGGCTAATATTATTTGACACACCTTTGCAGGTGTATAAAGAAGGGTGCCACCTTTATAATCTAGGCACATCCATCTTGCTTTTAAGACCCCGTTGGTGCGCTCTACAACGGCCCGAGTAGCCGCGTGCGCCTCGTTATATGCCAGCTCCTGTGGTGTCTGCGGGCTGGCCAGTGGGGTCATAAGCCACGGCGTCAGTGGGTAACCCCTATCCCCTATGGATATAGAAGGGTAAGTCCATATATAACTCACACATGAATCATGCAGGCTATATTCTTACCAATGAGCCAGCCGTCTCTCACAGCTCCATCCTTCAAACGCATGCCAACTGCGCAATTACGCAGGATAAATGCATCATGCGTCCCACCAGGCCACCGTGCCACAACGTTTAACAACACACACTTTGTGTCACAGATCAGTTGCACATTCACGGAATGAAAGGTTTTCTGGTTTATGTCAGCAAATGCATCACCGGATGGAGCCTTGATGGGTACGTGTGTGCAGTCTATGGCACCGATGACACCTGGCATGTTTGCGATCGCACTGAATCCCTGCATTACTTCTACCTGCCGTTGTGCGCCATAGAGACATTTAATATACTCTGGCATTAGTTTAATAATACCTCTGAGAACTGCAGGCAGGATGCGGCTCATAGACGGCTGTGAAATGCCGGACCTGTCACCTCTCTCCCGTTGGAAAGTCCCTGTGGCTAGGAAACCAAGCACAGATAGCACTTGTAGATGTGCAGGGATGGCATGGCTGTGGTTTGTTGTCCTTGTCAGATTAGGCTCCAAAATGCTGCATAAATGCAACAGAATTGGTCTCGGTAGTCTGAAACGACTAATCAACCATTCATCATTCTCAGCCAACATATCTGCCCGATCCCTGAAGTACCGCTCTCTCCAAATAGCGCCTTGCGCCAAATCATGCAAGAGTGCAAGTTCAGCCATGGTTACCATTAAGGAGGACTGAAGGCCTTTTATACTGTGGGAGGTTTAATTAGACTTGACACCACCTGAGTGATCCAGATATGGTAATGGTTTACATCCTTTTTGTGATTTTATTATTAGCCTATATTTTTATTATCATCATTCAACATGTAGAAAAGAACGCGTAATCTATTGAGTCGATTTACATAGATAATTCACAATTATAAGATTAATCTGTATCTTAATCCTGCCAATTGCCAACTAATTTAACTAAATGTATTATATTTTTAATTGTTTGTCATGTTTATATCACATGTTTCAAAGGCATCTGCGTATTGTGTACATAACAGAGGCAATATGAATTAAAATTGTAATTTCCATTAGTGACAAGCATTATTTATATGCGTTCTTAAATTTACACAAGCACTACGTGTGGTCAGCAGCATGTGGAGATGTTGTTAGTAGCTACGAAAAGATCGGAGCTACTAGAATATTGATGAATGCGGAGATGCACGTAAATTTCCGTCTGCGAACGGTTTACACACAAATTCGTTCTGCTCATGTTTCATGAATGAGGCGTTTGTACGTCTTTTTGAAATGTGGTCGATGGTCAAGTTCTGGTGTGATGGCGAGTGTCATTCCAAATGCTGGTGTATGAATGATGAGGATTTCTGACCATAGTTGTTTTTGTATGCAGGGACTGTGAGATTGACCTCGTGAGGCGCAGTGTCTCTTCGTATGTGTCGGGAGAAGAGCAGCAAGCGTTGGTGAAGTGCTGTTTTGAATCTGAACAGGTTCATCTTGGTTAACATCTAAGAACTTTAGTTTTCTTCACTTTTACTGTGTTGATGTGAAAGTTGTGGTTTCATGTTTCCATCTCTCTTGTACAGTGTTGTTTGGTGTCCTGAGACGACAGCTTCATTTCAAGAAGTAACAGCTGGTGGAACAGAAGCTGATGGACAATGGGACAGACTGTCAGCTGGTCACATCTGGAGACAGAAGGACGTGTAAGCAGAGCATCTCCTCAGTTACTTTAAGTCCGGCCCACGCAGCAGCAGCAGGAGCTCCAACTGGCCCGACTCTACTGCTGCGTCGGCCAATCAGAACTCCTGCTGATGCTCTGATATGTTCGTGTCACAGTTTTCTGTCAGGTTGATAATACTGCCTTTTATTAGCAGGGAGCCAAACGGAAGAAAGTGGACCTCCTGAAAATTCTGGAAGATTTAAAAAGAGATGAATTTAAAAAGTTCAAATGGTATCTGATGGATCCTGACTTCATGAAAAACTACAACTATAAATCCATCAAAGTGTCCAAACTGGAGGATGCAGACAGGACGGAAACAGTGGATCTGATGGTGAAAACCTTTAAACTGCGTGGAGCTGTGAAGGTGACCAAGGAGGTTCTGAAGGAGATACCCAGGGTGGACCTGCTGCAGAACCTGTCAGACAGCATCTCAGAATCAGAAGGTCAGTCAGTTTTATATCTCTGTATTTCCAGAGAAAAGACAGCCGGTGGAAACTGGTGACACAAGACTTGTAAAGGAGCAGAGTCTCAGGAGAGAAGCTCATTGGATTCAACAGAGAATGAAATTAAAGGCCACAACCTGTTTTTATGAGAAAAGGTTGAAGTGATGAATCATTGTCCTTTACTAAGAGGACAGAGACATGATGGAGCTCCCTGATTTATTCTCTTTACGTTACTCTTTGGTTTAAGACTCTTCTGTCACTGACTCATGGGGATGGTTTTATTGTTAGTGTGGTATTTCATCAGTTCCTTAAGTAACCAATGAGATGTTGTGATGTTCATCTGTTTGTTCAGGAGCAGTTAAACCAGTATGAGATGCTTCATGGACACAAAATCAATCAAGAATAATCACTGCGATCATCTAGAACATGAATAATTACTGAATGTTAGGACTCCAGCATGTGAGCTGGAGATGCTGTTTGACTGCTGTAACAACAGGACTGCTGTCTTGCAGGGACATCAGGAGTCTTTCCTTCTTTAAATATCTTACATGTTGTTTATTTAACGTGACAAATCTATGTTCACCAACCAAAGTTAAGACCACCTCCAGATGTTAGGAGGCCATCTCAGAGGCTCTGAATACTTTACTGTAAGATCTTATGATTATATGTTTAGTCTGAAATACAAAATCAGTTTCAGAAGCAGTTTGTGAAACGACTGTAACAACCTCTTCAGTGAACACGGATGTTCACAGGTTGCATGAAGTTAATGTATGTATTGGGAACAGACATCATTAGTAGTGTCTGTCTCAAAGTAACACAAAGTGCTTCACACAACGAGAATATTTCAAACAATATCACAGTTCCCACATCAAGAGACGATGTGATGCCACAGAACGCTCGGCCTCGTAGCTTCTCAGCACTCCTGCAAAGGTCCCAAACGTCCTTCAAGGTGGCAGCAAGAACTTCCTGGTGGATGCTGCAGTGACCACTCAGTTTCCCCATCATGGCCCCTGAGCCGTCTGTACAGACGCCCACACATTTTGAAGTGTAATCGTACTCTTTGACCTTGATTATGCAAACCTCTTTGTTTTCACGTACCCCCCACATCACTCCATCTACCCCTGTGGGTACGTGTACCCCAGGGTGGGAATACTGGGTGTAGAGGATTGTGATGTTTCTAACTTTGTAGATACCTGCTGCCTCACCGGAGCTTCTGCTCCAGTCTGCAGAGCCGCTCCTCTGTGCAGTGACACCAAGCCTTCAGTGGTGATTGGTTACACTGCACACGAGTAACAGCCAATCAGAGGATGCTGTAGGCGGGACATCAAGTGAGACCACAGAACTGTGTTAGATAATTAGCAGAGTGATGCTTTCAAATGAATGACCGACTGTGAGGAGAAACTGTATGTCAGTAAACTTAACTCTATGTTAAAGTGCAGTAGATGTTTATGATTGGTCACATGTCAGTGATTTATCGATAGGAGCTGAAATGTTACTGTGCTACAGATCTACTCACTCGTCTTTATAGTCGATCTCACTCTTTTTCAACAACCACAGTCCAGAATAATCTGATCTAAAAATGAAGATGAATTGGTGGAGATCACACTCTAACTTATCAACTGTCCAAGAATAAACTATGTAACCTACAGTACGTAACACAGGAACATTTAAAGAACAAATATGAAGTCAAACTGAAACAATAACACATAATGTCTCTTTCTCTGTCAGTAAGGGAGGTCCAAAGACTGAGACTTTAAAAACCCCTGAGTTACAGTTATTTAAAGGATCTGCAGGCCGAAAACGTTCAGTAAAATAAACTGTCGTGTCTTTAAGTGAACAAATAATATAATGATAATGAGAATAGTCCCAAGTCATTGTTTACCTGGCACTGTGATCCCAAACATACCAGTCAAGTTATAACGACTGATGACATCATAGATTCTTTACAGTTGAGATGTGGAATTGTCGCGTTGGTTTCTTTTTAAGGTAGTGAATAAAGACGTGACTGCAGAGAGCTGAAGTTAACGTGCTTTACTGGTTGGACAGCCAAAACATACTCCAACTCCCAACATACATTGCAGCCCAGGTAATCCTTAGCTTAGAGCCCCCTCTAGTGTCTGACATGCACAACTGTATATCCAGATCACAGCACAGAATAACCAAATGTTCAAACTGAAAGTGGCAAAACAGAAAAAAGGATTTGGGGAGTAGAACCCCAAAGACAGCTAAAGGACATCATGAAACATTACCAATGAAACTTCTCCTGAGTTAGGCCCTTTTATGGTCAGATTAATATAATAATTAATGTATAATATAATGTTAATATAGTTAATATAACACATAATCTCTTTCTCTGTCAGTGTCAGTGGATGTTGAAGGTGCTGGAGGAGCTTCAGAGAACAGAGGAGCGTCCTCCTCTCAGACTGAAGGTAAAGCTGCTGTTGTTGAGGGGGTGATAGTCTAGAGACTCACGGTGCATTCAGGTGCACGTCTTAAACTCTGTAATCTACAGCGCTTTGTAAGGCAAAGGTAATGTTCAGGCACAGGGACGTCAGGGTGCGTTCAAGTGCACCTCATAAAAATATAGATAACAGCTGTCAGAGAATAAAGGTCTAAGTCTGACAATATCATAGCTGTGAGTGCTGATAAAATGTTTGAATGGACAATTGAAGTGTGGATTTGGGGAATGGTGACATCCTTTTACATTTTAATGCTGATAATATTTTTGGCCCATTGAGGTCAAGTCAATGCTTTCTGTAAGTCCCAGCTTATTCTGTATTTGATGCCAGCAACATGTTTCTAGTCGGGACAGGATCAACAAAACACAGTTCATTTACTAATGGTTAAATATTGTTTTTATTTACACTTTTATCAGCATCCCACCCTTTAAGAATCAAGCTCGTAATAATTTATCTGATATTCTAAAGGTGTTAATTTGTTTTTCATAATGAACGCTGCAGATACTCTGAGTATGTGAAGAATCAGAGGCAGCAGCCTTCTCTGCTGTCAGACGTTTGTTCAGATAAAACAAATATAAATACAAGACTGGCTCATCCCGACACACGAACTGCCAACCCTGATGATCTTTGTTGTGTGTTCATTCAGGAAGTCATTCTGGAGTTTGTCAGCGTAAACTTAAATCTAACCTTCAGAAGAGGTTCCAGTGTGTGTTTGAGGGGATCGCTAAAGCAGGAAACCGAACCCTTCTGAATCAGATCTACACAGAGCTCTACATCACAGAGGGAGGGACTGCAGAGGTCAATGATGAACATGAGGTCAGACAGATTGAAACATTCAGGAACACAAACAGACCAGAAACAACAATCAGACAAGAAGACATCTTTAAAGCCTCACCTGGAAGAGATAAACCAATCAGAACAGTGATGACAAAGGGAGTGGCTGGCATCGGGAAAACAGTCTTAACACAGAAGTTCACTCTGGACTGGGCTGAAGACAAAGCCAACCGGGACATACAGTTCACATTTCCATTCACTTTCAGAGAGCTGAATGTGCTGAAAGAGAAAAAGTTCAGCTTGGTGGAACTTGTTCATTACTTCTTCACTGAAACCAAAGAAATCTGCAGCTTTGAAGAGTTCCAGGTTGTTTTCATCTTTGACGGTCTGGATGAGTGTCAACTTCGTCTGGACTTCGACAACACTGAGATCCTGACTGATGTTACAGAGTCCACCTCAGTGGATCGTGCTGCTGACAAACCTCATCAGGGGGAAACTGCTTCCCTCTGCTCACCTCTGGATAACCACACGACCTGCAGCAGCCAATCAGATCCCTCCTGAGTGTGTTGACATGGTGACAGAGGTCAGAGGGTTCACTGACCCACAGAAGGAGGAGTACTTCAGGAAGAGATTCAGGGATGAGGAGCAGGCCAGCAGAATCATCTCCCACATCAAGAGATCACGAAGCCTCCACATCATGTGCCACATCCCAGTCTTCTGCTGGATCACTGCTACAGTTCTGAAGAACATGTTTAAAACCAGAGAGGGAGGAGAGCTGCCCAAAACCCTGACTGAGATGTACATCCACTTCCTGGTGGTTCAGGCCAAACGGAAGAACGTCAAGTATGATGGAGGAGCTGAGACAGATTCACACTGGACTCCAAAGAGCAGGAAGATGATTGAGTCTCTGGGAAAACTGGCTTTAGATCAGCTGCAGAAAGGAAACCTGATCTTCTATGAATCAGACCTTACAGAGTGTGGCATCGATATCACAGCAGCTTCAAAGTACTCAGGAGTTTTCACACAGATCTTTAAAGAGGAGAGTGGACTGTACCAGGATAAGGTGTTCTGCTTCGTCCATCTGAGTGTTCAGGAGTTTCTGGCTGCTCTTCATGTCCATCTGACGTTCATCAACTCTGGAGTCAATCTGCTGTCAGAAGAAAAAACAGCAGACCATCAATCTGCAGAGACACGTTTCTACCAGAGTGCTGTTGATGAGGCCTTACAGAGTAAAAATGGACACCTGGACTTGTTCCTCCGCTTCCTCCTGGGTCTTTCACTGGAGACCAATCAGAATCTCCTACGAGGTCTGCAGACACAGACAGGAAGTAGCTCACAGACCAATGAGAAAACAGCCAAGTACATCAAGAAGAAGATCAGTGAGAATCTGTCTCCAGAGAGAAGCATCAATCTGTTCCACTGTCTGAATGAACTGAACAATCGTTCTCTAGTGGAGGAGATCCAACAGTACCTGAGATCAGGAAGTCTCTCCACAGATAAACTGTCTCCTGCTCAGTGGTCAGCTCTGGTCTTCATCTTACTGACATCAGAAAAAGATCTGGACGTGTTTGACCTGAAGAAATACTCTGCTTCAGAGGAGGCTCTTCTGAGGCTGCTGCCAGTGGTCAAAGCCTCCAACAAAGTTCTGTAAGTGTGGAGAAGTTTCTTCAGAATGCAGTAAATGTGCTGTTATTGACCCCAATAGAATTATTATCTTCTTGTTCTGCTCATTATTCTTCATCCAGACTGAGTGTCTGTGACCTCTCAGAGAGAAGTTGTGAAGCTCTGTCCTCAGTTCTCAGCTCCCAGTCCTCTAGTCTGAGAGAGCTGGACCTGAGTAACAACAACCTGCAGGATTCAGGAGTGAAGCTACTGTTACCTGGACTGAAGAGTCCACACTGCAAACTGGAAAGTTTCAGGTCAGATCACCGTTTGTTATGAAATCATTTATGTATTTCTGTAAACTCAGACATCCACACACTTTAAACAGCTTCATCAATATGAGTTTTTGAATTGCAATTTTTTTGCTCTCAAAATTGTTTTCTTACCTTTCATTGATTGATCTCCTGCACAACATGAACAATGAGGATGAGGAACCTCATTTATGTTTGATATCATATGACTTTGATACCTGGATGTTTATTCTCCATTCAGTCAGTCAAGAGATTATATATACCAGTCATTCCCAGAGACTGGGTCAGAGGATTTTATTTGGGTCGCCAAATAAATTAGCAGACTTTCCTTTCGTTTAATTTAAGATTTCTATCTGCAGTACATGTTTGAGCCACATGGGGAGCTTGTTGGTATCCAGTGCGTGGTTTGTAAATCAGGAGGTTCTACTCCGGTGGGTTTTTCCTGTGGACTGCTACAATGGTGCGGAGAAATGGAATTTAGGCCCAGTGTTTTATGTACAACCACAAAAAGCAGCAGGCCAAGAAACCCTGTGAAGTGACATGTTCCATCTGTCTATCAGTGGATCTCTGATCCACTTCAGTGAGATGGACAGCGTCACACTTAGACACACATCCTGATTGAGTTCATCATTTCACTGATTCACAGCAGAAACTCCCTCTTCCTTGTAGGACTTACAGAGATCATGTGCCAAAAATATTTAGACACTAAGAGGCATTGAACCACATTATAGCATAGTTTGTGTGACATACACAAAACTGGCAGCTTCAGGAGACACTGAGTGACCTGATCGCTCTGTCTCTCTGTGAAAACTGCATTTATTTGATCTCATTTATAATGTATTTGACACATATGTTTTTGGTAAACACAGCAGTTTTTTTGATAAGGTATCTCTTTGAAATGGCTGGTGTATTCAAGACAATATAAGGAGACGTGGAAATGACACTGAAAATAGTTTGGAGTGTTTGAAACACCGATAAAACTCAACATTTTGCCATGTTCTTATTTATTATTTCCTCTCCAGGCTGAGTGGCTGTAACCTCTCAGAGAGAAGCTATGAAGCTCTGTCCTCAGTTCTCAGCTCCCAGTCCTCTAGTCTGAGAGAGCTGGACCTGAGTAACAACAACCTGCAGGATTCAGGAGTGAAGCTGCTTTCTGCTGAACTGAAGAGTCCACACTGTGTCCTTGAAGCTCTCAGGTCAGGATTCATTACCTTATTTCAATATTTCATCTAACAAGTACTCATGTACAATTGTAGCTGGTCTTGACCAGACATGGTAAAAAAAAATATATATATATTATCTTTATTGACAGACTCGATGTCCAGATATAAAAGACACATAATATACAGACAAACATAAAATTACACATAGATAGAAACGTGTCCTCAATGGATAAAAAACATACAAATGTTGGTTCATGGCAATCAATTGCTTTGTCTTTATTACTGTTATAGCATATTTAAACTTGGCATTTGCCTTTTTCTTATGTTCAAACTCTGGGCCATGCATTATATTTCCAGCTAATACCCAGCTGTGTCAGTCTTCTTTAGCCTCTGTATGAAGCTCATGTACATATTCATTCCACCCTGGCCTAGTGTTTTCTTTTCCTTTTTCTTGTATAAAGTGCTTACTGTCATTATTTTAGCTGTTTACTATTTATTCATACATTCTAAATATAGGCTTGTGAATATTCTCATTCATCCAGGTCATAGTTATCTCAAGGAAATTGAATCGAATGCAACTGGATTTGGTTTTTGTCTTGAAGACGTTTCACCTCTCATCCAAGAGGCTTCATCAGTTCTGCTCCCTTGACTAGGCTGAGACTAGTCCAACTAGCCGGTGTGGAGGTCCAGCTATTTAACCTCTCAGGAGGCGGTCACAAGGCCACTGATGTCTATGGGTCGTATGTGCTCCATTATTGCCAAACGACAGTCGTTAGTATGGTCGTTGGGGATGGTGGAAAGTTGGTTTCGACTTCGTTAGTGTTCTATTGTGTTGTAACGACAGTCGTTGGAGTCACATGAGGCCCTTTGTGCACAGCCGTTATTCTTAGAGGCTAAGTTAGTTACTTAGCCTCTAAGAATAACGGCATACAACCCGTAGGCATCAGTGGCCTTGTGACCGCCTCCTGAGAGGTTAAATAGCTGGACCTCCACACCGGCTAGTTGGACTAGTCTCAGCCTAGTCAAGGGAGCAGAACTGATGAAGCCTCTCGGATGAGAGGTGAAACGTCTTCAAGACAAAAACTAAATCCAGTTGCTTTCGATTCAATTTCCTTGAGATTCTAAATATATTGTTCTTATTAGGGCCCGAGCAGGTCACGACCTGCGAGGTCCCTATTGTTTTTCTAGTGATTATTTATCTTTTTCCTTTGTCCCAAATGATCGCATTTTTCACTGCCTGAACATACCCCAAAACTCACCAAACTTGGAATATAAGTCACACCTGGCGAAAAATTCGATATTTCGGACAGCTCGCACATGGTCCAAGATGGCAAAATAGCGCCCCCTACAAATAAAAAATTTCTTTCCGCAGTAGGTGAATTACGGCACGTCGCAATTTGAAAAACTTTGGACATCCACAGATTCCCTGAATACCGATGAATCACTTTGGAATTGGATATGCCCACGTCCGCCTATAATTTTTTTCTGCTACATCGCGAAAACTGTAAAACCTACTTTTTCGAACTCCTCCTTGGGATTTTGTCCGATCAGCGTGAAACTTGGCATGTACACTCTTCTGATAGAGCTCATCTAAAGTTGTGCAAAGATTCTGATTAGTTTGAAAAATGCGCAAATTATTAACGAACTAATTTCTGTAGCTAGCTATAAAAATGCGAACTGTTGCATATCTTTCTCAAAGTAAATGCTATTAACACCAAACTTCAGATCCTTGGTTGGCATGTGACTGTGGGGCTACCATTTCAATTTGGCGAATGTTGCCCACCAGGGGGCGCTACAAATATGGGAAGCTTGTTTCTCTTAAATGGCTTAACCGATTTCTTCGAAATTCAGTCAGTATGATGTAGGCCCATTCCTGAGCCCGTATCTGGAAGGTGGTTGTGACTGCTAATTGTGGGCGTGGCCTATTGCCAATTATACAGACTGTTGTGCTGAGGACTTTGACATTTTTACAGTAAGTATAGAATAGGACATCAACCTTCCATATTGAAAATTGCGCGTGTACTCTACTAGGTGGCGCTATAACTGTCGAAAACGCGCTTTTGCCTGTAACTTCCACAGTTTTTATGACACATTCAAAACAATTACATCCCTGTATTCCCTGAATATAGCTGAGATAGGCCACGCCCACTTCTGCTGCTAATTTCCATGGCTAACTCACCGTATATCCAAAACCTACTTTTTCGAACTCCTACACGATATCACCGATTTGCACCAAACTTTGGATGTAGCATCTGTGGAATGTCCTGACAAAAACCTATCAAAACAATTTTGATAGTCCAAAACACTTACTAACTTTTTTAATATCAACTTCCTTCAGATTTTGGTTTAAACAGGAACTGTTGGATATCTCCACATTGGTGTGGCCGAATGACATGAAACTCTGAATACCACTTCCCCATGAGCCCCTAAGGCGCTGCGCAAAATTCTGGGCGATGACCACTAGGTGGCGCTCTTTAAATTGAAGTAATTTATATCTCCACATTGGTTGGTCGGATTAACACAAAACTTGGTACACTTATTGCCAATGCCTGCCTGAGGATACCTGTGGAAGGTTTTACTGATACACCACTAGGTGGCGCTGTAGTGGCTGTCTGAATTTATAATGACTGTGTATTGCCGGAGCTAGAGTATCTTGCCTGTTATGTAGAAGCGAAAGCTTGTAACAGCCCATGCATTAAGCACGCGCATACAGTGCGCAGCACCATCAGCCCACAATTGGTACACACAGCAATGCCAGTACTCGCCGACACGTGCGGCCTGCGAGGGCCCGTTCATCACTGCTTGCAGCTTTGATTAGGGCCCGAGCAGGTCACAGACCTGCGAGGTCCCTATTGTATCTGTAGGAATTATTCTTTTTAGTTATTTTTCTTCTGCCCAAATGATCGCATTTTTCACTGCCTGAACATACCCCAAAACTCACCAAATTTGGAATATAAGTCACACCTGGCAAAATTTTTTATAATCTATTGTCGTCCTGAATTTCCACCACTAGGTGGCGCTATAGTCAAGGAAAGTGAGTTTTGTCTTATAACTCCCATATAGTTTATCGCACATTCAAAAACCTTACATCCACGCGTTCACTGAATGTTGCTGAATCTCGTGGTATAGGCCACGCCCATTTCCGCCCACCGTTTTTTTCCGCAAATTCGCAAAATGTCACAAACCTACTTTTCCGAACTCCTCCCAGGCAATTTCACAGATGTGCACCAAACTTTGCATACAGCATCTGTGAAGCCTCCTAACAAAAAGTTATTAAAAGAATTTTGATTACTCAAACAATACTCAAGTTATTAAATAACAACTTCCTGCAGATTTCGTTCCAAACAGGAAGTGTTGCATATCTCCACATTGGTGTGTCCGAATGATATGAAACTCAGGTTACTACTTCACCATTAGGCTCTAAGGCTCTCTGCAAAATTTCGGGCGATGACCACTAGGTGGTGCTCTTTAAATTGAAATATTTTATATCTCCACATTGGTTTGTCGTATTAACACAAAACTTGGTACACTTATTGTCAATGCCCTCCTGAGGATACCTGTTGAAGGTTTTACTGATCCGCCACTAGGTGGCGCTCTTGTGGCTGTCTGAATTTATAATGAGTGTGTATTGCGGGAGCAAAAAACCAAGGAAAGGAAGGAAAGATTCTCTTCAGCCTGATGTGGATCCCACATCTTTTACTTCACATAGACAATATATACTTAGAAAGGTCAGTAATCTTGTTGGCTTTCAGCTGATTGTCTTATTGCAGATGTAGGACTCAAACTTTTGGCTGTAGAAGCCCTAGAGTGACAAGCACTCCAGCAACTCCCCCATAAGCCGCCATGTTAATTTTGAGCCTAAATTTCTGGAGGAGAGCAGACATTACCTGTTCTGTCTCTTGCTCTGGTGCCCTCATTTGTCACTCTACAGAAATAAAAAAGATATCGCAAAGCTCAGCAATGTCTGCTGTTACTCAGTGTATGAATATTCTGGTGATAACCCATGCACTTTTTTTAAAAATCGCAGGAGTTTGGGAGGCGTTTTCCCATTCATTCGTATGGGGACATTTTCAACTTCGGTTCTGCCACTGCTGCAGCAGCCAGAGAAACTGTTCACCTTTTTAAGCTCTTTCAGCCCTCTTACCTGTCAGCTTTTCTGCCTTTACAGCAAGCAGCACACAGCACGCAGCAGGCCACAATTTCTGCACACCGCGGCAGCAGTACTCGCCGACACGCGCGGCCTGCGAGGGCCCGTTCATCGCTGCTTGCAGCTTTAATTAGGGCCCGAGCAGGTACACCTGCGAGGACCCTATTGAAACTGTAATGTTTTTTATTATTATTATTCCAACAACAATCTAGACCCCAATTTGGCCCCTTTCCCGTGCTCAAAAACTCACCAAACTTTGCCAAGTTGTTCGGCCGGATCCGAAATTCGATATTTCGGGCAGCTCGCACATGGTCGACGCAAGATGGTGCAATAGCGCCCCCTACAAATTTTTTTTTTCTTTCCGCAATAGGTGAATTACGCCACGTCCCGATTTCACAAACTTTTGACATACACAGATTCCTTGAATACCGATGGATCACTTTGGAATTGGATATGCCCACTTCCGCCTTAATTTTTTTGTGCTACATCGCGCTAACTGTAAAACCTACTTCTTCGAACTCCTCCTTGGGATTTTGTCCGATCTGCGTGAAACTTGGTATGTACACTCTTCTGATAGAGCTCATCAAAAGTTATTAAAAGATTCTAATTAGTTTGAAAAATGTGCTAATTATTAACGAAATACTTTCTGTAGCTAGCTATGAAAACGCTAACTGATGCGTATCTTTGGCAAAGTAAATGCTATTAACACCAAACTTCAGATCCTTGGTTGCCATGTGACTGTAGGGCTACCAATTAACTTTGGCGAATGTTGCCCACTAGGGGGCGCTACAAATATGGGAATTCTGTTTCTCTGAAATGGCTGGACGGATTTCTTCCAAATTCACTCAGTATGATGTAGGCGCATTCCTGAGCCCGAATCTGGAAGGTGGTTGTGACCGCTCAATGTGGGCGTGGCCTATTACGCATTTTAGTCAAAATACATGCTATTAACACCAAACTTCATATCCTTGGTTCCCATGTGACTGTGGGGCGAAGAATTCAATTTCGCGAATGTTGGCCACTAGGTGGCGCTATAACAGACGAAAACGCGTTTTTGCCCGTAACTTCCACAGTTTTTATGACACATTCAAAACAATTATATCACTGTGTTCCCTGAATACAGCTGAGTATTCTGACATAGGCCACGCCCACTTCTGCAGCTAATGTCTATGGATAAGTCACCGTATATCCAAAACCTACTTTGGCCAAAAACCTCATACGGAATTTTGTCCAATTTGCACCAAACTTTGGATGTAGCATCTGTGGAATGTCCTGACAACAAGTTATCAAAAGAATTTTGATTGTCCAAAAAAATCCCAAAATATAAAACAACCATTTCCTGCACATTGTGGTGAAACCGGACAATCACGCATATCTTCACCAAATACAGTCCGATTACAACGAAACTTTGGCTAATTGTGTTCCATGGCTCGTTGGGGGTGTGTGCAAAATTTGGTGCAGATCAGCCAATAGGTGGCGCTTTTATTGCTAAATGCCCACAAATGCTGCGTTGGTAATGGACACAAATCTCTGTTTCAGAGTGTTCAGGGTGACACAATATAGTCCTCTCATGTAGTTCAGCAAACTGCACGCAGCAGACCACAATTTCTGCACACCGCGGCGGCAGTACTCGCCGACACGCGCGGCCTGCGAGGGCCCGTTCATCGCTGCTTGCAGCTTTAATTATTCTTTATTATTTTGAAACCCCTATTTGGCCCCTTTCTCATGCTCAAAAACTCACCAAACTTTGCCAAGTTGTTCGGCCGGATCCGAAATTCGATATTTCGGCCAGCTCGCACATGGTCGGCGCAAGATGGCGCAATAGCGCCCCCTACAAATTTTTTTTTTCTTTCCACAATAGTTGAATTACGGCTCGTCGCAATTTGAATAACTTTGGACATCCACACATTCCCTGAATACCGATGAATCATTTTGGAATTGGATATGCCCACTTCCGCGTCTAATTTTTTGTGCTACATCGCAAAAACTGTAAAACCTACTTTTTCGAACTCCTCCTTGGGATTTTGTCCGATCTGCGTGAAACTTGGCAGGTACACTCTTCTGATAGAGCTCATCTAAAGTTATTAAAAGATTCTAATTAGTTTCAAAAATGCGCTAATTATTAACGACATACTTTCTGTAGCTAGCTATGAAAATGCTAACTGTTGCATATCTTTGTCAAAGTAAATGCTATTAACACCAAACTTCAGATCCTTGGTTGGCATGTGACTGTGGGGCTACCAATTCAATTTGGCGAATGTTGGCCACTAGGGGGCGCTACAAATATGGGAAGTTTGTTTCTCTGAAATGGCTGGACGGATTTCTTCGAAATTCAGTCAGTATGATGTAGGCGCATTCCTGAGCCCGAATCTGGAAGGTGGTTGTGACTGCTCAATGTGGGCGTGGCCTATTACCAATTAAGCATACTGTTGTGCTGAGGACTTTGAAATTTTTACAGTACGTATAGAATAGGACATCGACCTTACGTATCGAAAATTGCATGTGTACTCCACTAGGTGGCGCTATAATTGACGAAAACGCGTTTTTGCCTCTAAGTTCCACATTTTTTATGACACATTAAAAACTATTATATCCCTGTATTCCCTGAATACAGCTGAGTTTTCTGACCCAGGCCACGCCCACTTCTGCTGCACATTTGCATGGCTAAGTCACTGTATATCCAAAACCTACTTTTTCGAACTCCTCCTACACGATTTCACCGATGTGCACCAAACTTTGCAGACAGCATCTGTGGAGCCTCATGACTCAAAGTTGTGCAAAGAATTTTGATAGCACAAACAATACTCAAGTTATTAAATAACAACTTCCTGCAGATTTCGTTCCAAACAGGAAGTGTTGCATATCTCCACATTGGTTTGGCCGAATGACATGAAACTCAGGTGACTACTTCCCCATGAGCCCCTGAGCCTCTCTGCAAAATATTTTGTGATGACCACTAGGTGGCGCTCTTTAAATTGAAGTATTTTATATCTCCACATCGGTTGCTCAGATTAACACAAAACTTGGTACACTTATTACCAATGCCCTCCTGAGGATACCTGTCAAAGGTTTTACTGATCCGCCACTAGTTGGCGCTGTGGTGGCTGTCTGAATTTATAATGTCTGTGTATTGCGGGAGCTAAAAACTGAGAGAAAATTCTCTTCAGCCTGATGTGGATGCCACATCTTTTACTTCACATAGCCAATATATACATACAAATGTAGGAAAACTTGTTGGCTTTCAGCTGATGTTTTTCTTTCAGATGTAGGACTCAAACTTTTGGCTGTAGAAGCCCTAGAGCAACAAGCACTCCAGCAACTCCCCCATAAGCCGCCATGTTAATTTTGAGTCTAAATTTCTGGAGGAGAGCAGACGGTACCTGTCCTGTCTCTCGCTCTGGTGACCTCATTTTTCACTCTACAGAAATAAAAAAGACATCGCAGAGTTCAACAATGTCTGCTGTTACTCACTGTATGAATATTCTGGCGAAAACCCATGCACTTTTTTCTAGAATCGCAGGAGTTTGGGAGGCGTTTTCCCATTCATTCTTATGGGGACATTTTCAACTTCAGTTCTGCCACTGCTGCAGCAGCCAGAGAAACTGTTCACCTTTTTAAGCTCTTTCAGCCCTCTTACCTGTCAGCTTTTCTGCCTTTACAGCATGCAGCACACAGCACGCAGCAGGCCACGATTGCTGGACACCGCGGCAGCAGTACTCGCCGACACGCGCGGCCTGCGAGGGCCCGTTCATCGCTGCTTGCAGCTTTAATTGTTTTTGCAATTAATGTTGTTAAAACTCTTTTCGTGTGCAACCTTGACTGCTATGGCCCAGTCAGCCTCTAGTCGGATCACACTAATCAGTGGGTCATATTTCTTTCACCAGAATATGGCCACCTCTCCAGGTATTCTACCACGTATTATTCCCATACTTAAATCTGTTGTGGACTCCACTGCCCCATAGAAGTGATCATGCACAGAATTAAGTTAATCTAGACCTTGTTTAGGTAGCAGAGTCTCTTGTATACATAGAATGTCAGTGCTCACAAGCAGTTCGTCAACAACAATGCGTTGCGCTTTGTCCCCGGCCAGCTGTCCAAGGCGTAAGCCACGCGTGTTATATGACACAACTTTCATGATGATGATGATGATGATGATGATGGTAACATTCAAACTCGGCTTGCGCGTGAAGCTGTTTCGGCACCACAATCACCCGAGCCTTCCTCCGCTGCGTTGGTACTCAGCACAGTGGTGGTTCAGAGCACCTGCCCCGTGTTATCCAAAACCTGACTTGTGGCCTCCTCTTCGGTGATCTTAGGCTGGGCAAACTTTTCGCAACTTCCTCACCTTTTTCTATTAGGCATAGTCGTTGATTTAATCCTGCGACAACCGTACAGAAGTCCTCACATATCTGTTTGTGCAGACAAAGCCTGTTTCATGATTGATATATCCATACCTAAGTAAACAGGTGGAAGTTCATCCAAGTGATGAGATACAAAACCTCGTTAAGCACTTTCAGACAACTTTTAACGTTGTTCACGTCCTTTTGATGCACTTTATGCACAACAAAGCATTGGATGGTATGTGGACAGAGTTCAAACAAAACTTTCCTTGAATTCTCAATCCTTTCTGACCCGAAGTGATTACAGTCAGCAAAACGACATCACCCTGACTGGGAGTTTTCATTTTAACCATGAGAAAGTTCAACAGTTCATCTTCCACCACAGTTTTACCATCAGCTGTAGTGTAAATCTCATATGTCAGAGGATCACCAAAATAACTGGGGGTCCAAGCAGCGAAGCTGCGGAACCTATGGCAGCGGAGTCTATGGCAGCCCATAGAACCGTATGGTAAAAAGTTGTGAAATTTGGCACATTGATTAGGGACAGTGGCACCTTTAATTTCTCCAAGTTACATGTCGGCATTAAACACGCTCTAGCGCCACCAACGGGCCAAAGTTTCAGGTACATTTGTGCACATAACTTTTGATCCGTTGGCCCAATTTTCAAAAACAAGGTATTGTTGGAATCCTTGGATCATGCCGACTTCAACGCACCCTATGACGTCATAATAGATTTTCCATTATTTCCATATTTGATTTTAGCGAAAGCGAAAGTAAATTTTCAGCGGTCGCAAATTTTGTCCAATTCTCACGAAAATCGCCACAGACCATCTTCAGACCGATCCGCACAAAAGCTATTCAGTGGATTTTTCATTTCCGAATCCATTCGACCGCTACATCCAATCGAATTTAGCGGCGAAGGTGCTGAACAGGATGCAAGCTCGTATTTCGTGAACAGTATATCAAAATGAAATTTGGACGTATGTCTCAAGACCCCGTCCCAAGGAGACAGTGTGTATTTGGTGTCATTTGGCCACTAGGGGGCGCTGCAGTTAGCAAAATTGTCACGTTTCTTCATATCACGTAATGTGTTCTGAGTGAGAACTGACGTCTGATGTCAGCAGATACTGTGGGTTGTCCCACTGATAGACCCTGGCAACTTTTCCTGACAGCCAATTGGAATTTGATGGCAAAGCTGCCAAACAGGAAGTCAGCTCACATTTCCGTCAAACTTTACCCAATTCACTCGAAACTTCTTCTCAGTGATTACAACCGTCATCTCGACAGGACGACATGATGTTTCTGCAGGAACTCTTGCCGACCGACGTGCTTGGACCCCTGCATTGCTGCTTGCAGCTATATATTTCATCCTGATGGAAGCATGAATGCATTTTATATAGAATGTGGGTCTTTCAGTCTATTCTGCACTTTGTTCCTGATTGTCATGAGGTTTGGTTCAGACATTCATGCTCCCCTCAGGATGAACTGTAATTACTTTGGTGATCCTCCGACTTTTCATCTTGCTCCATCATCAGGTCATCATTTTAATCTGTACAATATGTTTGTTCATGAACAAATATTTGCAAAACTTTCCATCAGCTTCAGTTGTACTCTGTGTTTAGTAATGATTAGTAAATTAGTGAAAACTAAGATGATGAATATAATAAATGTTAAACCCTTAAACACAGATGTGCACTGAATCATCTGGACCCTCAGCTGATGTGTGTTTTTTGTGTGTCTGCAGGCTGTCAGGCTGTCTGATCACAGAGGAAGGCTGTACTTCTCTGGTCTCAGCTCTGGACTCCAACCCCTCCCATCTGAGAGAGCTGGACCTGAGCTACAATCATCCAGGAGACTCAGGAGTGAAGCAGCTGTCTGCTCGACTGAAGGATCCAGGCTGGAGACTGGACACTCTCAGGTATGAAGAGTCCTGCTGCAGCCACAGACAGTCAGTGTGAGACTCTGTATCTGGATTGTAGATGGTTCAGTGTCAGAAGATCTGCTTCATTTACTCCACCTCCAGTTGTTCAGTTCAGTTCAGGAGAAAAGGCAGCGTGGCACTAGGCCAAGAGTTACAAGTGAAGAGAGGAAGAAATGAAGAAGAGATGAATATCAGCGACCAGGAGAGTTTTGGCACAAACACTAAAGTTACACCTCTTTCTTCAGACTAGTTTAGTGCCTGTTCAAAATGTGCCTGTCTGATTTCTTGGCCTCTGGTTTTGCTGCTTGATGAATCGCTCATCCAAACTACTTCACACTGACTGCAGAGGATTATCACAACATTAACATGAAATCTGATTTCCACCACGTCACTGCTGTGTTATGTTAATGATAACAGACCCTCTGTGTCTGCAGTGCATAGATTAATTTAAGATGGGCTCAGTGGTGCCGTCTTGACTCATGCTTCACAATAAAAGCTTTCCATAATGCAGGACTTTTATTGTGAAGGATTTATAGTTAGTGTTAAATGCAGGAAGATGGCGTGACAACGTTGCATGAATGGACTTTTAATTTATCTTCTGTGGCAGCAAACAACACCTGGTTTCAGTCACTAACTGAGTCTATCCACACACTTTATGGCTGACTACAGTAATAACAGCAGCACTTTACTGTGACTGCAGCAACGTGCTCGTAGCTCTGTCACATACCGGAGAGACTCACTCCCTACCAGCACAACACAGAGTAGTGTTTGTTGTCACAAGTTATAGGGCTGCAACTAACAACTATTCTCATAACCCATTAATCACATAAAAACACAAAGAAGATGTTTTTACATTTCCAGCATTTCATTAAAAGAAATCTCTGCTCTGACATTTTCCTCTTTAGTCTTGTTCAGTTCACTTTCAAACAACTTCAAACTGTAAAAGCAACATAAATGTATTAGAGGAGATGAAATGTCTCCATTATAAGATGCATCACGATGCAGAGACAGAGCAGAATCAAGAGTCTGCAGCTCAGGTTGATTGTTCAGCCTCAGCTGGAGGATAAAGTTTCATCACGACGTTGCTCCCATGCTTTTGTGGCGAGAATAAGGTGAACAAAAGAAATGAAACCTTATAACTTAAACAACCAAATTAAAGAAAGGAAACCAACAACGCCACCCTGGGAATTTCACCCAGGGAATTCATTTGGAGCAGCACACAGGTAAGTTTTACTCAAAAGGCAAGAGACGCAATTTTGAAATTAGAAAAATATACATTCATTATTTTTCACAACTATTTAAAAACAATCATTCAAAAAAAAAAGAAAGAAAAGCAAACAGGGGGGAAGAGCTGGAGCTGAGTGGATGGACAAGGGCTAGGGGGGGAGATCCACCCAAAATAAAGAAATCAACTTAAAACACCCGACATACGTGACACACACTCTAGTGAAGACCGCTCCCAGGACACAGCAAACGAAACAAAGGGGAGGACACCACCACCCGAGCACGAGCACCACCACCACCAGTCTCCAGCAACTAAAGAAAAGAGGGATAAACAAATTAGTGGGCAAATCATCCAACGACACGAGCACAAAATCAAATGTTCAGTGACTGCCCACTTTAATCCTAAAGTAACAAAATAATTACGTACAAAATAATCCTAAAACAACCATAGCACACTCATTCCTGGTCAGAGTCTGAATAACTGCTCTGAGGCACGGTGTGGGCCGTCAACGCCAGGCAGCGGTGGCTGCAATACGTCAGACAGAACTGAGCGCCGTTGCGCATAAGCAGCCCTGCAGCGGCTCAACGCAGCGTGGAACGAGCTCCAGCAGAGTAATCACATCATTTGAAGATAAAGTTTTAGTGGAGACAAAGCAGCAGCAACCACCCGCTAATTGCACACACTCCTAATTAGGGAAAGAATACTGTTAGCATTACTAAGTTTGACAGTGAAATACTGTAGTTGATCATGCACCCACACACACATACCTGTCAGGGACACACACACACTCGCACAGGAGGAGGGAGGGAGGCATTCACCTGGGATCATGAGTAGCCCAGAGCAGCATGCAAGCAGTCACCCTACAAACACAAATGCCGTGAGCACGCAGAAAGAACCGAGCGATCAATGCGGTGAAACAGCGGGTAGCCATACCTGTCAGCCAAACAACCGGGGACCCGGAAGTGACGCACCAATGACATGGATGCAAAGGAATCGCTAGAGGAGGACGGCGGCTTTTATACAGCCCACCTCATTACTGCCACCAGTGGCACTAAACAGATAGCACCTCTATGCTGCTACACTTTGAACTGTGGGAGGACTTCTGACTGACGTTACTGATGTAGGAGGGATGTTGGAGGGAGGCAGAGTGGATGAAGCTGATCAGGTCCAAAAGTTCATCCTGTCCAAACTTCTGTCAGTCAGCCTGTCCAACAAACAAATACTGCTGCTCATTAAACACTGAACAATAAGAGACTAAAGGGACAGACACTACGGATCAGTGCAGACAGGTTCTGGGTTTGAAACGTTCACTAAGTCACCGTGCCGAGTCTCCTTCACCCGTAGTGGCTCCGACCTGCTTTCTCTTCAGGTGCTCAGTGATGTGGTGCTACCGGGCCATGTGAGATCAGCTCTGCACATCTTGTAGCTGTTTTCTTTGAAGACTTTAATATAAAGTGCTGCCACACTTCTGATGACTTGGCTCGAACACTTTTCTCTTCTGTAACGTTTGTAGTTTCTGTTGCCTCCGTGGCCGCCGCTATGTTGCAAATGTGTAACGGAGCCGGTTCAGAAAGGAGGCGGCGCCACTCCGAGCAGCTTCCTGTTTCATCACCTGAGCTACACGAGGCGCGCCATTGGCTGGCTTACTGCTGCCCACTGCAGGAGACCAGAACTGCTGCACTGAATGTGTTTTCCTGACGTATCTTCCGCTCTACGTCTTTGACTATGAAGTGAAGCAGCTCGCTCCGTACCACAGTGCCTGCATCGTAACGTAAACCAGATAATCCACGATGAAACTGGTCGGTGACTGTTTCAGTGATTTAATGGGTTAGTTGGTCGCGGCCCTAAAACATTCTGCTATTGAATTCAGATTGAACACTGCACTTCTTTGAGTCCTCAGCAACAAACCTGCCAGCAGTGGTGCAGTCTAGTTTATTGTAGTGGGGATACTGTGATGATTCCCTCCCAGCCTCGGACACACCCGTCCCGGACCGACACCCCATCAGCACCACCACACTCACTAACACACACAGTCGGCTACATGCATCCACACATAACTGAAAGCTTTCTGAAGGACTGGGTATGTATTATCAACACTTTATTATCAGCAACACAAGACTTTAACAGCATTTACATTTACATTTACAGCTGCAGAGATTTAAATGTTTTGGACAGATTTTCTACTGTTTCAGTGTTGATCACCATCCCTGGTGGTTTCACATGGCTGGAGGAGGTCAGTCAGTCACTGCTTTGACAGTCACTGGTGCTCTTCACGTGGGTCCATCACAGATCTTTGGACTCTTTAATCCTGGTCTGGATGAGAGTGAGAAACAAATACAGTCCTCTTTGGATTTTTGTTCTCTCTCATCCAGACCAGGATTAGGAGAGGAAGTAAAACAGGATATTCACTTATCTTATCTTCAATGGAAAAATACTCCATCACAAGTAAAAATCCTGCATTCAAAAACTTACTCAAGTAACAGTACATAAGTATTATCATCTAAATATACTCACAGTATTAAAAGTAAAAGTGCTCATACTGCAGAAACACTGTGAGTGTTACATCATTATGCATCATATAATTGGATTATTAATTCTGATGCATTAATGTGTAAGAAGCATTTTACTGTTGTAGTTTGTCAAGATGGAGCCAATAAACTGACCATGTTTTCTATATAACATCTAAATCTGAGAAGTAAACTAGAAACTAAAGCTGTGAAATCATTGTGGTGGACTGAAAGTACAGTATTTCCCTCTGAGATGTGGAGTACAAGTATAAAGTAGCATCACATGTAAATACTCAAGTAAACAACAAGTACTTTAAAGTTGTAACTGAGTGCAGTGCTTCAGTAAATGTAGTGAAATGACTTTCCAGCAGTGCTGATCTTCATCGTCAGACTCAGCCATGTAACCAGGGTAACCAGCCTGCTGGTCTACAAAGCTCTCAGATCTGTTCGTACTCTGAGGTGGGCTTTGCCTCGGTGCTCGCGTGGCAGAGCGACGGCTTCTCAGCCACGTTGTGACGTACTTCATGGCTGGAACAGACGTACAGGCCCACTGATGCTGATCATCATCAAGGTGTTTCCATCGGACAACATGTCCATCTCTTGTCCGCGCACACGTTGTTCAGAAGACTGAAAGCCCTTCACACTCATATACATTCACACACATATTCATTCAACTCGTTTTGCTTTCTACTGAAAAGACTTTGATAAACTGAAGGAGCTGACCTGCAGCAGACCATGCATTATTAAAATCATTCATTCACATTTAACTTCCTGTTATCTTGAATAAGAAAGATGAAAGGAAAAATGACGTAGCAGTAAGTGCATGACGTAGCAGTAAGTGCATGACGTAGCAGTAAGTGCATGAATGCATGAAGATTTAACATATTAACCAATAAAAAGACACTTTATTCTATAAATTGAACGTTCCAACAGGTTGTATCAGTAAATAGTTAAAACTCTTTGATAATCATTGTTCCTGTTTCTGTTTTTGAAGATAGAACCTTATAATTCCAAGACAGCTGTTAGTTTTTAGAACTTTAAGGTTCTATCTACAGTTGACCTGTTTCAAAAACCTGATTTACAATTCATGTAGAACTTTGATATCTCAGATGTAGAACACATTTATGGCGTCTGTAACTCTGCTGCTGTAAAGAAATGTGCTCCATTTGTCAGTTTTGCTGTTTAAACCTCAACATCTCAAAACTGATCTGAACGTAGATAGAAACGTTTTATTCTGAGGTAGCGACTTGTGAGGTTCTGGAGGGCAACAGTCTGGAGTCTCTGTCACTTGGTTCAATGTTTTCTGACTGATTTATTACGTATAAATTGTATTTGTGTCTTTGCACAGTAAAACAAAGCAGCAGAAACACAGCGACAACAAAAAGCAGACTGTGCAGGTAAGATTCAGAAAAGCCCTCCAAGCTTCAAACAGGAACCGGACCTCAAAAGTTCTGACGTCCAAATACAAAAGTCCTATAATATAGAAACATGAGCACAAGTTGACATTGGATCAAACAGCGAGCGTGAGGTCGCCCACAGGAAACAGCACCAACATCCAATAAGATAAAGATGAAGTGATGAATCCAACAAGAGGTTTGTGTGTGTTGTCAGATGTTGTGGTCCTCTTTCACACACACCAACATCCTGTGGCTCACTCTCAGTGTGTGAGGAGAGTGGCAGAGGTGAAGAGGTTCAGGGAGAACAGGGAGAAGCAGCCTGATGGACACATTGTGTTTCTGTGGATGAGAGTCATGTCATGTCCATGTTTGCATGCTGAAAGAGGATGTGCTGCTCTGACCCCCCTCCTCCTTTCAGGGTGGAGCCTGCTGGAGTCCGATGGTTGACACCAGGTCTGAGGAAGTGTGAGTGTGTTTTTACTTTGATTCATCAAAACACTGTGACATCACTCATTCACATCTGTGATGTCATCATCACACTGATGACACATTAATAACTGCAGCTGTGTTGTGTCTTTTTCTCTCCATCAGATTCCTGTGAGCTCACAGTCGACACAAACACAGTCCACAGAAACATCAAACTGTCTGACAACAACAGGAAGATGACAGATGTGGAGGAGGATCAGTCATATCCTGATCATCCAGAGAGGTTTGAGTCCTCCTTGTATCCTCAGCTGCTGTGTAGAACTGGTCTGACTGGTCGCTGTTACTGGGAGGTCGAGTGGAGAGGAAATGTTCGTACATCAGTGAGTTACAGAAGAATCAGAAGGAAAGGAGACAGTAAAGACTGTTTGTTTGGACTGAATGATCAGTCCTGGAGTCTGAACTGCTCTGATGATGGTCACTCTGTCTGGTACAATAACAGATACACAGTCCTCTCCTCCTCCTCCTCCTCCTCCCCCTCCTCCTCTGGTAGAGTAGCAGTGTATGTGGACTGTCCTGCTGGCACTCTGTCCTTCTACAGAGTCTCCTCTGACTCACTGATCCACCTCCACACCTTCAACACCACATTCACTGAACCTCTTTATCCTGGATTTGGGTTCTTCTGGTCCAGTTCTGGTTCCTCAGTGTGTCTGTGTGGTGTTTAGTGAGCAGAGTCTCCTCCTGTCACAGAAACATTGTCAGTGCTGAACAGTTGAGTCTGTACAGGATCACAGTCACATCAATCTTTCAGCTTCTTGTAATAAATTCAGGACATTTGTTGGATTTGAATCTGGTCCGTGAAACTAAACAGCTGTGAGAAAAGTCTTTCTCTGTCTGACCCGGTTGGCTGAAGATGTTTGGAAGTCTGAGAGCCGGATGAAATACTGAAACACTTTCAGAGATCACAAACTAAACTGTCCTGATGAAGTTTGTAAAGAAGTGCTGAAGAGATTTGAGCTCATGTTTGATGCTTCTGAACGTTGATGTTCAGAGCAAAGAGTCCAAAACTTGTACAAATGATTCGGTTCCGTTTAAATCGGACTTTGTTTAGTTTATAATCAGACTGAAAGATGTCGCACACGATCACTGAATGTTTCTCCTCTGCTGAAGTAGCTGAGTATAAGAAAATCAAACACTGTCAGCTGAAGCTTTATTGAACAAGATGTGTGTCACTGTAATGTTGATGTTTCTGTTGTTTCATGTGTTTTTATAACGATGAGAAGAAAAACAAACCTGTGATCGTGTTCATAAACTCATCTGATCGGATCCATAGTGACAGAATAACCAGAGGGATGTAACAACTGTTTGTTTATCAGGATGTTTATTACAAAAACAGAATATTAACAGCTGATTTGAAGACAAAACAAACAAGTCTGTATTATTCTGTATATATTCATTAAAGTGTATAATGTTGCTGACTCGGTGTTTTTCTTGAAGTGAATTCTGACAACAGTTGTGACACTTTAAACCAGAGTTTGCTGCACAGGAAGTAGGGTGCTAACATGCTAACTAACGTTGTCGCTACATTTCACGTATGACATACAATCTGTATGTTTGGATAAAAGCCTTTAAATTGACTTTATGTTAATATTTATTTTATTATCTCGGGCACAAATGCTAAAGGAAGCTAGCGTAGCATACGGATGAAGCTAACGAAGCTAACTTAGCTCGCCGCAGGAAGTAGACAGAGCCGAACGTGAACCGAGAAGTTCTGCTGTGAGTCCGTGAAAATGTCTAAAGTCCAAACGCTGAGAGTTTTTGTGAAGAGATATTTGAGCTGTTTGACAGAACGATAGCAGAGTACGAGGAGGAACTAATTTTACATCACAGAAAATCTCTGAATGAATGAATCTCCAATTAATTTTGTTCTTAGTCCGATTAACATATCGTGCAGAATGAAATATAAAGTCTGACTGAGATGGAGAAACATCATTAAATATTTTGTGACTTTAAATATTAGCTGTCTCTTTAATTCTGAGTCAGTCATGATTAATTGAGTAAAACGGCAAGGATTGTAATGTGTGCTAAGAAGAGATTATATATATACTCCAAATATCCAGACTCAATTTCTAAACACAAGTGTTATTTTTTTCATATTTTTTACTATTTCTTCTTCAGGTTGAGTTGCTGTAACCTCTCAGAGAAAAGCTGTGAAGTTCTGTCCTCAGTCCTCAGCTCCCAGTCCTCTAGTCTGAGAAAGCTGGACCTTAGTGACAACAACCTGCAGGATTCAGGAGTGAAACTGCTTTCTGCTGTACTTAAGAGTCCACATTGTACACTGAAAAATCTTAGGTATGATCAAAATACTGTTTGTTGTGAACAAGTTGAAATTTAAAGTCAGCGGTCCATACAGTTTGAACAGGTTGTTTGAACTTGTGTTTCTATAGTAGAGATATTGTTTACTTTTTTCAATGTACGTTGTTAATTCAGCTTCATATATTGTACAGGGTGAAATAAAAACTGGCTAAACTGAAGAAATGCATTCGTGTGACTTTGATGACTGGATGTCTGTTTATTCCAGATTGAGTCAGGATTAATCATCTTGACATGGCAATCAAAAAATCTGATGCTGTCTAGTGGTCTTGAGATTATGATAATGGAATATTCAGTGCAATCTCTTTCTTTATCTCTAATGTATAACAACTTTGTATCATTCACAAACAAGAGTCATCACACATACAGCAGAGGTTAACTAAACAGGCAGTTTTTATTACACTCATACTGATGCACAAAAAAGGCACCAGCAAATCACAAGTTTCAGCCCCCCACCCCTACTGTTGCCCAAACTGTTTCCCATATATGTCTACATCTTATGGTATTTTAAACACAGTTGTAGTCTCATGTTGTACAACAATCACTCTTAGATTATATTTGAATGCATTATACCACTTAAAAGCAAATAAACATTTTAACACATTTTCTATAGGTCTCCAAATGTTAGAATTGAATAGCAAGGATTTTCACATGATGATATGAATTTATATACGCAGTATCACAAAAAGTCAAGACTCAACATATTAACAGAAATATTATTTGACATCTTATTCATTGTTTCCTCTCCAGACTGAGTCTGTGTGAACTCTCAGAGAGAAGCTGTGAAGCTCTGTCCTCAGTTCTCAGCTCCCAGTCCTCTAGTCTGAGAGAGCTGGACCTGAGTAACAACAACCTGCAGGATTCAGGAGTAAAGCTGCTGTCGGTTGGACTGGGGTGCCCACACAGTGAACTGGAAACTCTTAGGTCAGGATTTTTATTGTTTGTTTGTTTTTGTTGTTGAATTACTTTTCAAAAGTAGGTTCATCAAGTACTGGCTGCAAGCTAAAGAACAGACTAGTTTCTGTCTGGTGGCTACTTAAATATACCACTGTGAAGTCACCTTTTTCTTTTGTGAGTTCACACAGCAATCTGCTCAACGTATGTCTTTTTTGTCCCCTCTTTGACAAAAGTGTCAATATTCTTTTTTTTACTTTTTACTTGATGGCCAAATATCTGTAAAACTGATTATATGCCCATAAACCTGATCTGTACTATGTGTTGACTAGCGTTGAGAATTAGGAATTGAACAACAAACATAATATCTGCTCAACATGAATTCTAAATGTGACACACTGCTATTGTTATTATAAGCACAGTAGCATGCTAATTTCAGCATTTTTCTCCAACACATCACTGAGCCTGAGTACCCCCAGATGTTCTTCCATGTTTGTTTTCTGTGTCTGCAGGCTGTCAGGCTGTCTGATCACAGAGGAAGGCTGTACTTCTCTGGCCTCAGCTCTGGGCTCCAACCCCTCCCATCTGAGAGAGCTGGACCTGAGCTACAATCATCCAGGAGACTCAGGAGTGAAGCAGCTGTCAGCTCGACTGGAGGATCCAGGGTGCAGACTAGACACTCTCAGGTATGAAGAGTCCTGTGGCAGCCACAGACAATAAGTGTGGTAGGCAGTAGATACAGACAAGAATGCATATGCACATTTCTGTATCATATCATGATTGGGTATGAAAGGGGCATCGTTGAAAGGCTCAGTCCTTTACAAGCAAGGGTGGAGCGGGGTTCACCACTTTGTGAAACACATGATTGTATAAAGGATATTACTTCCATGCTGAAAGAGGGTGTGCTGCTCTGACCCCCCTCCTCCTTTCAGGGTGGAGCCTGCTGGAGTCCGATGGTTGACACCAGGTCTGAGGAAGTGTGAGTGTGTTTTTACTTTGATTCATGAAAACACTGTGACATCACTCATTCACATCTGTGATGTCATCATCACACTGATGACACATTAATAACTGCAGCTGTGTTGTGTCTTTTTCTCTCCATCAGATTCCTGTGAGCTCACAGTCGACACAAACACAGTCAACAAAAGGATCAAACTGTCTGACAACAACAGGAAGATGACAAGTGTGTTAGAGGTTCAGTCATATCCTGATCATCGAGAGAGGTTTTAGTCACAGTGGCCTCAGCTGCTGTGTAGAACTGGTCTGACTGGTCGCTGTTACTGGGAGGTCGAGTGGAGCGGCAGAGTCAAAATATCAGTGAGTTACAGAAGAATCAGAAGGAGCGGTGACAGAGATACCTGTGTGTTTGGACTGAATGATCAGTCCTGGAGTCTGTGGTGCTCTGATGATGATGATGATGATGATGGTCGTTACTCTGTCTATCACAAAAACAGACAAACATCCATCTCCTCCTCCTCCTCCTCCTCCTCCTCCTCCTCCTCCTCCTCCTCCTCTGGTAGAGCAGCAGTGTATGTGGACTGTCCTGCTGGCACTCTGTCCTTCTACAGAGTCTCCTCTGACTCACTGATCCACCTCCACACCTTCAACACCACATTCACTGAACCTCTTTATCCTGGATTTGGGTTCTTCTGGTCCAGTTCTGGTTCTGGTTCCTCCTCAGTGTGTCTGTGTGGTGTTTAGTGTGCAGAGTCTCCTCCTGTCACAGAAACATTGTCAGTGCTGAACAGTTGAGTCTGTACAGGATCACAGTCACATCAATCTTTCAGCTTCTTGTCATAAATTCATCAGTGAACTTTGTACAAAATGATTCAAACTGATTGAAAAGATTCTTCATTTACATTTTAAACTTCTTCCATTAAATTGTGGAAATTGCGTTGACTTGTACTTTCTGTCATGTGTTGTTTTGAATTCTGGCTCTTGTTCCAATAAAATCCAGAACTCTTAGTGAAATGTCAGAAACAGAAAACATTGACTCGTCTGTAGCTTTAATTGTAAAGAATCATTGTGAACAAAGTTGTAAATGGACAGTAAAATATGATCAAATGTTCTCGACACTCCACCTGAAACACTCTGACTTGTTTCATGTGTTTCTGATGATGAAACTAAAAGTTTGATCGTGTTCGTTAACACGTGTAATTATGTCCGTAGTGACGTCATAAACTGCACAACATCTGTTCATTTCTGTGTGATTATTATATGAGAAGAAAACACATTTTAATGACCATCATTGTGTTGCTCTCAGTGTTTTGTGGCTGTTGAAGTCCGGCTGTATTTTCAGGACGTTTGTTGGATTTGAATCTGGTCCGTGAAACTAAACAGCTGTGAGAAAAGTCTTTCTCTGTCTGACCCGGTTGGCTGAAGATGTTTGGAAGTCTGAGAGCCGGATGAAATACTGAAACACTTTCAGAGATCACAAACTAAACTGTCCTGATGAAGTTTGTAAAGAAGTGCTGAAGAGATCTGAGCTCATGTTTGATGCTTCTGAACGTTGATGTTCAGAGCAAAGAGTCCAAAACTTGTACAAATGATTCGGTTCCGTTTAAATCGGACTTTGTTTATGAAACGATCAGCTGACGAGTTTATAATCAGACTGAAAGATGTCGCACACGATCACTGAATGTTTCTCCTCTGCTGAAGTAGCTGAGTATCACGTTGTCTCTGTCAGTGAATGTAAAACAGTGGAGATATCTTCACATTGATGCAGTTTAAATGTAACAAACATATTAAAATAAAACACCAACACATAAATCTGACTTCTCTCTTGTCCCTCCTCTTCTTCCTCGTCTTCTTCTTCGTTGGTTTTGGCTGCTCCTGCCCGGTGCTGTCTGGAAACAGAAAGATAAATATTGTAGAATATTCAGTGTTTGTGTTTAATTTCCATCATCAACAGTATCAGAATCACTTTAATCGTCAGTACCTCTGCACAGTTGAGCTCCCTCACAGCGTAGTGTGATAGTTTGTGGTTCTGGCGGCTGGACCATCACTTCGTTGCTGTGTGTTGTTTTATCCTCATTCTTTTTATTATATGTTGACATGTTTGTGTTGCATGTGTCGTATAAGATACTGGATGTCTGTATGTCCCTCGGGATCAATAAAGGATCTATCACAACTCAGAAAAGGTCGTAAACCAGATGAACGTCACAATAAATCTGCTCATATTGACAACTGCAGTTCTGGTTCTGGTTCTGGTCCGGTTCTGTGAGCTGCTGATCTACAGGAGCAGCTCTACGATGTTTCAGGTAAGTGTAGTTTATATACGTATCTGTCCTCTCTGTGACCTTGTTTACATGTATGTGTGATTGTGTGTGCTGTTTGTAAATTGTTCTTTCTTACATGAAGGTTAAAAAGTCTTTATGATGACGTCATGTCACAGGACGTCATTAGTCTGATGACAAACATCGTGTGTGATTCATGACACAGTTCAGACAGGATCAATACTTTATCTGTCTCTTCAGTCACGACCAGACAAACGGTTTCATTGGTTTTCACCAGAAAATAATCTTTTTCTTCTTTTCTACAAAGGCTTTCCCTCTGGGACGTAGTTTCCTTTTTGATTTGAACTTCAGTACCCAGAAGTCCTGGGTGGTGACGTCACTAACAGTGTCACCCTGTCCTGCACAGTGTGAGGCTGCCCCCTGGTGGCTGCAGCTCTGTACTGTGTTTAGTTTTCTGACTTTCTCTGCAGAACATCAACCCAGAGGGACATAAAGGAGGGCAGGAAGGTGAAATATGGTTATTCTTGACAAAGTGAAACCATCTGGGCTCTGATGACACCTCTGAAGATGTGATTATCTTTGAGCCTAGTGAAGCTGAAGGAAGTTGAACTTAGAAATATGGCTGGTGCAGGTTTTCCTGATTTCGTCTCAGAAGAGACAAAAAACTAAACTTCCCTGTTTATTAATATTGTATTAGACTTTAGAATAATAACACGAGGCTGTAGTCTGAACCAGACTGGAAATTAATTGTAATAAACTCTGAACATTTCACTGCCAGGCCACTCAGTGAATCACGTGATGTATGTTTAGCTATGAGGCGAACACATCTCATAGTTCAGCCTCAGTGTTTCTGCTTCATAGTCGCAGTAACACCTGATTATTTTTACCTTTGTTTACATTACATCATTAATTAAGAAGTAAAAAACACAAAGAACACACGCTTCAGTCATCGCACACATCACATCAGGTCAGTTACACTTTTCTGTTCAGTCTGTTGTTCTCTTTTTTCCAGGTTGGGTTGAAATAGACACTTTACTCCCGAGTCACAAGGCTACTTTACAAAGATGTGTGTAAATATACTCATTCATTTATCTGTCCACATATAATGTTATTTATTTATACTTTCATTGAACGGTTGTGCGATCAGCTGCATCAAAACAAATAAATCTGTCAGCTTTATCCATCAAAAGTGAGGCGGCAGGTCCAAACCACTGACTGGAGGATCACCAGTATTACAGACCTCAGCGGTGCAGAGTCGCTCTGTGGAACTGTGAGATTTGTTCCATGTTCGAGTGTTGAAGTCCAACAATCGTTCATGCAGATGTGAAAAGAAGGAAAAGTTCCCTCGTAAATTCAGGTGTGAAATGTTTATAGATACATATTAATATACAGTTAAGTTACAGCATCACACTGCATCATCAATTGTTCATTTATTTAAGGATTTAATTATAAATACTCACATTAAAGATAAACTCTGCAGTTTTGTAGAATGAATTCAAACTTACAATATTAATGAGGTAAATATACTTTTTTTATTCCATCAGTGAATAAACCAGCTGTTCTCAGAGGAAATAAGGTCCCAGAACACTGTTTGAGGCGAGAAAGGTGGCAGGGTCCGCCACATATGAACACAGTCCAACAGTATAAATGGTGTTGTCCTTTAAGGTCAGTTTGTTTCTTCAGTTTATTCCGTCATGAAGACAAAGACAGTTTGTTAAAATCTCTCTCTTCAGATTAAAATGTTTTTTGACAAATCTACGGATTGCTCCTTTAAACAGCGACTTTCCCACAACTTCATGACTGACAGTCGACAGGTGTGTTTCACAGTCACACCTGTTTCCTGTTCACAGGTTAGTTTCACAGAGTGACGTTGTGTGACACTGATTGTGTAATCCCGTTACATGTATTCCATTACTTCCCAGCTCTGGTAATCTGATCGTTGTTAACAATCATTTACAACAATCAGAGAAGGTTTCACATCAACAGCCAGGAGGCGAAGAGGGAGAGACAACCCCCAGACTCCCTTATGAAATCTCTCCATTTAGTGAGTTTTTGAGTCAGGAGACACTTTATAAACTCCGTGAAGCTGTTTGTGACTGATTCTTCATTATTTGGGCCTTCTTGTAAATTCGGCATGTGTTCGGCTCGTTGTGGGTCGAGCTGCAGCCCCTCAGTCTAACAGGATGACTTCCGGTCAGTCTCGCGCCTCTCTGGGTGTTTCCTCCTCACAGGTTAGTTTCACTTCCTCCGGTGTGTTGCTCACCTGTATTGTTCGTCTGAACCTCCAGCTGAAGGTAATGTAATGAATCTGACATGTTCGACTCGCTAACACGAGCTCTACTTTTCACTGTTACACCGGAAACAGCACAAAAAGTGAAGCTCGGTTGTTTATTTCTCGACGAACTCGTTTAAGTTTAAACTCGGGACGACGGGGGAGAAACACCTGCCGATAAGAATATCCGCCATGTTGTGCCGATACCTGCTTACTTACTGAAACACAGCTAAAACAGACTTGACGACAGTTTCACTACCTTCATCAAGCATCTGTGAGTATCTAGAGTATCACTGTATGAGCTTATGTCTTCTCATTATTCATATTATTGCTCCACGGTGTGTCACATCATGTGACGTCAGTGTCCTCAGCTACGTCACACAGGTAAGCACTCTCGCAACCATAAAGTCAACAAGTTTAATGTTTGTGAAACGTGAATTTGTTTCGGTCTATATTAGACATTATTATATTATACTGTTTAAAACATTTAGTAGTCAAACACGTGAGGTTGAAACTCAGATCACTGCTCTTTGTATCAGAGTAAGAACTCAGTACATAAAAAACATTTAGAATTCAGACTCTTTTCTTACAAACATTAAAATGTTATTGGATCACATCAAATATTGTCATATGCACAAGAAATATTTGTAGGGGCCTTTTTTAGACTCAGTGACATTTTCAGCCACTGGGTGGGGGGATGACTTTCCCTGTACTCAAAATGAATGCACTTAATTTATCACATGCAGGTAAAATCATCATTAGATGTAATAACAAAAGCACACTAGCAAAGTTTTGCTTGTCTATTAACTATAATAATAATAATAATAATAATAATAATAATAATAATAATAATAAAACATCGGCCTGTCTTAATTTTTCTTGATGTTTTATGATGAAATATTTGTGAACAAACTCAGAAAACAGTTAATAAGTTAATAGATAGATACTATTAGAGTTTAAATGATAATTATCAGCAGAGGTCGACTGAAACTTAGTACATTTAATCAAATACTGTATTTAGGCTCTAATATTTCTTTATGCAACTTTTTACTTCTACTCTACGACATATTAAAGGCAAATATTTGCCTGACAGCCTTTAATGACTGGTTTCTTTTCAGTTTTTCAGTTTTCCCTCTTGTCCTGCCAAGAGAAGACTCTGTGTCGTTTGGTCTTTAAGATGTCAAAAGTTGTGGATGACACTTCACAGTGTCTTAGAGCCAAACTTGTTGTTAAGAATAATCTTTTTAGCCATAGTGTGTAGAAACTGTAGTCTGACTGTATCTGATAGTTTAACAACAAGTGTGTCTTTAGTCACTGTTGGGTTTGTGTGTGTTGCTGTGTAATCTTTGCTTTAGGCCTCTTGAATTTAGTCCATTAAACCACCGATAACATTACTGACACAGACACAACATTACAACACGTAAAATGCTGTTTACTGACATTTACAGCTCAAATAAATCAACTTGTGAGCAAAAGATATTATCAGCTGGTGCAGAAAACTGTTTGACCAATCAGGAGCTACGCTGTGTAATTCTGCAGCTCATCTTAGTCTTTAACATTATCATTTTATTTGTTGACTAAATATGTCAAACATTTTGTCCTTTTTCTCTTTTTCAAAGGTCACTTTATACTTAGGTTTAGTTTTAGTCTAGTTTTTGTTGTGAAAGAACTGTTTTCTGTTCAAATTGAAATGAATAATAGTCAATAAAAGTTCAGTTGATGTGCAGATGAATGATTTGTGTTTCCTCTCCAGATGAAAGTGTGTGTGAGCTGAGCAGCATGAATCAGTGTGAGGACAGAGAGGAGGGAGGCCCTCCCTCTAAAACCACTGGACCTGGACCTGGACCTGGACCTGGAGCTGGACCTGGACCTGGACCTGGACCTGAGCCTGAACCCAGCTGTGTGTCCTTAAAGAGTGACCGGTCAAATGGCCACATCGTTAATTTTAAAGGACAACCACCTCCTGCTGTAAAGAGGTGAGCTGTTAATAACATTAATATGTGACTGATTCATGTTTTAACTGTGGAGAAAGATGTTTTTTGAAACCTGATGTTTATTTTATTATGAACTAATTATTAAATGATTAATGATTCATTTTTTAACTGTTATTTATCAAGCGTAGTTATAAAACCCAATTTAAATGTCTAATATCTCTGATTCACAGGAGGTTGAAGCCCGAGTTCATGAGAGCTCAACAATATATAAGACAGTAAAGTCTTTCACCACTTCATTAGCAGTGGTAGTTTTGCTGTCTTGTTATCTAAACCCTGACTGATGTTGTGTTAAAGCACCTCTTGTGTCTGAAGATATTTAAAGGATAACTTTGTCCATTTTCAACCTTAATCTCTATATTTTGGAGCCTTAAAATCTGGCGTCCTTCTGAGAACTAGTGATGTCACTGGTCCCTGGAAGAACTACAAGCCAGCTGAATTAGCATTAGAGGACATGTTCAACAGCAACGATCCAGTTCTGCCGTCAGAAACCAGCGACTGGTAAAGCCTGAGCTCACATTGCCTGGCAGGTGAAGAAAACAGTTCTGCCTGATGACAGGAAACAACGAGCAAATGTTGTCAAATGTATTCACAATACACTGTTTCAGTGTGTTCTGGCTGCAGTGTAGATTATTTGCTGTTTTTATGTGTTTCTATCAGGAGGAAGATGGAAAAACCAGAACCCAGCAGTGTGTCCATGAAGAGTGACTGGTCTATGGCTACTCCTATACACTTCCAAGACGGACATCGTGCGATTAATGAAAGGTATTTAAAACTTATACAGAGGCACAGATCAGGCAGGCTGTATCATACTAGTGTTATTACCTGCAGCAGTACCTGCACAGAAGAAACAAAAAGGCTGTGTCTCCATTGAGAGAGACACTGTAGCCCCATTCACACCGCCGTTTGGATGCAGGGATCCTGCGCAAATTCTCCGCATCCGTCCCAGTGTGAATCTCTTGGATGCGGCGAGGGGTGAAATTTCGCTCCGGCGCTGATCCGCCTCTGGAGGTAGTATCAGGGGAACATTATTGGTGAACCGAACCAGTGTGAACGGATCAGCCGGCTTCGCGTATCGAGGGCGTGTCGATCGGACGGTCGGTGAACTACACAGGTCCTTCACTCAACTAAATACAGAGAAATGTCCCACAAAGCAACGTTACAGGACCAAACAACAGTAACGTAGCAACTGGAACTGTCTTTGGTGACTTATATGAGGAAAAAAATATCGCAGATATACGTGGAGAAGCGTCTGTCCTCCTGCCTGTCCTCCTGTCTGTCCTCCTGCCTGTCCTCCTGTCTGTCTTCCTGTCTGTCCTCCTGTCTGTCCTCCCGCCTGTCCTACCGACTCCTCATTGCATTTCTGCCTGAAAAACAGTGTCTGTCACTGGCAAAAAACTTTGTGTTGAGAGAGAGAGAGTTCACTGGTTTCAGAGAAAAAGCTGTAAAAAGCTGAGCAGCAAACAGCAGACAGACACAGTTAAAGGCTCAAGTGCACTGAAAAAAAGAACTTGTTGGATTAACTTAATTCAATAGTGGACATTGGTTGCACACAGATGTTTTGCTTTGGCTGCAACTTTAAAAATTGAGTTAAATTAACACAAGTTATTCATCTTCAATAAACCTGTGTATGTTGTGTTGATACAACATGATTAAAACATGTTTTGATAAAGCAATTTGAACTCTCAGAACACTTTAATCCTTCACAATTTTAGCACTTCATTTCAACACTATTTAATAACTTTTAGTCCAACACTATTTGGTCACTTAAATACTACATGTTTTTTTCATCTTACATGTTAGTACTTTATTCTAGTGTCAATTACACAATTTTACAATGGAGGCCTTAAAACAGATTGCATTGTTCTCTGAAGATGGTTGCCTGCCACTAGTAACCTTTCAAAATAAAATGTCTAATTTCACTGCAGTGACAGCAGGTAAAGAATTGAACTTAAATTACAGTTCTACTGTAATACAGATCAACAGTGAACAAGTTACATCAGTCTTTCAGTGTTTTGTGGACTCAGAATGGAAATTAGACCTTTTCTTTTGACAAAGGTTACAGGCAATCATCTTCAAAAAGAACAATACAAACATTATGTTCAAGGCTTCTATTGTCAATATTAAATCAAATAATTCTAACTGTAAACAATTCGATGTAACTATAGAAAAAGCAATAATTTATTTTAATGTCTAATACCTTTCTATTAATTCTCTTCATCATTAACATGACCCTTTTTACCACAGTAACAAATAAAAATGAACTGTTGCATGTCAAAACATTTATTCAAGAGCCACAGGCTAAACAACAATACAGTGAGTGCCAAAAATTTGAACACTGACCTCATTGTGACATCTTGGCTCAAAACAGTATTCTTTTAAGTTTTTAAAATTCTTTGTGCCAACAAAAACATCCCATTTCACATGGCCTCGACTATTAAGAATGTGTACACTTCACAATACTGCCAATCAGAGAACTTTAAGCAGAGGGGAAAAAATGTCCCCGTACACATGGCAGTTAAGGTTTTATAAATAAAATGTCCTATAACTCGAACAATGAAATGTACAGCGAGTGTATAGCAAATATACATTCATTTTTAGGCAACAGCCTTTAAAATATACAAATACAAAAAGTGCAATAACCTGGAAATTCAACCTCCAAAATGCAGGAGAGCAAGTGTGAGCTTTAAATGTCCTGCTATCTGGAGCTAACCACCTCACGTGCACAGTGAGCTCTCCTTACTGGAGCAATTTTGTCTTTAAGCTCTGGGCTTTCCTCGAGAGTTGAGTCACATCCAACTCCATGACCACCTTTTGGATCACTTCGAAAGTGTAGCGTAGCTGTGGTGGATACCTCATGTTCAAAGAGTAAAAAAGTCCAAACAGCATGGCTGTTGCAAGGGCCACGTTATCCAGATCTTGAAGAACCACCACACCCTCGATTATGATGCCAACATCAGAAAAGTCATTGCCTGGCGTCTCTCTGGTGACGTAGATTCCCACTGTTGTTTTATCAATGGCACTCAGTGTAGTGGCCTCAGTCATGTCCTGAAAGAAGAAGAAAAAAAACAAATCGCTTTTGAATGTTTATTTAAAACACATAAGCAGCATAGCAGATTACTACAGCCAGAGAATGCCTGCCAGGCTGCCATTCATGGTAAATTTCTTAGAAAAAAAACACAAAACAAAAACAGACTAACACCTTCCAGATCAAATGAGTAGGAGCCTTCAAGCTCTACGAACTAATGTAAAGACTGAATTCTTGTCCTCATTTTTTCTGGAAGTTGTCTTCATATTTCGATGATTTTTATCATTAACCTGGTCTTGTTATACCTCAGGGCTCTATCCCAGTCCCAATTTCTGCACTTGTTGGATGAGGGTCAGTGTCGCATAGGAAGAAATTTTTTTTTTTTTGCTCTGTGGCAGAGGGGTCAAAATAGGTGGTTTTTCACTTTCATAGTGAGGGCTATGGAGAATAAGTGGACTATTTGTTTTAATCTCAACACTGGAATCACTTTGCCAAGTTGATAGAGGGCAAATGGACCTAAACAGTCCAGGTAGAATCACAGGGTTAACTGAATAGGTTTTGAAATGTAGCAAAGCCACAATCTACTCACAAAACACTCACCCTGTACTCCTGCACCAAGACGTCGGGATTCTCATTCAGATAGATGCAGAGTCCTTTAATGAGGGATTCCCTTCCGACATCAATGTCATCCTTAACAATTACAACAAAGAAAATGGAGACATCTGAACTAAAATTTTCAGTAGCACAGAGGAAAGTGATCCAAGACAAAAACTCAGACTTTTTTAAACGGTCGGCATGCGACACCAGTACCTACAAAACAACATTAAAACTACCTGCTTGAACCGGATCTTTATGGACTGGACTTTATATCATCTCCAGAGATTATATCAAAAAGATAAAAATTTCTCACAGTGGGACAGTGAATGCATGATAAAAAGAAAAAATGAGTGGGTCCTTTCAGTGGAATCAGTACTCACAAGTAAAGGGAGTTGAGCTTTACAATGGATGCATATACATATTTTACTGACTTAATGCAAGAATGCATATACACTTTATAGTTAAACAATTTAGAGTTAAAGTTTCTTACTGTCATCATGGACGCTATGTCTTTCAGTCTTTTGCCCTGCTCCCCTGATCGCTTTGCAAACACTCTCAGCAGACTATGAGAGAGAAGGTCCAGCTGCGAGAGAAATCTTGATTGGAGAGGCATGGTTGTGATGCGCTTAAACTCTGCGTTTATCTGAAACAACAAGAAATCATTTTTAAATAACAGCACAGCCCACAGATTTTAGAAGACACTTACACTAACATCAACACTACACCTGCCCGCCATATCATGGAGTGCACTATGCATGGTTAATCATCTGGGCTCTGCTATGGAATACCTGCAGCCACATCCTAATGAAGCCGAGCATTACTTTTAAACATGAACACATTATTTATGACACAACTAGTCAGGGCATTATTTTTCTATTACCTCCACTGCATCAAAAAGAGCTGGCCATCTCTCTTGTACATTGCTGATCATGGGAGCATCACAAATGACCTCTTGTCTTCTTAATGCAAATGTATCACTGGAACACTTCTAACACCATTCACTGTGAAAGTGGAAACAAAAAAGGATTAAAGGTAGGGTCTGAAATCCTGGAAAAAAGGTTCAAGCAGGCCACATTTTAAAAATACACAGACTAATGTCCAAGCCATTTTCCTCAGACTTCTCTCTGAAGCCACGCATCCGTGTGCAGGAACAGACACTTCTTGTTGGGCTCACATCAACTGATTGCAAAAGGTTAGATAAATGATACTTAGAATTATTAAGAGTGCTGTATGATGGACTGTACTGTATTGAACATTTTTTCTAATTTTGTCCTATCTGTTCCCATAAATGACTGGGGCAAAATATCTGAAATGCTCAGAAACACAAAATAGTCCACTCAAGTAGACCACACCAGCTAAAATAATTACATTAATCACCTTTCTGATAATATGGTAAAAGTTGAACCTATGACAGTTGTATTAATGAGGCTCCCCCTCAGTACATTCTGAGTTTAAATAAAGGTTTAAATAAATAAAATAAAATAATACAGTAAAAGAGCAAATAGAACATCCTGGTCTCACCACAAAAACTTGAGCCCACGATCCCTCAGCTGACTCCAGATGACATGCGTACTTGAGTTTGTGTGTCACTCTGCAACAAAACAGGGGAAAAATCTACAAAACTACTTTTAAATAAACATGCATTAGCTGTACACACACCAGAAACTTTATTTAGGTATACTCCATCAACCATTGTAAAATATCAAATAATGGATGTGATTATTGCCTTCTCTAATGAGAACAGAAAACCCCTTCTCAGGCCTAGCATAGCCTAATCATGTTCAAGGTTCAAATACTGGGCTGACTGTGTGCAAAGCGAAGAAAAAAACAAGAGATCGCGTGCAGTATCACGTGTTAAACATCGCTAAATTATTGACTCACTTCATCCCAACATGATTTTAGCAAGTTCACATACCCTCCCTGCATATTATGTAGTTTCTACACTACATGGTTAAGTTTAACTTTGAAACATGAGGCAGTTGTGTTAAATACACCCAAGATGTAAACATAAATCCAAGAGGGAGCCAGTGTCGTCTCAAGCTAGTAAAGCTGTTACTTTTGAAAATGAGTATCGTATCCGGATACAACGTTTTAGTATCGATACTTCTGACAACCCTATAATAATAAAACATCAGCCTGTCTTAATTTTTCTTGATGTTTTTATGATGAAATATTTGTGAACAAACTCAGAAAACAGTTAATAAATAGATACTATTAGAGTTTTAAATGATAATTATCAGCAGAGGTGGACTGAAACTTAGTACATTTAATCAAATACTGTATTTAGGCTCTAATATTTCTTTATGTAACTTTTTACTTCTACTCTACAACACAGCCTTTAATGACTGGTTTCTTTTCAGTTTTCCTGCCAAGAGAAGACTCGTGTCGTTTGGTCTTTAAGGTCAAAAGTTGTGGATGACACTTCACAGTGTCTTAGTGCCAAGCTTGTTAAGAATAATCATTTCAGCCATAGTGTGTAGAAACTGTAGTCTGACAGTTTAACAACAAGTGTGTCTTTAGTCACTAAAGTCCATTAAACAGATGAAGCAATCAAGGAGTTTGATTACCAAATAAAGATTGATTAATTGAAAGATGATGTGATGAGCAGGTTTCATGAAGATCAAAGACTTCATCCTTCCAACATCTTTAAAACTTTGTCACATCCTCACACTTCAATAAAAGTTTAGTTGCTGATGGTTCATTGTCCCATAACCCCCTGCTTCCATCGCTGAGAAACCCCGGGAGGGGACACGACCCCCTCCCCGTCCCGCTACTGCAGGACTGGGGCTCCAGGAACTGGCGGCCAGCAGGATTCGACCCGGTGCAAGCACCTCATGGTTAACTGCGGGCCAGGTGCAAACCCACTGCACCACCAAGTCCCCTTCGCTCTGGGTTCTCTTCTCTGGGCGCTTTTCAGTTCGTACTTCAAACTTCACTCAGTTTTATAAGAATCAAACCCAAACAAGACTCGAACCCACAACCACAGAACTGCTGACCGGGCCTCTATCAGCCTGAGCTACTGGATCTGACTGATGCTCTTTGTTTCTTTCACATTTCATGTTTTTGAACGTCAACCCTTAAATTTCAAACAAGAATCGAACCCACAACCTCAGAACTGCTGACCGGGCCTCTATCAGCCTGAGCTACTGGATCTGACTGATGCTCTTTGTTTCTTTCACATTTCATGTTTTTGAATGTCAACCCTTAAATTTCAAACAAGACTCGAACCCACAACCTCAGAACTTCTAACCCTGGTGTCACCCTGCTGAGCTAACAGGACGACATCACAAAGAGTCTCTCAGAGGTTTTCACTCGTTCTTCTGAGCAGCAACTTTATAAAGAGTCAGGATTCAAACCCACAACCTCCAGACCAGCTCATCAGATACCTGAGTGTCCGGCCTTTGACTCTTTTAAGAGCTGTTTTCAAAACTCAGACTGCCTCAAGGATCGAACTCACAACCTCAGACCTTCAGGACAGTCCTCCGACACACTGAGCTACCTGGATGTCAGGTGTGTGAACCTGAACTTTAGTTTGTGTCCAGGCTGTCTCAGTTTGTCCGTCTGTGTCTCCATCAGGTCCTCAGACGAGCATTTAGGCATGAAAGAGTCTTCCGGGACAGGTCAGAGCCATCGGCCTTTGGAGACGACTATCTCATTGAGAGATACAGATTCTCAGGTGATGGACTGAGATATTTATGTAGGCTGCTGCCATGCTGTCACTGCACCACAGATGGTCTGTGTTACATTGAGATGGTTTGCAAGCGGGAGCTTCCTTTATTCTGTTGGAGATGCAGAGAACCTCAACAAAGGAACCGTTTGTCGCACAGTAAGACGTGTTTGTCTGGTCATTCATCAACGTATTCATCACCTTCCCTGGCCACAGAAGACCCCTCTACATCAACGAGGAGTTTTACAAGATTGCAGGTAACCTCAATTTCAACGTGTAACCATTAGTTTCCAATTTGATCAGTCACAGTTGGATACTCGCTATGTTTTGTTACAGCTTTCACTAACGTCATTGGTGCAGTGGATTGCACACACATCAGGATCAGACGCCCCTCAGGAGAACATGAGGGAGATCACATCAACAGGAAATCCTTCCACAGCATCAGTGTTCAGGTCAGAGTGATCTGTGGTCACTATGACCCACATAAATTCATTCTGTGCATTAAATGACCTTCATAGGTTACAACTGAACATTTCAGATGATCTGTGATGCTGACTGCCTTGTCAGCAGTTTAGAGGCAGAGTGGCCTGGCTCGGTGACTCCAGAGTGTTTCGGGCGAGTCCAATTCACGAGAGACTTTCACAAGGTAAGCCACACATCTTATTTGTACTGTGACCACCTTGGACATCGTGAGTGTTTAACTCTGCCGTGTAGTTTCTAAATGATGTCGTGTATCATCAGGTGAATTCTCTGGTGTGCTGCTGGGAGACAAAGGCTACGCCTGCGACTCATTCCTCCTGACTCCCCTTGCAGACCTCCAAACCCCACCACAGCAGGCCTGCAACCACGCACACAGCAAGACGAGGGCTCGAATCGAGATGACCTCCGGCCTTCTGAAACCTCGGTTTCAGTGCCTGCACCACCTGAGGGTTTCCCCGGACAGGGCCTGTGATGTCATTGCTGCATGTGCAGTCCTGCACAACACTGCAGGCCTAAGAAAGGAAATTCTACTTCACATTCATGAAAAAGGGAGGACACCACAATGTTTTCTAGTTTTTTCAAGTTTGTTCTTTATGAAGGATAGAAAGATAAAATGGATAAAAACGTAACATGAGAAAAATAGATTAAATGACACACACATTGTGGATAAAAGCAAAGTGTACAACAGTTGATTAGTGGACTTGAAAAACAACTCCTTTAGTCCTTTAACTGTAGCCTAATGATGACAGTTCCAGCGGAGCTCTGTTTATTAACTGTACAGTTTTGGACGACTTACGCATTAAGCCGGTCCGCTATTGTCTGCCAGGCTTTCTCTCTTTCGTTAATTATGGCATTGCCTTTTTTTCTTATGATATCTTTCCCCTCTTCATAGAACTCCATCAGGAGCTGTTGTTCAGTGGCCTGAAATATGAAGCGCGACTCTTATCCATGTTCCCATCGGTGATTCTGTGAGCGATCGCGAGGTCTATTTGAGTTTGCCGTGAACACGCACTTATCCCAGCTACCTACACCTGGCTTGACATAGCCGCGCCTTTTCATCCTGGCTCGGCAAACGTGCAACCAATGAAGCCAGGATGCGCCAAGCAGGCTAGGTCAAGCCGCGCTTGCTCACTTATCCTGGATTTCTTTATTCTACTTTTGTGCAATACCCCTCAGGTGTTCACATCTAGAACCCTCATGTAGGTTTCTGAACTCAGGTTGAACAACATGTTTGGAAAAGGTCACCAAAATGTGAATTATTCGTGTTTTATAATAAAACAAAGTCAATCTGTGGTGACTCAGACGACTGACTGACAGGAACATTCAAATAGTTCCTGAAGCGAGCAGCTCGTTAACAAACACAGCGAACACACATCCATCACTTTTATATTTAGTACTTTAATAACTAAAAAGGTCAATACTTCTAAACACCTTCAGATCAGCTCATCAGCTTTAAAATACACATATCGCAGTTCTCAGGTTATCTGATCACATAAATTCTGCTTTAATTTGGTTCATAAATGATCAATACAGGATCAATAAATAACAATAAGGAGGAGATTTGATCTGTGTCTTATTGAATTTCATCTGAAAGTGGTAACTCATTCAAAAACACCAAAACACTCATCAAAACCTTTAATGGCTGGACATGAAGTAGAAAAATGCACAGCTGTCGATGTGACATCATATTTTCACACAGTCGTCCAATCAGAGGTGAAAACACTCATGATGTCATCGACCACCAGTTCTTTATGTTCAGGAGGATTCAGCTGAAGTTCTGAGCGAGACGTCGGGTCTTCAAACTGTTTTCATCCATCGAGCAGCAACAACAGCTTCGACGTGCAGGAGACACGATGTGAAGTCATGTTTGTATTCAGACGCTCATCTGTTCCTTCATTCGTCTGTTTATTATCAACCATCATCATCAGAGACGCTCAGTGCAACATCTCATCCACACACATGGATTAAACAACATGTGATGAGCGCTGAAGACTTTGGGCTGACACCAGATCAGAACCTTCATCAGATACTTTATTTCTCAGCAACTCTTAAAGTTTCATCCTGTTTTCAGGACGGACGACTTGTTTAGTCGATCAGATTTCTGTTGTTTGTCCGACGATCAGCCCGAAACCCCAAAATATTCAGTTCACCACCAAATCCCACAGACACACAGAGTCTCAGCAGCTCCGCGACGTTAAATCTGTGTTGGTTAAAGAATGATCTTTAGTTTGTGCGTCTGCGTCCACATCCAGACTTTAACCAGCTCACTGTGTTTGCATAGTCTTGAATTTACAGCCAGAACTGAAGACGGACCGAAAGACGACCGACACAAACCCTGAAAACAAAGTGCACAACACGACCAACAGCCGACAGCTGGAAACCACCGCCAGACGAGAGACGTTCCTCTGTGACGACACAAACGCTGTTTAATGAACCCATTTTAGCTCATCAGCTACAAATCACACCAACATTAAACGTTATGTCAACGTTAAAGGACAACTGAAGAGAAGACAATCTGAAGGTGGACATCCTGAACTTTAGAGGCTCCTGAAGGTCCCTCAGGGTCCACACTGCGGCCCCTTTAGTTTATTCACTATGTGTTCGTTATGAAATCAATATTTAGTCTTATTTAACAGCTGATCACGACTAACAAACTGATTTTGGTGTAATGACTCTCTCATGTATTTATTTCAGTAGTTTTATTTTTATGCTTCCCTGAAAACAAAATGTGTGAAGGATTTAGTTCAGACTTCATCCGACTGTTTGATTCAGACTGAGTGTCGGAACAACAACAGGCAGCTGCACTCGATGATGCTGAAGATAATTCAGATGTGAGAATTTTACTGAAGGAAAACAAACACTTGCTTCTTTAATCACAAAGACTTCGTTCAATGTTCGACCAGTTTAGAGTTTCATCTGATTATTAAATCTCACTGAACACAAACAGAACTGATTCTGAATGCTGGCGGTGAGTTCAGCTGGAGCAGGCGACTCGCGCTGACGCAGTGACCCTGTGGTCTGCATGTTGGTCGGCCATGTTGGATCATGTTTATCATACGTCGCTCAGGTTTCTTCTTTCTTTTGTGACTTTTGACTGAAACGATATCTGAACGCTGTGATTCAGTTCAGCAGGTTGATGGATGTTTGTTTGGATGTGATGAGCAGCTGGTGGAACCTGTGTGAGAACACCTGTCCAGGTGTCCAGGCGAGTATCAGTTCCTGCAGCCGATCTCCTCCTTGTAGCGGGTCGTCAGCGTGTTGGCCTTGTGCGTCAGTTTGGACAGAACCGCGTGGAGTCCGTTCAGGTGGAAGTGAAACTCTTTCTCCAGGTCGTCGTCCTGCGCCTCCGGCCGCGACACCTCCGCCACGCCCGCCGCCTCCTTCCGCCGCTCTTCGCCCTGCAGGACGCCCCACTCGATGTCGTTGCGGATGGACTTGAGCAGCACATACGAGCTGTACATGTCACCGTCCTGGTGGAAGTAGGCGGCGCCGTTGGTGGCGGCGCTGCCGTTGGCGGTCGTCACGGCTTTCACGTCCTCGGTGTCGTCCAGCGGGACGTCCCGCAGCAGGCTGGGCACCATCACCGTCTGGTCCATGTTGTTGACGGCGCCGATGAAGCGGTTCATGGCGTTGAAGAGCGAGTTCTTCTGGTTGTAGGAGTCAGAGATCTGCATCATGGTGACGCCGCCAGTCTTCTCTCACCGCTGTCACAGTCCGGGCCAAACTTAGCCCGCTAATGCTCTTGAGAGGATTATTATGAGGCTACAGTCAGATCCTGGGTCAGGTCTTAACGAGCTCCTGAGCTCTGAGAGCTGGACCGGGTCACACAGGTGCACTCACCACGTCTCCATGGACCACCTGGCTCACCTGTCCCTTTACCCAGAGAGTGTCCCTGTGAGGACGGAGGCGTCTCTTCTGCAGGACGCCAGCCGACTGCTTCACCGCAGAATAACAGGCGACCACCTGAAATACAACCACAGAAGAAGAGAGAGGCTGCTGAGTGATAGCTTTGAACAAAGAGAAGAAGACTCGCGTCACACACAAACACAAACTGTGACAGTGAAGCTGTTGGCACCAATCAGCTGGTCACATTTACATTTCATCAGACAGGACCAGACTCCATTCAACATTTGGCCGATTTTAGACTCTGTTATGACCCAACTCAACTGAAACCATCGACAACAAAGAAAGAAAGAAAGAAAGAAAGAAAAGATTTCTGCTCCACAGTCTCTAAAAGTCTGTTTTGTGCTGAAGAACTTCCTCATGTTTGATTCATGTCTTGTGAATTAACTGTAGTTTTAACTCTTCAGGCCTTTTTCCTTCACTTCTACCTTCAACAACACAAAAACTGCCTTTGGTTGAACAAATTACAACAACTTCCTGAAAGCTGTCTGCTCAGATTCACATTTCATGTCATCACATAGGACCAGACTCCATTCAAAATTTGGCCAATTTTAGACTCTTAGTAAAACCATCTCAGCCTGGGAGTAAGGACCCAACAAGTGCAGCAGACGGAGACACATCTGCGGAGTCCTGCCCTGACACTGTTAGCTTTAGCAGCGGAGCTACACACAAACTGTGACTGAGAAGCAGGAAGTCTGCAGCCGCTTCTCTCTGCTCGCGTCAGCACGCGACATCAACTCAAACGATTAGCCTGCGAGCTAACGGTATCCTGCTGCATGACTATGACTTCCAGTTAGCGCTAGCTGCTAGCTGGATGCTAACATGTAGCTCGGAGCTAACTGTTAAAGAGTCGAGTGAGACGGATGATGCTAATCAGCGCTGCAGCAGCGAGCTTAGCTGTAAACTAGCGGGTTCACCGGGATGAAGGCTGCTGGCTGCGGCATCCATTACCGGACACACCCATTCCCGAGCAGCTGGTCCATCTCGGGCTAAAGTGTGACCGTCCTCCGGTTCTGACCTCCTGAGAGGCAGCTGTACACCGCGGGGACACCACGTCCATCCTCACGGAGACGTGTAACACGAGAGACGGATGTTAGTCCGACAGAAACACCAGAACATAAAGAGGAGTCCGGACTCGTCCGATAATGGAACCCACAGCACGTGGTTCGGTTCCGGCATAGTCCGAAAACAGCAGAAAGGTCCGCTTGTTTCCGGTTCGGTTGGACGGGATTAAGGCTGGTTTAACAGTTTAACTCTCCTGGTGACCCGGGAGTGGTACCGTCCAGTGACTCCCGGTACCGTTAGCTCTCCCCGCGCGGTGCCGGCGGAGCTCACCGTGTGTCGGCTGCTGCTCCTCGGTCCTGTCGGTGTCCGCGGGCCGCTGGTCTGTTCGGGACGGAGGTCCGGGCGGTCTGCGGCGGTGTGCCGGAGTCTGGGCGGAGACTGTCGGGAAGAGACCGAACCTCCGCACACAGCCAATCACAGGCGGACAAGGCCATGTGACGTCACGCCGAACGTTGGAAAATGTCACATTGTTTGCGGAGCGTTCCGTCCACTGTAAAAGATGTCACGTGCGAGAGGACGAGCTGTTTTTACCTGAGCGTCCTACAGGTGTTCATGATACAGAGCATTTATTTATCTGTTCATTCAGTCATTTATTTATTCATTTATTCGTTCCAGATTCTATTTCATACCAAATTACATTTCATAATAAGAGACAGCATCAGACATATTTATAACTTTGCTCAACATTTGTTACATTAAACAACTTCTACTTAAAATGAAATGAGTCATACTTCCATCAAATACATTTAATCCACCAATATCAATATATTAATCAGATCAAATAAATAAATGCATACAACAGAATGAGGTCATGAAGTTTTAATTCATACAAACATTATTAACTATGAACTGAACTGGATGTAAAGATGCTGTCTGTGTTCCCCTCCTGACACCGTCACAGTGTGACCTCCAAACACACCTTTATTCACCTCCATCAAGTGAAATAAACCCAAATACATTCAACAGTTTCAACTGAAGGTTCATGAAGCTGGTCTGCAGTTTACAACAAGAAGTTTGAACTTTTATATTTCAGTCAGACAGACACACAGCGACATAGAACAGGAAGTGTTTCAGTTTGGCACCTTGTCGTTGTTTTTCATGTCTCACTGTCGTATCGTTCATTGTGTTTGTGACCTGAAGCCTCACAGATCATAACAAGAACCAACACATCAGCTCCTGAAGGTGGAAAACTCAGAGAACCACAATAAATACAAGAAGAGGGTCTGCAGTGTGTGTGTGTGTGTGTGTGTGTGTGCGAGTGTGTGTGTGTGTGTGTGTGTGTGTGTAAGTGGGGGGGGTCTCCATGGTGACAAGCATCCTTGTCTATTTTCCTGTAAAAGAAAGAAAAGAAAAAGCAGTGGGAACTGATGAAAAACAACTATGACAATGTGTGTGTGTGTGTGTGTGTGTGTGTGTGTGTGTGTGTGTGTGTGTGTGTGTGTGTGTGTGTGTTACCTGTCAAACCATCTCGTACTGGTTGGCGTTGATGAAGCGAGACAAGCAGCAGGCCAGAGACATCCCTATCAACTGAGACAGGATACAGGTGATTATGATGTCACAGAGCCTCAGCTAGCTTCAGCTAAAGCTAATGTGACCAAATGTTCTGCTTCCTGTGACTGAAATGTTTTATTGATCCTGCAGGAACCTCGTGACTGAGTATGATGTCCCTAATAAATAACACAGTGGCTACAACGAACTGAGTCACACTGACAAACAAGTTGAATTCTAAGACAAATTTTGGGACTTTTGAGAAAAATTGTCAAACTTGTGAAAAAAGTCAAATTCTTGCAGAAAAAAGTTAAAATTTCAAGAAAAATGTCAAAAGACGAATTCTAAAAAAAAGTCAAGAATTGTTGAAATAAAAAGTGAGAGCTTGTTTTTTTACAGTGTAGTCGGACTGTAGTACTTTGCAGTGTTCAGTTTGAGTCTGTCCAGGTGTTGTGTACCTGAGAGAAGGCGATGCCAAAGGTAACTCCAGCGATGATTCCCATGTTGCTCTCGATGAAGGACGTCACCAACTCGTAACAGCCCTGCAGAAGCACGAGTCATTAATCATCTGGTCTCCATCGGGTCAGAATGACCGGACTGGAGTTTGACCGTGAGGCCGTCAGTGTGTTTCCCACCTGGTTGTGGACTTTGCGAGCGGCCAGCGTCGCGTTCTTCAGGTCGGCCACGCTGCAGTCGGAGAAAGTCACGCAGCAGCTGGCAGGAACGCCACCGACCGGGAAATACACAGAGCTGAGCCAGCTGGTGTAGTTATAGACTCCACAGCAGTGTAACTACAGACAGACAGACAGGCAGACAGACAGACAGGTAGAGAGAGACAGGTAGAGAGAGAGACAGACAGACAGACAGACAGACAGGCAGACAGACAGGTAGAGACAGACAGGTAGAGAGAGACAGGTAGAGAGAGACAGACAGGTAGAGAGAGAGAGAGAGAGAGAGACAGACAGACAGGTAGAGAGAGACAGGTAGAGAGAGAGAGAGACAGACAGACAGACAGACAGGCAGACAGACAGACAGGTAGAGAGAGACAGACAGGCAGACAGGTAGAGACAGACAGGCAGAGAGAGAGACAGACAGACAGACAGACAGGTAGAGAGAGACAGACAGGCAGACAGGTAGAGACAGACAGGTAGAGAGAGAGACAGACAGACAGACAGACAGGTAGAGAGAGACAGGTAGAGAGAGAGAGAGAGAGAGACAGACAGACAGGTGGAGAGAGACAGACAGACAGGCAGACAGGTAGAGACAGACAGGTAGAGAGAGACAGGTAGAGAGAGACAGACAGGTAGAGAGAGAGAGAGAGAGAGACAGACAGACAGGTGGAGAGAGACAGACAGACAGACAGACAGGTAGAGAGAGACAGGTAGAGAGAGAGAGAGACAGACAGACAGGCAGACAGACAGACAGGTAGAGACAGACAGGTAGAGAGAGAGACAGGCAGACAGGTAGACAGACATAGAGACAGACAGACAGACAGACAGGTAGAGAGAGACAGGTAGAGAGAGAGAGAGAGACAGACAGACAGACAGGTAGAGAGAGACAGGTAGAGAGAGAGAGAGAGAGAGACAGACAGACAGGTGGAGAGAGACAGACAGACAGACAGACAGGTGGAGAGAGACAGACAGACAGGCAGACAGGTAGAGACAGACAGGTAGAGAGAGACAGGTAGAGAGAGACAGACAGGTAGAGAGAGAGAGAGAGAGAGACAGACAGACAGGTGGAGAGAGACAGACAGACAGACAGACAGGTAGAGAGAGACAGGTAGAGAGAGAGAGAGACAGACAGGCAGACAGGTAGAGACAGACAGGTAGAGAAAGACAGGTAGAGAGAGAGACAGGCAGACAGGTAGACAGACATAGAGACAGACAGACAGACAGGTAGAGAGAGACGGGTAGAGAGAGAGAGAGACAGACAGGCAGACAGACAGACAGGTAGAGAGAGACAGACAGGTAGAGAGAGAGACAGGCAGACAGGTAGACAGACAGGTAGAGAGAGAGACAGACAGACAGACAGACAGGTAGAGAGAGACAGACAGACAGACAGACAGACAGGTAGAGAGAGACAGACAGACAGACAGACAGGTGGAGAGAGACAGGTAGAGAGAGAGAGAGACAGACAGACAGACAGGTAGAGAGAGACAGACAGACAGACAGGTGGAGAGAGACAGGTAGAGAGAGAGAGACAGACAGACAGACAGACAGACAGGTAGAGAGAGACAGGTAGAGAGAGAGAGAGAGAGACAGACAGACAGGTGGAGAGAGACAGACAGACAGGTAGAGAGAGACAGGTAGAGACAGACAGGTAGAGAGAGAGACAGACAGACAGACAGACAGACAGACAGACAGGTGGAGAGAGACAGACAGACAGGTAGAGAGAGACAGGTAGAGAGACAGACAGACAGGTAGAGACAGACAGGTAGAGAGACAGACAGACAGACAGACAGACAGACAGACAGACAGACAGGTGGAGAGAGACAGACAGACAGGTAGAGAGAGACAGGTAGAGAGACAGACAGACAGGTAGACAGACAGGTAGAGACAGACAGGTAGAGAGAGAGACAGACAGACAGACAGGTGGAGAGAGACAGACAGACAGACAGACAGGTAGAGAGAGACAGGTAGAGAGACAGACAGACAGGTAGACAGACAGGTAGAGACAGACAGGTAGAGAGAGAGACAGACAGACAGGTAGAGAGAGACAGGTAGAGAGACAGACAGACAGACAGGTGGTGACAGACAGACAGGTGGAGAGAGACAGACAGGCAGACAGGTATAGACAGACATAGAGACAGGAAGTGGATTATCTGTAGGTGTTATTTAGGTTTTAGAGCTCAGGTTCTCTCTGGTTGTTCTGTAACATCACAAACATAAATCAACGTATCATCAGCGTAGAAACGGATCAGCGCCAGATCCACAGTATAAAGAGAATAAAGCACAGATCCTTGTGGACAAAAAACAGCCTATAAACGAATGTTTTTTAATTTTAATCTAAACAGTTCTAACTTCATAATTCCTTTACATCCTAATGCTATGCTTTTTGGGTATTTTTTATAATAACAAACTTTATTTACGCAGCAGTTTTCTAAACAAAGTTTGCTTTAACATGTTTTAAACATGTTTCTATGATTTGGTTGTTGCATTTCTCAGATTTTATTTTGTTTGGGTATTTTGTACAGAAAAAATAATCATAATAATAATAAATCTTTATTTAAATACTAACAAAGTTTTTTTTGTTATTGAAACAGAATTTAAACATCAGGACTAAATTAGGTAAACAAAACCATTAAACCAGTAATAAACCCAAACATTAATGTCTCTGTGTTGTGTTTACGGCTCGTTCTGCTGCCCTCAAGTGGCAAAACCAAATAATGCAGTTTAAAGAAAGAAATTCATAAAACTTCTGAGTGAAATTAAATCTCCTTTAGTCAAACTTAAGATCACACACAGTTATTGATTACCTTATTGACAATGAAAATAAAGAGAGAGAGGTAAAGAGACACTGACTCTGCGCTGAACGCCGTCCACAGCCAGACTCCTGTCGTCACGGCCGTCATATCGCATCACTGCATCGCTGAACGTGGTGAGGAATGTTCCTTTAATCTACACACACACACACACACACACACACACACACACACACGTACACACACACACACACACTCAGTATGCCGTCAGTATGTAAAGTGGTGTTTGTATAAAAATGTTGTGTGTCGTCTGAAATGACCTCGTGACGAAAGACAAATCCAGAGATTCCAGCGATGAGCTCAGTCATGAAGACCAGAGACAGAAACACGGCGTACTGCAGAGGTCAGAGGTCAGCAGGTCAGAGGTCAGAGGTCAGCAAGTCAGAGGTCAGCAGGAGCAGGAAACAGAGCACTGTATTTAAGTAAGTACACATTAGTTGATTTAAAGAGAACCAACAGACCAGCTTCAGCATCCAGGGGCGCCCCCTGCAGGTGGCGAAGCAGCCGAACAGTCCGAACAGCACGATGGCGACTCCGGTGCCGGTGAGGACGTACGGACCGTTGGAGGGGGCGCTGGAGATCAGCAGCATGTAGGGGCCCAACATGAACCTCCACCACAACCCCACCGACAGCAGCACCACACCTGTCACCTGGGGGGGGAGGGCCTACAGGTCAGACTGGCAGCCAATCAGAACCTTTACTGCTGTGTGTGTGCGTGTGTGTGTGTGTGTGTGTGTGACTCAGCATCACATGACTGTAATGAGCTCTGACAGCAACGTGACAAACTGACAAACAGACGACAAGAAGAGACGACGTCCTCACAGCACATGGACCCGGGACACACAGGACTCTGATTACAGCTGTAATCTGAAAGGTCACTCGTAACTAAAGCTGTCGTGGAGTAACAAGTACAGTATCTACCTCTGAGATGTGGTGGAGTACAAGTGTGCAGTTACATAGAATGAAAACACTCCGGTAAAGCACCTTGAAGTTGTCGTGAGCTGTTAGCATCAGATCCAACAGATCCAATGATAATAAAAGTTCAAATGTGTTGAAAAGTCTCAGTTTGTGCAGAAAAACACTGTTAACCTTCATGACGCGTTCATCAGAATAACTTATTCAAAGAGTGAAATGAGGTTTAGTCACCCAGAAGATGAAGCAGTAGAGCAGCAGCAGTGACTTCAGGCAGAAGATCACCGGTTTAGTTTCCATCCTCCTCGGAGCCATGATCCAACTGTCAGACCTCCGCTCTGCCTCCACGCCTTCGGGTCCAGACGTGTCTCTTCTCTCTGGAGTTCACAGCAAGCTTGTTGTCATGAAATGAAAAGATATTTGTTGCAAACTCGACACAAAGACTGCACAAAAAAGTTCCTGAACACACAAACACGGGACAAAGATCCAAAACAAAACTGGTGTAAGAACTAGACAAATAAAAACCTTCACAGTTACGACACAGAAGGTTCGAACACCGAAACAGACACGAAACAAACAGGAAAGGACAAACTGAAATAAAAGGAGGCAAACTGTCACAAAAAATGGCACCGCAGCAAAACCAAAAATAATAACATTGCCCCAAAAATGTTGCAAATTCAACAATTATACAAAAATGACAGCCATGTACGGGCCGGTTCTGGTGCCAGACATGTGACAAAAATATAAAAACAAAAATTGACAAAATTGTGAACAAAACGAAAAGAAAAAACAATTACCTGAAAAATGTCTCGAAAAAGTCCCAGATTTAAAAAAAAAAAAAAGGTGGTGCAGATATTAATTTTGCACAAAAATGGCAAAATGTCCCAAAATAAAACATGAAAGCTTTACAAAAATGTGAACGTATACGGGCCAGAACCCGACCCACTGACCCGCTGTGGTAAAACGTGGTGTGAATTACTTACTCGAGCCAGCTACCAGCTAATAATCTGAAGCATTTTTATTAAATGCCAATTAAATATTATTCTTAGCAGCCAGTTTAACAGAAGGCTTTATTATTTATTTATATATATATTAATATAAACTTCAGCGAGCAGAAGAAGACAAACTTTCACAAAAATAAGAAAAACAAAAAAGCATAAATTATGTTTAAAAAAAGGACGGAAATACAAAATGAATTACATTATTAAATTACATTATAAAAAATGTCCCAAATTTTGGAAAAAGGTGCTGCGAACAAACATAGTTTCACCAAAATGGCGTAAAAACTGCACAAAAAAAGAAAATACTAAATACTAAATATGTGACAAAAAGCGAACAAATACAAACAAATGCATCAAGAATGGTTAAAAGAAAAACCTACAGAATTACGGTCCAAGTGTCTTATCACATCAAAATAAAGCAACATGTCACAGAAACATGAACAGTTATGTCACAAAGTAAAACACAGAATGATATAAACATGGCAGCCGTATCTGGGCCAGAACCATCCGGGCCAGAACCAGCCCACTGCTCCGACACTGGGCTGTTGTACACCTGACTCAAATACAATTCAACGTGTCGTGATGAAAACTCAATAATCGTCTTACCGGTCAGGCCAGTCGTGGATTCTGCTTGATCTCAGGGATCAGATCCAACAGCCTCCATGAAGCGGCTGCAGCGGCGTCGTGAGCTCAGTGAAGAGACGTGCAGGCCGTCGTGTGGTCGCTGCTGCAGACATGTGATCCTCATTCTTCACACTCTGACCACACAATCAACACAGACGTGATGTTCAGGGAGGCCGTCCTGCTGTGACACCTCACTGTGAAGCTCCAACACCTCCCAGAACCACCCAGAACCACCCGGAACCACACTGAGGGACAGTCCAGTCAATCTGCTTCTACAGCTTTTATTATACTCACACAGTTCAGAACAGTGATCAATAATTACAGACCTGATGATTCATCCACAATATTAATATTCCATGTAACATTTTTTACAGTGTAAGATTCAATCATGTGTTTGTGCTGCTGGTTCACTTCAGTGAGCATAAAACAACATGTGATGCTAACATATACTGTAAGCTAGCAGCAGTTAGCAGCAGTTAGCAGCAGTTAGCATCATTAGCGTGTCCAGTGGGGAGGACTGATCAGTGACTGTAATTTGTGCGTGTAGAAAATGGCTCATGGTGTTTTTGTAGTTTTGTAGTTCTCTCTCTGGTTGAACGTCCTACACTTGCACGGACCAGGGGCTGAAGGAACCGGGCTCTGCAGGAGGACACTGCAACAGAAGAACAGAACTTAAACGTTGTGTTTACTGTAACTTCAGTTCTGGTTCTCGGTGCAGCTCGAGGCTCTTCCATCTTCTGACCTTCGATCTGATCAAAATCTGTTCTCCGACTTCTGATACTGTGACGACTGACATCCGTCAGCTTAGGTTCAAGACTCATTAGCTCAGGCGTAGGATTCGATAGCTTAAATACAGCGTTTGTTAGCTTAAGAACAGCACTGGTTAGCTTTATAACAGATTTTGGAACAAGCTTTCGTACCAGTTTGGTGAATCGGTCGCAGCAAGCATTGCGGATCCTCTCGGCGGAGGCGGGGCTGTCCAGCCTGAAGGGACCGCTGATGCCAGACTCTGCCCGGCTGGCGCTAACGGCATCTTTGATGGCATAGAAAACCGACGCTGCCAGAAACAGAGGAGGCTCGCCAACAGCCTGGAGAGTAAAAACATTTGAGCTGAAAACAACTCAAAAACAAATAAATCTGTTGAAGATGTTCTGTGTCGCGTCAGCGGCGTCACCTTGGAGGCAAAGATGGCCTTTTCGTTTGGAGCATCGCGGAGCAGCGAGACGGTCAGATGGGTCGGAATGTCACCGAAGGCAGGGATCTTATAAGTACCAGGACCCCGAGTGAGGAGGACGCCGCGGGGCGAGTAATGAAGCTCCTCCAGGGTGAAGAGACCCAGACCCTGCATGAACGCCCCCTCCACCTGCAGAGACACGAGGAGGACATTTTGACCTCAGGGGGCGCGACAGGAATTAAATTCACACACTTTAACTTTGACTGGATTTTACGTTTGACTGATTTGTCTAACGTTTCATGAACTTCCTCACCTGTCCGATGTCTATCGCTGGGTTCAGGCTGTGACCGACGTCCATCACGATGGTGGTGCTGAGGTTCTACAGCACAAACATAATAAATAAATACAATAATTACAGATACAATATACTTTATAATAATATAAACCTGTTGCAGGATTAACCTAAAAACTTTCAATATCTTAGGGAAAGCATTTGCTAGCATGCACTCAGTATTTAGCTAGCTAAATATGCCATCGATCTTTTCACTTCAAAAGATGTATAAATCCAGCTGTATTACATTCATCAATCTGTTAGCGTATCTGTTTAAGCTAACTTCCTGTTTCCAGTTTCAGAAACATCGGAGATCATGGAGGTTCCCACAGAAATGAACAGACACAGCAGTGGAAACGTGGCCTAAATCAGGTTCTAACAGTCAATAAAAGAGGCTTTAATGTCTTCAAAAGTAGAATGTGACTGAGTTTAAGGTCTGGTTTCAAGTTTAGCCAGTTACCTAAAAGACAGTATCATCAGCATGGAAGTGTATAACAAAGATATCATGCGATTATTGTAAATAACAGGGAGCTGAATATTGATCCATGTGGGACACCGTTATCAACATTTTTTGTTATTTTCATAAAGTACAAACCTTGTGAGCGCCGGTCAGACAGTCGATCTCCACCTCTGAACAGGCCACTCCGTAGCTGAAGTAGTTGAACGCTCGACCTGAGTTTGTGTCAAAGTCGTAACCCAGATCTGGAGTCCTGATGAATAAACAGACAAACTGTGAAACTCAGTCCTGCACTTTATTCATCAACAGAGACTCACTCAGTGAACTTACTTATAAAAGCCACTTGTACTGAGGTTTACTCTGTCAAAATATGCCGCTCTGACCTGAAACACAGATAGAAACAATTTAGAAAATCAATGAAACCATAAAATGTCCTGAGAAGTTAATTATCAGTCCACTCCTGCTCACCCAGTCTTCCCATGATCCTTTGGGGTTCTTGGTCTTGTACGGTTCCAGACGCTTCATCAGGATCTCACAGGCGTTCTGCACGGCGGCTCCGTTGAGGTCTGAGGAGGCGGAGGCGGCGGTGGGGCTGGTGTTGGGGACCGTGTTGGTGCTCGTCTCTGAGATGTGGATCTTTGAACAGGGGATACCCAGAACCCTGCTGGCGACCTGGACACCCAGGAACAGTTTTTTATTACTTTGTTAGCTTACAGACGGCATTTGTTAGCTAAAGCACTGCAACTGTAAGGAAAGAACATTTACCTGGACCATCTTGGTATGGAGTCCCTGTCCCATCTCCGTCCCCCCGTGGGTCATCAACACAGAGCCGTCAGTGTAGATATGGACCAGAGCTCCAGCCTGAGGACACAAAGAGACGGTGACTAACAGAACTACAATGCCACAGTCTGTCGCAGTTTGTTCTTCACTGTTTTATGATCAGACCTGGTTGAGAAAGACGGCGGTGAAGCTGATGCCAAACTTGGTGGGGACGATGGCGAGGCCTCGTTTAGTCCACCGGTTCTGTCTGACAGAGTAAACACACAAAGGTCTTTTCAACCTAAACTGTCTCAGAAACTTGTTTAGAATCTTTTGTTTTGTGTTTTGTCAAAATTCCTGCCAGTTTTTTCTCGCCACTGTGTCATGAGGTGACTTTCATTGAGAATTGGCGATATACAAATAAAGATTGATTGATTGATTGTTTTCACCTGTTGTAGAGGTCGACAGCGGCTCTGCGTTCCTGGTATCCACAGCGTGACAGGCACTCGTCCCAGCAGCGGTCCAAGGTGAACTGATCCAGGATCTGGTTGTAGGGTGTCAACTCTCCTTCCACATATAGGTTCAACCTGCGCACCTGCAGGAGGAGGGAGTCACTGTTTGGACGCTGCTCATCCATCAGCTGTTCATCACTTTATTCATCCAGCTACATACCTCTTCCGCTGGCCGGCCCAGGCTCTGAGCTACATCCGTCATCCAGTTCTCAGCGACCATCATGCCTTGTGGGCCTCCGAAGCCCCTGAAGGCTGTGTTGGACGGCAGGTTGGTGCGGCACAGGTAACCGCGACCGCGTACGTTCGCCACGCTGTACGAGTTCTCCATGTGGAACAAAGCGCGCTCCATGACCTTGACGAATGCACACAGGTGATAACATCAACACATCGTCAGCAAAGAAAGAAATACTCGGTGTTATAACGATACTCACTGACAGAGAGAGGTCCATCGAGTTTCCAACATTACTGTAGTATGACACGTCCAGAGCCACGACCTTACCGCTGTTCAGGTAACCCACCTGGAGCAAGAGAAGAAGAACAATGACTACCTCAAGAGAAAAACTACAACACCCTCCCTCCCTCTCCAGCAGGGGGCGACCTCCCACCTTGTATTTTCCATAGAACGGGTGTCTTCCCCCAGTGATCAACATGTCCTCGTCTCTGTCCAACATGCACCTCACCGGCCTCTTCAGCCTGACAGCACATCACAGGAAATACACACTTACATTTCATTTCAAAATAAGAGGCTCTAATATGACATGATAATCAGACGTACTTGTTTGCTGCCACGGCGACCACAGTGGACAAGGTGGTAGTCCGGCTCTCCTTCCCCCCAAAGCCTCCACCCATCCTCTTCACCCGGACCACCACCCTGTTAGCAGGGATGCCCAGCGCCTTCGCCACCAGAGACTGATGGAGACAGGAGAATCACTACATACTGTAATATGCAGTAGATACAGTAGAAGTACGTGCAGCATATACAGTGTTCGTATTGTTACCTGTGTTTTGGAGGCAGACTGAGTAGAAACGAAGAGCTCCATCTCGCCGTCTTCTCCTCGAGGAACAGCCAGAGTGACGTTTGTCTCCAGGTAGAAATGTTCCTGACCTCCAATGTGCATCTCACCTGTCAGTGATCAATAAATAATCAATACCTGCTGATCAGCTGGAATCAGGAGAAATCCTACAGAATATCCTACCCTCCAGGATGTGGTCAGCCTGTTTAAACCCCGCCTCCAGGTCTCCCTTCTGGATGGTTCTGATTGGCTGATAGAAGGACTGGGCAGCGATGGCTTCCTGTCAAGAACGATTCATTTCCAGGTGAGTAGAATTCAAAGTTCTGTGTCCAATGAGCACAAAGCGCTGCTAATAATGCTAAATTATGTATTTTCTACTAAGCATTAGTTAAAGTCACAACAGTATTAGCATGTTAATATTGTATGTTAGCATGCTAAAATTGTATGTTAGCATGTTAATTTTGTATGTTAGCATGCTAATATTAGCTTTAGAGTGAAAGTTTTTATGACTTTGTTGACTTTTCTTTCTGTGTAAAACAAACTCTTACGTGTCCTAATTAGGCCATACAGAATAGAAACCCTTCAGTTATATTATACATATCAGATCCAGTAACTCAACACTACATTACACCTGAATATGGACACAGGTGTTGTCCTCAGCAGTCCAGGTGTTTCCTGTCTCACCTGGATGGTGACGACCGGCTGCAGCTCTTCGTATTGGACCCTCACAGCTTTGGCAGCTCTCTGAGCGTGAAGTTGAGTGTCGGCCACGACGGCGCCGATGATGTGACCCACACAGGTCACCTGCAGAGAGGAAGGAAACATCATCAGCCTGAACCTGACAGAGCCACCTGATTGGTCAGACGAACAGAAACACACCTGGTGCTGAGCGAGGACGGTCTCGTCGTATGCGATCGGTCCGGTGGCGTTACTGCCGGGAATGTCATCAGCGAACACGCAGCCGACCACGCCGGGCAGACACTCTGCTGCGGAGGCGTCTACAGAGCTGAGAAACACACCTGGGTTAGATGGGACAGGTGTGTGTTGTACAGGTGTGTGTTGTACAGGTGTGTGAGTGTGTGTTGTGTCTTACAGGATCTTAGCGTGTGCTTTGCTGCTGGTGACGAGCGCCAGGTAGAGCTCGTTCTCGTACAGCGGCACGTCGTCGCAGTAAACCGCTTCACCCGTCGCCTGCTTCAAAGCAGACAGGTGCATCATGGGACGGCCCACCGCATCGTCCTGGCTCCGCCCCTCTGGCACCGCCTGGAGGACACATGTGACATTAACCTTGTTAACATGCTAAAAACATCCAGATAAAAAATATCAATTTGACAAGAAAAATATAAAATCTCAGTCACCATGACAACAACATGTCAGGTAACAGCGTACCTGGTAGATCTGAACACTGGACGGAGTCTCAGGATGGTAAATCTCTGCAGCACTCAGACAGTCTGATGTGACCTCGTCCACTTTCACACCCTGAACAATAAATCGGCACAACACAACAAACTCAGTAAACACTAAACAGATGAGAAGTTTATGTTTCACAGATAATTACTGTTACTTCATCAGATAAGATGAAGATGAGTCATTCCTGCAGATCCAGACCTCCTGGAGGAATAAACATCCGGAGTCACGTCAGATTCTGCTCTGATCTGGAGCCGTTCGTCGACGGGAGGAGAACAGAACAATAACAACAGAAACAATATCTACTAACTAGTAACTAAACAAATACCTCACATACAAACACAACACTGTTAGTTTGTCCAATCTTATTATAACTAGATATTTTTTGAAAAAATAATTTCTCCAAGGACAGATTTAAATCCTAAATCCACAAACTTAATTTGTACTTTTAAGCTAGTAGCACTGACAGCGTCCAGCGACTGATTAAACGTCAGGAGTGAAATCAGAACCGACCTGAGCTCGGAGCTTCTGCAGCACCGTCAGGTAGAACTTGTAGAAGAGGCTGAGGGTCAAAGTTCTGCGGTACGTCACCATGCCGCCCGGCACTGAGGGGTCCAGGGTCATCTCCTCAGCCAATGAGGAACACGCCTCCTGCAGTAGCTCCTCCCCCCACCGCCTGGATGACATCATAGAGTGTGACTTCCTGCCTTCCTTTGATTCTTATTCTTACATGTAATCAGTGTTTGTTACCTTCCCAGCAGTCTGTTCGCCGTCTTCTTCGCCAGCACCGTGGTGGCCGCCATGCCGCCGTAGCTCAGCCTCAGGTCCTCGACAACGTCAGACCCCGGAGTGAAGGTGACGCTCATCGCCGCAGTAACGATGCTGATGTCATCCTCGCGGCGGGGTGACTGTTTGTAGGCGGAGACGAACTGAGACTGAAGAAGAGAAACACAAAAATATGAGTGGGCATCCAGATGTGGACGATCCAGATCTGTGACACGACGACGTTTCTACCTTCTTGCTGTGCGGAATCTCGACGGACAGAAGAACTTCCTGTGGGCGAAGAGTCGTCTTTCTGTAACCTGTGAAGAAACCGTCGTCCATCTGAACATCGCGACGGCCATCTGACACACAGACAGACAGGAAGAGACGGGGTCAAAGGTCAGAACACAGTGTAGAGGCTAGCATAATGTCTTTTAGCCACGTTAGCATAATGTCTATTAGCAGTGCTAAAGTTTCACAAGTTTCTTATCACATGAGTGTTTACAGGCAGAAACAGTGACTCAGCTGTTTGGAGATGCAACACTGAGATTTACGGTCACTTGAACACCTCCTGATAAATATGGTGCCAGTAAACGCACCATGACAATGTGTTTTCACACATATCTTCTCCAGATTCATGACTTTACATTAAGTGTCCAGAAAAATGACTTTATAGAGATGAAATAGAACCGTGAAATAATGCTCACACAGTGGAAGTGACGCACGTTGGACTAAATTTCAAAATAAAATACGAAAATTAAGGATTTGAGCAGAGTTTAGAGGATTTTAAGGACAAAACTGATCCAGTCAGTCAGATGGAATTTAAATCAAGTATGTGAGACCGTGTGTGTGTGTGTGTGTGTGTGTGTGTGTGTGTGTGTGTTACCCTTGTCCATCACTGTGAGTTTGCAGCCTGCTGCCATAAAAACAGGGTTGAGGTCTGATATGGGGCTCGCTGTCATGATATTTCCACCAACAGCCTGAAAGCACAAAAACACCACAGTTGCATGAGACAGTGAACACAACACGTGGTAAATATATAACACAGAGACGTTTTATGGTCTAAAATATTATTCTATTCTTGGTTGGGAAAACTCTGGTCTCCGAGGGCCCCTTAACTCCCCACAATGACTGAAACTTTGTTTGATAAACTGTGCAGCTCACCGCTACGTTGCGTATCTGCAGTCCAGCGAACCAGCGCAGTTGTTCCAGGACAGCGAGGAAGACTTCAGTCTGATGGGGAGGAAGAGTCTCCACCGCCTGCTTCAGCACCTCCCCCATGTGGCTGAGGGTGCACGCTGCACCAAAAACTATACCTACAAACACACATTTGAAAGGTTTACCTCTTTTAGCCATGCTAGCATAATGTTTCCTCACCGTGGCAGCATATCGCTTTTAGCCGTCCTACCATAATGTGCATAAAAGCATGTTACATTAGCAGTGGAGATATTTTAGCATCAGTGTTCACATATAAAACAGCTTGCTAACTAACTAAACTGGTAAATTTACATGCTAGGAGACATGCTGATGCTAATGCTAAACTTCTACCTGTGTCAGGGTTTGGGTGAGGTTTGTAGCCAATTTAGCCTAACGAGCTAACAGTCAATAATGAAGGACTTCAAGTAAAAAATTGAGGTGAATGAATGAACAAATGAATCAAAGACTCTGTAATGTTTCTGGGAATGTGTGAGTTTGGTAACGTGATCAAAATGTTTGTATTGTGAGTATTTTATGAGAATATCAGTATCTGTGCTCACCGTCCGGAGTGTGAGTCACTGCGTTCAGTTCAGGGATGAAGGCCGGAGCTAAGATGACGGGGTACACCATGTTCTTAAACTTCACCTCGATCCCTACGAACACACGCAGTGAGTTAGTGAACAAGTGATTTACTCAATGAATGAATGAATGGAAGTGTTTCTGGGCGACACACTGACCCACTTCAGTGTTTCCCACCACCACTCGGGCATCTGGATGTTCCCACTTCAGCCGCAGAAACTCGTCCAGACTGTCGGGCTGCAGCCACACCGCCCTGTCGCCACGGAAACACAGGGAGCCTGACCTTTGACCTTTGGTAAGAGACTAAACGAGAGGAAAGAGAAGCAACAAACCAACAATATTTAAACTATTAGTATTATTTATTATACTTAAACTACGTAAATTCATGGACAGAAAATCACGACGAACATCAGAAATAATCATCAAGTCTGACTTAATCTAAAAACGTGTGTTTCATGTCTGTGAAGTTTGATTAGACATAAATTATACGCCGTGTTCTTTTCTACACTGACGATGCTCTGCTTTATATCTGAGCTGTGAATCATCTCGAACACAGTGAGTTTGACTTTAGGTAAATAGATGAATAGTTTAAACTCTGCTTCCACGTGATGCTGCTGCTGCGTCTGATTGTGTGTGTTGTTACCATGAGCTCAGGAGGGAAGATGACTTCCTGTGTGGGGTCGAAGGGTGCAAAGTCCGATGTGTTGAACAGAGACGTGGCTTCCTGCATGAAAACATCCAGGTCACAGTCAGAAACATCAAACATGTCGGTCTGAAATCAGTTCATACAAAGATCCATGTTCACATTTCTTGTGAGGAGGCGCCTCTAGTGGCCGGAGTGATTATGACAGCAGCATATATAATGTTTAAGTCAGAGGATGTGTTGTATAGAACAGTTAGTTCAACTTACATCGGCATCTTTCTCAGTTCCGTTCCCATTGGTCATACAGCAGCCGTTGTCCCGCCCCCTGCCACCACAGCACCCCCCCTCCTGGAAAAACAAACACTGTCAGGTTTCTGTAATCTGATTACATCAACGTCCTGCCAAGAGAAACCCGTTTTTAGTCATCATCTTCAGATGGAAAGTAGTGACCGGCTTGTTTGTGTCTGCTGGTGAACTGTTGGGCCTTGGTGGAGGTTTGCACTCCACTGAGTCTCATTCTGGTTAGTTATTCCATAACTTTGAGAATCCAGATTCATTTCTCCAGGCCAGCTGAAAGTTACAGTTAAAGGTACAATTCACAGATTGTTTGGGACTCACTCAGACTGAACTGAGCAGAACGTTTCAAATACTGATTTTTACTTTGTTTTCTTCGTCTCAGACTTTGAACAATAAACCAGTTGAGCAGAATGTTAATCAGCTAATGTTCCATTTCAAACCAAACTCCATCTAAAATGACTCTGTGTGTGTGTGTGTGTGTGTGTGTGTGTGTGTGTGTGTGTGTGTGTGTGTGTGTCTCACCACAGTGAAAGTCTTGTATCCCTCCAGGATGGGTCTGTATCCGGTGCATCGACACAGATTTCCTGAAAACAAATCATTCTCTTAGTGTAGCAGCGCTCTGACACCTTGAACCTGCTCGTCTACACGACGCTCGTCTGAGCTGATGTCTGAATATCTAATCAATCAGTCTCCGGCAGTACCGTGGAAGGCCTCCTCCACGTCGGACATTTTGGGTTTGGGGTTGTTCCTCAGCAGAGCGTACATGGACATGACGATACCCGGGGTACAGAAGCCACACTGAGAGCCGTGAGCCTTCGCTATCCGCTCCTGAAGATGGAAACACGTTCAGAACAAAGTCGCCATCGTGTTTTCTTCTGCTTGTTGTGAGCCCTGCTGCCCTCTAGTGGACAAACAGCTATCCACCCAGCTTTAACACAGTCAAAGAAGCCACAGTGTGTGTGTGTGTGTGTGTGTGTGTGTGTGTGTGTTTCACCTGCACAGGATGCAGTTTTCTCGCCACACTGCCGATGCCCTCCACAGTTGTCACGGCGACCAGGTGCAGGGAGCAGAGGGGGGCGAGGCAGGCGTTGACGGCGAAGTGACTGAACCGGAGTTAAAGAGCGCTCGTTCATTAATCAGCTGTGAAATCAGTTTGTTATCATCGGACGTCAGATGAGAGCACATGACTGCAGCTGACACACACACACACACACACACACACACACACACACACACACACACACACATTTATACACACTTATTTTAAGGATACAGCAGCTGTTGAGTGTGTGTTTGGTATCTGGACAGCATGACAGTACAGGCTCCACAGCCGCCCTCAGCACAGCCCAGCTTAGTCCCTGTTAAACCCACTGAACACACACACACACACACACACACACGCACACACACACACACACACACACACACGGTGACTTTACAAACTCCTTCATGGCGACACATGAACATCTTCAGTCACGTGGTCCTGTTAAAGAGTAAACTGACTGTTTTTACTGTAAATCAATAAATGGCGTCTGCATTTAAAGGAGCAGTTCACCTAAAGAGATATAAACCCAGTCCTCCTCTCCTCCTCCCGATGATATGCAGTCAGCGTTCTGCTAAACAGCTGGAGACTTGACTTCAGATCATCAGGAGGAGGAGAGGAGGACTGAGGAGGTCTTGTTGGTTTGAGGTTCAAGGAGTCCTTAAACAAGTTTTAGTCCTTGACCCACCACACTGTTTTAACATCTCTGACCTCCTCAGGGACTCGACTCCATCTACAACAATGTGTCTTTGATTGTCTCTCCTGATGACAGTCCTGAAGAGAAAACATAACAGGACGTCTGATCCAGGATCTGAAGTGGATTTTGACTTTGACCTGCTGGTTGTTATCTCACAGACGGTCGACGACCTCACAGCCTGTTGTGGTTTTTATGGGAACACCAATAAACCAAACTCCATACAAAGAAACACTCATTTAAAGCCTGTACACATCAGGAAGCTGAGAGGTTGTAATCATTTCAAAATAAAAGAAGTCAGAACTCAGAATGCAGAAAACTCAGTACACAAAAACGTGTGTGTGTGTGTGTGTGTGTGTGTGTGTGTGTGTGTGTGTGTGCCTACATTTCCTCCTCAGGTACGTCAGCAGGGTCGTCTCAGGATCTGCATTTCTCTCAACAATCTGCGACACATAAATTAAAGTATTTGATGAGTTCAGTGTCACGTGAGAACAAACGCTTGTCTTTTTCACATTCGGCTCAGAATCCAGAAACATCTTCATGTTTTTAAGAACAGATCTTCTTCACATGTGACCTGGGTATTTTCACATGGAAGCACATGAACTTAGATTTTAACATGTGTTTATATTTGCATTTACATTTTTGCTCACATGTGATTTTCTTTTTACGCACATGAATGAAAATGTTCCTCTCATGTGGAAACTGAGAGAAAAGCCACTGACAAGACTTTTAGGTTTAATCATTTCATTTTACAACTTTGTTTAGATAATCAATGACTTTTGAAGGCAGTTTGTAACTGGACCACAGTTATTGATTACAACTGAGCCATTCAAAGTTAATGATACATTCACGACGGCCGATCCGACTCCACAGCCTCTTTACTTTCCTGTTTCATGTTGTGTTTCTTTTATATCTTAAAATCTCTCTTCAGTCCTTTGAACCGACAAATTGACGTTTTGTTCCACATTCTCACATGTTCACGGCCTCATCCGGACATCCTGTCTCGTCCTGCTCTCATTAATCAGTAACTTGTGTTGCACAAACACTAATGAAGATAAATATTTGTGTGAGTTCACATAAAGTCAACATTCAAACGGTGCAGACGTGTGAATATCACGGGGATATTTCACAGGTGTACAGAACTCCTTTTAAAATGTAGCTAATTCAAATTATTAATGGGCTGTTATTACCTTCTTCCCATTAACGAAGAAGATGAGCTCGTCTGACGTGGACCCGGACCGGGTCTCGGTATCGGCCATGGTGACGTTTGTCTCCCTCATGGTGTCGGTCCTCTGCGTCCTCTCTTGATATCTGACTGTAGTGATCCGGATCAGGAGGAGGAGGATCCTCTGCAGGGAGGTGTGTCGATCTGAGAAAGACCTTCCTCCCTTCAAAACACCAACAACCTCACTGAGGCCCAGTCTGACGGTGCGTTCAGGCTCCAGGATCCCCTGGAGGTTTCCCACATACACCATCAGTCAATCAGTCAATCAATCAATCAGTCAATCAGTCAATCAATCAGTCAATCAGTCAATCAATCAATCAGCAAAGATTATGATTGATTATTTTTAGTGTAGTTATCAGTGAAGTTTGGAAGAGACAGTTCTTTGTTTTCTGAGTAAAGAGACCTGAAGTATCAGAGGTGACCTTTGACCCCAGATAGAGCCCACTGTACAGTCTCTGCTCAGGCTAATCATTCACAGCAGCCTGAGCCTGCAGGTCAAAGGTCACAGCACAGCTGCTCTGTGATGTCGACGTGACATCACGCTGAACCACGGTCACGTGTTGAGTCGGCCTGCGGTCCAGTGACACTTCATCATGACGAGCAACAACTAACAACAACATAATAATGATAATTATTATTATTATAATAATGGTCAATTCATTAAAAAAAAAAAGTGTTTGTGGTTTTTATGTTGTTTTCAAAATATGTCAATAAAAATTATATTTAAAATTAAATGAGACAATAAAGAAGTAATCATTTAAAAAAAAAACTGCAACAAAACAATAAAAAGTATTAAAAACTATTTTTTATTTTTAAATTCTGAATAAATAAATAAATATTGCTTACACAAATAATTTAACATTTTAGACAGAATAATGTTTCTGAAATATACATTATTTATAAAATATACTATATAAAATAAAGATATAATATTGTTATTAGTACAAAAAAATCCAAATTAAATCGTACTAGAAAACAAAGCTGCAATGTAATATTTGTGTTATCACATGTTATATTCCTGATTAAACGTAAATAAAAAGGTGAAAGAATGATGAATGTTGAAAGACAATAAAGTTAAATGTAATTAAAATAACGTGTCGTGACTGTGAGATGATCCAGATGAATTAAATCAAAAACTTGGAACATGATGATGATCAACAACACGTTAAACTTCTGGACATGAAGAATGTGACGTGCCGAGCAGAACCAACAGAGCAGAACCTGAACGGGCCACGCGTTAGTGTCGGCTCGCTCGCTCTTCATGTGACCTGTCGTGGAGGTGATCACATGAAGAGCGTGACGTCACGGAGCAGAACTGGACAATCTGCCCGTTGTTCTGGTGTCAGTCGGAGCAGGTCAGCTGGGAATGTGTTCTGATTCTGAGGCTTCTGATGAAATCTCAAAACAAACTGAGAGAATGTTAAACCCTCAAACAGCTGATGAGCTCATGGTGTATATCTCACACACACACACACACACACACACACACACAGTATTGATTTTATGGTTCATTATAACCTCATCAGTCTTTTCTGCCTCATTTAGTCATGAATGTTATTTTCTTCAACATTTTGAATGGAGTCTGGTGGACGGATCAGCTCAACAGTTTGGTGTTTAACATTTATACATTTGACATTTCAGACATGTTGAAGACATTTTTAACAAATCTTCTCACTTTGTGTGTTTTCTAGATTGAGTCTAGACATGAGTCGTTTTTTATATTCAACTATTTATTTTATTTTATTTGCACTTTGAGCAGTTTGTTCAACATTTGTTTTTAAATCTTGTCTCATAAAAACAGACAATACGAGGAACTTTTGTTTTATGGGTTTTATTTATTCAAATAAATAAATAAAAGTTAGTTTTCTGATCAATAAAGTTTGACTCTAAAACCAGAGACATTTGAAAGCAGCCTTGTTGACCACATGACACCAGCACAGATGCGTTCAGGTGCTGCTGGGAAAATTCAACACTGCAACTAAGTTGAGGTTAAAGGACCACTCCACTGTTTTTATCACTTTTATTTTATTCTCTAACGTTACATCACCTCACCGTCATCATTCCTCTTCATCAGCTCGTGTTTCTGACAGAAAGTAAACAGAATAGTTTCTTTATCGACAGCAGAGACAGGAAACACATTTTATCACGTGACTTTCTGAGTCTGCCGAGCTCTCACGTTTATCTGTAATGACTCCTTGTGGCCAACCACGGTACTGCAACTAGCTACATTTTCTCATTGTAAAAGAAACCGCTGTCAACACGTCGAATGTTTATCTTAGGATTCATTTTTAAACCTTGAAGGTTTTATAAATGCATCCAAATCAAACACATCATGACACATCCCTGGTTTATACAACAGTCGCCTGGAAAAAGTAATTTTATGTAATTTTATAATTTTAAAAACAGTTTTTTGTTTTGAATCCAGTGAGGTAAAAAATCATCTCCATCTACAATAATTATTCATTTATAAAAATCCAAACAACAACAACAACAACAACAACAACATCATCTGGTTGTTCAGATAAACATCGTACACAATCGGCGCTCTGAAACGTCTCCACCTGCTGGTGGTTTTCATCTGGTGCTGCTGAACTGACACACCTCCAGGTGAGCCATCAGGAAACCCATGAGGTTTGTCCCAGCTGTCCGGCCCTCCCTGTGGGAGGAGTCTGCCAGCTCATCCTCGACAGGTGGATCAGATCAGGAGGTGTTGAAGGTTTTGGGCCTGCAGAGGTCGTTTGTTTGAGTCTGATGTTCACGACTACAGTAACACAACTTCCACAAGAACAGACACACTTCTTTGAATCCTCGGAGGAAGATGCTCTGCTCGTCTGTTCCTCTGTCCGGCTACTCATCACTAACTCAACGCGGCGTTTCTGTTCAGTTCGAGTTCACACCTGTCTGACGGCCTGTTCTCCTACGACGCCTCCACCAGGTGGAATCCTCCGTTCTCCTCCATCAGTTTCTCCCTCTTCCTGGCCTGAACCAGACTGTAGACCACCGCTCCCAGTGTGTTCCTGTTCAGACTGAAGCCCCGCCCACCGCCACGCTCCGTGAAGCTGGACCGCTCCTCATGACTGCTGACGAAATACGTACGAACCTGAAGGGAAACACATCAACACAGTCCCGGTGATACCCGTGAGGACTTGTGTGATATTGTAGTAACGACTGAGTTCTGGTGTCACGTAATGTAAAACTTGTGTCTCACCTTCCCGTGGCGTTCACTGATACCTTTGACATAAATGTTCCCTCTGAGCTGCCGTAGGAAACCTCGCTCCACCAGGATACAGCTGGTGGATTCTGGGACCTGATGGGGGAGGAGTTAGGTTATAAACATGTTATAAACCTACAAACACACCTGCACTCAGGTGTCCTCACCTGGATCCTCCCGCTGACTCCGGTGCTCTCCATCCGGCTCGCCATGTTCACCGTCAGACCCCAGATGTCGTACTGAGGTTTGGTGGCGCCGATCACGCCTGCGACCACCGGGCCGTGAGCGATACCTGCAGGTGATGTCATAAGGTCATGGTTGGCTGTAGTCGAGGGGGCGGTGCTGAAACCAAAACTGGGTGGTGCCCAAACTGGAGGCAGATGGAGCAAACTGGAATCTGTTAACCCTAAGTCTTTATTCGTAAATGTTTTTAACGGATAAAAAACAAAATGTCCGATGACGATTCGCCGTCTTCCTGCTGCCTGAACTAAAGAATGAGACGTTGACTACGCACCGACTCGGAGCTGGAAGCTGTTTCCTGTGTGTGAGTTGATGTGTTTGAGTGTTTCCTGCATGGCCAGAGCAAACAGGACCAGCTCGCTGAGGTGGTGCCAGCCGTCCTCACAGTCCTAAGGGAAGGAGACAGACATGAAGGATCATGGGAGAAGGACGTTATTTGTAGCTGTCGGAGTACAGAGAGGAAACAACCTGATGTCTACTGGTGATGTCTCGTTCATGATTGGTGAGATAACGTCGACATACTTCACGTTCTGTTGACTGTAAATGTCTCGACAGGTCTTTATTCGAGACAGACTTCTGCTCGAGGCCTCAGACTGAAGGTTCACTGCAAACTGCCACGAGGTCGGCAGGGTTTAGACTGTTACCTTAACAATGTAGTCAGTAACGTAATCCAAGTACAGAACATTAAAGTCACGTAACCGGATTACGTTCCGTACCATGTTCTGTACCAAACATATCCAAATAAAGTTTTATTTTTTTTACTGCTGTCAAGCTAGAATGAATTCACTCAACACTTTCAACCATTTCAAATCAAGAGATGAACAACACCCAGTGTGTTAATTGTAATTGTGTGTATTAATTAATTCATAATTAATTACTGAATTGGGGCTTTAATCTGAGTTAATCTGAGGTTTTGTGGTGCTCACCTGTCTGTCAGGTGAGAGGCCAGAAGCTGCCATGTACGAACTGCCGATGGTTTTAATCTTCTCCACCTCCTGGAAGAAGCATTCATCCAGCAGCTGCACAGACAGACAATCAATAACAGAAATGATTGAACTAATGACTGTAAACATGAAGATTTTTGTCAAACAACAAAATAAAACTGAACTTTAAAAACACATCAGATACATTAAACAATAAATAACATTTTCTGGGGAGTTTTGACCATTTTATGAAACATCTTTTTAATTGTGTAGAAAATTCTTGTTGCTTTGACGTCAACAAACATTAGTTACATCTGAGAACTTAAATCAGAAGTCAATATATTGATCGATGAGTCGACCAGGGAACACCGTCAAGAAAATCCTTCCTGTTTTGTTTCGTGTTCTCATCCTCTCTTAACTATTTTTAAGTAGATATCTATATACTTGTGTTATTCTGTTTTGTGTGTGTGTGTGTGTGTGTGTGACCTCATCAAAGTCAGTGATGATGTGGTTGAGGAGGCGGAGACACTCAACGGGCTGGTGAATGACCTCCTTCTGCTCGTAGAAGTCGGTGAAACCCGGCAGCGAGGCAAAGAGGACGCCGACTCGCTCGTAGGACTGCGAGTACAACTCCTGCAAACACACACACACACACACACACACACACACACACACACACAGTCAACACCTTGATACACACAGTGACAGACACACACCTGGCTACAGGTAGCAGGCACCTCATCGTTGCGGTCTCTCTCCAGGAAGTGATGGGCGACGTGAGCCGGCAGGATGTTGAGCAGCAGACATTCGTTGTGCTCCCTCAGCTCCTTCATGTCCTCCACCTCCTTCCTCGCCTGGAGACGCCACAGGAAGTCGAGCCGCGCCGTCGCCTCCATCTACCAACGAAGAAGAACACAGATGACAAAATGTCCTTTTGTTTTAAAAATACCAAACGAGTCGTGGAGATCCTGCCTGTTACATGATGCAATGATCCCTAACAGTCATTAAAAGAAATAAAAATAACGGTTCAACTGATAGAGCTCAGGTAGAACTCACCTGTCTGCTGTTGTAGAGGACGGCGACCACAAACATCACCATGAGAACAACACACACCCCCTTCCTGCACAGCGGGTGAGACCTGATGGACACAAGGTTTTTTAATAAAGAGTAATTATGGATATGAGGTGTTTCTCTGCAAGGTCAGCTGTGTCTCTATGAGGTCACCTCTGTGTATCTATGAGGTAGGTGTAGAGAGCGGCGGCCAGCAGGAGGACGGCCAGCTTCAACACGCAGCTCAACCTGAGGAATACTGCACAGGTAACCATGGCAACCACACCACTCAGCACCATGTACTGTAAAAAGGGATAGTTATTAGTGAACAGTCGCGTATCATCGGCACAGAAAAGATGTTGTTGAGTTGACGTATTGTTTGCGTGCCGACGCTCACCTCTGGATGTGTGCAGATGTTGATGTCAGCCCAGGTGGAGGTGGGCGGAGCCAGCAGGGAGTCACTGTTGTTGATGTGAACTTCTGACGAATCACACCACAGCTGGAGCGAAACAAGGAAACAAGAATGGAAGAAAGGAAGCGAGAAATACCAAAGGAGAGAGTTTACTGACGCTTTGATGGGAAACTTTTAAAGAGTTGCTTTGTAGTAAATTGTTTAATTTAGCCAGTAAGCTAACTGAACAGGCAAACTTTACAGTATGTTGCGTCAACATTTTTACTCTGACAATGTTTATCTTGTGTTTGTCAGCTTCTGTTTTGGGGGCAGTTTTGAAAAATATTCTCCAAACATTTCTCCTTGAACATTTTCATAGGACATACATGTTGCCAGGACACAGAACTGTTTTAAAACACATTTTTGTTGTCAAAAGTAATAAACAGGGCAACTCTGAACAGCAACTGTCCCAGTGAGGTCACGGCTGAGTGACGACAAGAACTTCTGGTTGCCAAGAAACTTTATGGACAATCCAAAGTGTAAGTTTCTTTAAAAATGGTGATACATGTTGATATTTTGTCATCGTTTACATATTTCTTTAAATTTGTTTAAATCATGTCAATATTTTGAGACAATTTTGAAAAGTGACTTTGTGTCAACATTGTCACTTTCAGACAATAAGTTTAATACAGTGACACACATTTCTACATTTGTGTTTCTTTGACTTGTTTGCATCAAAGTTCAGATTTTTTGTTGTTGATGGTTTTCACCCAGAGGTGATTAACAGGGCAGCTCTCTGAGGAACTCTGAGGTGGAACTGTTCCTTAAAGAAACTTCTGGTTGCAGAGAAACCAGCATTATTCAGGTTAATGTTGGTTAATTTTTATAAGAGGAAGTTGCTTCAACGGGATAAACAATACAACTGATCAGACTCACGATGTCTGAGGAGGCGACTCCGAAGTTGACGGTGATGGCGGTGAGAGTTAACAGTGTGCGGGCGCGCTTGGTTTCGTGAACCCAGCAGCAGAGGGACTGCAGGGGGGCGGGGCAACTCTTAAACTCCTCCCCCAGAGTCAGCAGCAGGAGCAGGAAGTAAATGCTGCCGCCGACCAGGAACTGAGCCACCATTGGACAAAACCTGAGCAACATATCAGAGATACAACAGTTATTAAATATATGTTATAGTGTCAGGTAGACAGACAGGTAGAAGGACAGGTAGACGGATGGGTAGATAGACAGGTAGACGGACAGGTAGATGGACAGGTGTACCGTGGGGCGGGGATTAGCGCCTGGACAGCCATCAGCAGCAGCAGCAGGATGAAGGAACAAACCATGTTGGACTTGAAGAGTTCGTCTCTCATCTGGGAGTACTGCGAGACGAAGAGAAGGCGGTTAACGCTGCCTCCATAACAGCCCCGCCCTCTACAGGAAGTGACGTTATTACCTTTCCCTCCATGTGGGAGTCCTTGAACACCTGCGTGAATGTCGTGATATGCTCCTTCCTCATTCGCTCGCTGCTGCGAACCTCCATGGCCTGACAGATCCTCTTGTTGACTTCACGCGATCCTGACCGCTGTGCTGCAATCTGATTGGGCAGCTGGGTTAAAGAGCCGTTGGTGAAGGTGGCGAGGATCTACGGAGCACCACAAGGGACAAGAAAGGGTCAAAATTGAAACATTCCTCAGGAAAACTCTCTGAATGCTGTTATTGTCCTCACAAAGTTCATTCCCAGGATGTCTCCGAACGGCAGCTCGGCGCTCCAGGTCGTCATCTCGTCGTAACTCGGACGTCTCGCTCTTGGTGGCTCCGCCTCCTCCCGTTGGGCCGGGCGGATCAGAAACGTGTCGATGTTGTGCTTCCGGAGAAACTCGCTGCGTTCCTGGCCATGCCCCTCCTCCGTCTCATAGATCCCACCCAGACATTCGAGAGTCGTCCGTGAGATATGAACCCGCCTGATGTGAAGACAATGATTGATGACTTTTTTGAAAAATAAGGAACTTTATGTGAATTGAGGTCGATTTGAAGACATATTTATAACATTTGTCATGTGCAAGTGTCTTCACTAGTCTTCGTAAATGGATGACATTTTTTCAGTAGGAGTAAACTTTTTGGAGAATTAACATATTTCTATATAATTATGAGAATACTTTTTGGAAACGAGATCAATGACATCATTTTTGCCGTCTTCACCTCCTCCTGGGTCTGAGGGTCAGATTATGGGTTAATGTTTGCATCATATCAATGAAAACGAGTGTCTGACCCCGGCACCCCTGCAGCCTCCAGACTGTTGGCGATGTCGACGTCCCAGCTCCAGATGTCAAACTGCCACTTCTGAAGACCCAGAACACCACAAAGAACCGAACCAGAGTGGACCCCGATCCTCATGTCCACCTCCTGCTGCAGCTCCCGACGGACGTAACTGAAACAGGACGACACGTGAACATCTCTGCGAAGCTTCATGTGGTGAAAATGTGAGTGTGTGTTAGTGTGTTGTACCGGATGGTGTTAATCATACTGAGGCCCATCTCCACACAGCAGCGGGCGTGTCCTCTCTGAGGCTCCGGCACTCCAGAAACACAATAATAACAGTCGCCCAGGATCTTAATACGCAAACACTGGTGCTCCTGTCGACACACAGACACACTGCTGTTAGTAAAACCATCAGACTGACGTGTGTGTCTCATGGTTATTATATTGTTGAAGTAATGATAATAAACTTAAAGTAAAAAGAAAACAGAACAAATCAACAGCAAAAACATGAAACATTAAAATAAACAAATCAAAACTAAAGTTGCTCTCCTGTTTTCTTTCACTGTTCATTAATAAAATCTCATTTGTTAATATCTTTTTTTGGGCAAAGGTCTTGAGAGCAAAGCATTAAAACAATTTAAGTCCAAACATGGCCGCTCTCAGCTTCCGTACCCTGCGGGCTTCGTCTGTTATGTTGCTTTTTATCATTCTTTTTTACTGATTTATTATTTTTGTTGGTTCCTCCATCAATGTTATTCTTCTCAGGAAAATTCAAATAAACAAAAAAATTGAAAAAATAAATCTGAAAACTCAATAAAATTTTAACATCGAAACAAAGAAGCTTTAATTAAAGCATGACATTTTAAAAAAACATTTTCTGTCAAAGAAGAGATTAAAATCAGAAACTTAAAATGAAAACTCTGATGAAGGCAGAACATGGAAGAACTTAAAAACTGTACAAGCCAACAAATTAAGTAAAAATGTGAACGTGAATCAGTGACTCGTGTGGTTGCCATGGTGATATGACCTCAGCCAGCCTGTCGAAGCGACCGAAGAGTTCGTTGAGTGTTTTAACGAGTTCTTGAGCCGAAAGGATCAACGACAGAGAGGTGAAGCCGATGATGTCTGCAAACAGGATGCTGGGAAGGGACAGAGGTTAGAAACATGTGGATGAAATCTGTTGTCAGGAAATTAACTATTCAGTTAATCAAAACAATTAGAAACAAACAAACAGAATTTATATATATAAAAAAAAGTACTTAAATATTTCCACTTTAAGATACTTTGTACGTCATTTCCAGCTGAAATATTGTACAATTTACTATAATACTACTTCACAGATTTATATAAATATACAAAATATAAATCAACTAATAAGTTCAGGCGTCTGATTAAAAATTAAACAACCCGGCAGGAAGTAAATAATTAGAACTAGCTACAACTTCAAAGTGATTAACACTCGAGAAATGGGTCACTTTGCTTCATGAGTACTTTTATTTGCACATTTTCATGCTAATACTTTTGTATTTTTACTCAAATACAATTCATAATGCAGGAATTTACTTGTACTTGAGTATTTCTACACTGTGGTACTGAGATTTGTACTGAAGTAAAACACATCTACATCTGAGCGGTGTGTTCATATCACTGACGTTGTTAATAAACTACTCGTGGGGTTCTTCAGGGTTTTATCCTCGGTCCTCTTTAGTTTGGATTTAAAATTTAGTTAAAGTGCCACGATCTGACTTAAACTGTGTGTTTGAAACCTGACGTCTTTGTAGTGGTGGATGTAGATCTTCTGGAACTGCTGAGGCAGCAGATATTCATCTATGGGGGCCATGTCAGCGATCATCTCCAGGACCAGAAAACGAGGTAGGATGGACATCACCAGACGCTCCTGGAGGTAAGAACCATCTGGATTATACAATAACGTCTGTTTAAAACAATAACTGCTGGCGTTTGCCAGGCGTTCTCTCTCTGTCTGCGGTAATCTACCTGTCTGCGGTTCTCTACCTGTCTGTGATTCTCTACCTGCCTGCGATTCTCTACCTGTCTGCGGTTCTCTACCTGTCTGTGATTCTCTACCTGCCTGCGATTCTCTACCTGTCTGTGGTTCTCTACCTGTCTGTGATTCTCTACCTGTCTGCGGTACTCTACCTGTCTGTGGTACTCTACCTGTCTGTGGTACTCTACCTGCCTGCGATTCTCTACCTGTCTGTGGTTCTCTACCTGTCTGCGGTACTCTACCTGTCTGTGGTTCTCTACCTGTCTGTGGTTCTCTACCTGTCTGTGATTCTCCCTCTCTAGTCTGACCCGTCCCTCGATACAGCGCCTGGTCTCCAGGAAGGCCTGTCTCTGGGTGCGGTCTGACAGGTAGTGGATGAACAGCCCGGCAGTGTTCATGGCCAGGTACAGCAGGGCCTTGGACAGCACCTGCACAGGTACAACACACACAGTTACCATGACAACACGAACATTCAAGCCGAGGAGTCTTAAGGACCAGCTCCCACCTTTCTGACAGAGGTGTGGTCACCGTAGTGATGCCAAATGTCCAGCAGCAGGTGCACGGTGGAGGTGGTTGCCCCGGCAACAATGGACCAGAGGAGGGGGAGGGGCAGCAAGGTGTAGGTAGAGAACAGGGAGAAGAAGACATACCAGGAGTGATCGCTCTCCGCCCAGGTGAACACGCCCACCAACACCTGCAGCGTCTGAGAGAGCCAGCTGGCCACAGACAGGTACCTGAGACAGACAGACAGGTAGACAGACAGATAGGTACCTGAGACAGACAGACAGGTAGACAGAGAGACTGGTACCTGAGACAGACAGACAGGTACCCGAGACACATAGACAGGTGCCTGAGACAGACAAACAGACAGTAATTTCCCATCATACCTCAGCCACTGGGGCGATGACATCACTTCCTTCCTGGTCAGTGCAAGCACACAAATCCCCGTCCACACGATGACCGACAGGCCGGCCAGCCAATCACAGGCCATGCCCCACCAGCCCGGCGGCCATGTTAGCAGTAAGATGAGGAGTCTGGTCATGATGTCAATCACGTTGGTGACGACCAGCGAGGTTCTTCTCTGACCGGACGAGAAGCGCTGGTAGAGCTGCTCCAAGTCCGGAGACCTGAGTTATTAATATTATATCATTAGTCATATATTCGTATTTCTTAATTTGTTTTATTTTGTATGTTGTGTAAATGTATGAGTGAGTGTGTTTACAGAAAGTTTAGTATAAACAAGATGACTTTACTAAAACATGTGTGTCTGTACTTGAATGTGTGTTGCAGGTTGTGTGTCTGTACTTGAATGTGTGTTGCAGTGCAGGGATGAAGACACCCCTCACAGTCGACCCCCAGGATACAAAGAAGTTGGCGTCGCCTTGCGAGTCGTGTTTGGGTTTTGTTGCGGCGCTGATCCTGGGTAGTGACGGGTGGATGCGAGCGGCTGACGAGCGTCGCTTCTGCCACAACGTTCCACGAGTCGCCTTATTGCGAATCTGCCTGCAAGACGACACAGAGGGACAAAAATCTCTCAATAACAAACACAACGTGTGTGACATCACTGTGCCTACCTGTCAATGACATCACTGTTCCTACCTGTTGATGTCAGCGATGTAGGCGTCGGTGACGATGATGCGGTGCCGCCCTCTCTCCAGGCCCCCGGCGAGCCTCAGCGAGTACAGGTTGTGCTGGTCGATGATGTTTCTGACGGCGTTTTGCCACATCAGCTGCTTCCTCCTCAGGCCGGGGGCGGGGCTTATGTTTGCGCTGAAGGTGATGTCACTGGCCTGCCGCGCCAGCTCGCAGTCACCATTCTCCAGCCTGCCGCAGTCATCGTCCATGGTTACAACAGCAGCCAACTGATCTGTGACCTGATTGGTGGAGAGAGTTGAACAAACTTATGTAATTTAATGTGGAAGGATTTAAAGGAACAGTTCACCCAGGAACTGTCCTGAGCAGAGCGGTTCTGATTCTGATGGAATGAAACTGAATGAAGTTGAACTTGACCCGCTTTACTGTCAACATCCTGTACGTCCGGTTGATCAGATTTACCTGACGGCCTCTCATCAGGACAGTTGGCCTGAACACCTGGTGTTGGCCCGAGTCAGAGACGGGTTTGAGGGCTAATCCACTCACGTCACAGCACCGGTCCATTAATCACTGGATTAAGTTCATCTCAATCATAGTAATTTGCTCCTTAACCTCCTCACAAGGGACGTAAACACTCTCTGCACTACGCCACCAAGCCACGCCCCCTCTCTGACTGTTTTTGATGATGTCACTGTAGCTATCTAACTAGCTAATAAAGCTAATGTTATCTCCATGATGTTTTGTTTTCCAGCGAATATATTTTAGAATTTTAAATATGCACGATAGCAATATGTTTTATATTGTGCTAACAGACTGAGGCTAAAGCCTCCCAGATCATAAAGTGATGCTTACAGCTCAAAGCCAGTAACAAGTGGCAGAGAGACATGCTAACACTCCTGTTTCTTTGCAGATGTTTCTGGATAAATTAAGTGTGTGTGTGTGTGTGTGTGTGTGTGTGTGTCACATACTTGCTGCAGTGTTGATGTGTGTGTGGTCCAGATGAAGAAGACACCTGTCTCATGCCTCGTCACACCGTTACTGTTCTGTTTCTTCTTCTGTCAGGACTCCTTCCTGTCGATTGCTCCGGTCTTTCAGACGAGTTCTCTTCTCACTTCTTGTCATCTGTTTCTTCACTTAGCTGTTATTCTCATCCCTCCCTCCATTGTCTCTTCCTGTTTTCATACCTTTTTTATAATCCACACAGCTTTGCATCCATTTTGTCCACGTTTCAACGAAGCTGATATCTTGTCCTTCCAGTAAAAACTATTTTTCTTCAGTCTGTGGATGAAAATATCCTCCTTCACATTTGTTAAATGACCAACATCCAATGTTCACTCAAGCTTTAAACCTCAAAACTCCCAAAGTTAAAACGATGAGTGAACAGGACACCTGTGTCTCTACTGCTGAGGTCTCTCCTTGTGTTTAATTCACCTCCAGAAAAAAACATTTACCAAATAATGAGTGAAAACAGAAGTCAGAGATCAGAGCAGAAGCTTTCAGTGTTTCCAGAATCAGAAATATCTTCAAACAAGAACAAAAAGGGAGAAAACCAACAAGAAAAGTCAGAAGACAAACACAACACACAGAGGTAGTTCGAGGTGTGTGTTAATCCCATCAGATATCCTGAAACAGAGACAAATGGCTGCTCACTAATAGGCCAGATTAACTCTGTGTGTGTGTGTGTGTGTGTGTGTGTGTGTACACACACAGGTGCATGATGGGATTGGCTCACCTCAAACAGGTCACATCGTGCGTGTAGTGTGTAGTTCACAGTTAGTTTGTGACAGAACAGAACTGCGTTAATGATCCAAACAGAAAAATGTCAGAACAACAGACGGACACAGGGACAAAGGAAGAAACATTCCAGGGTCCTCAGTGCCGGTGAACCCAAAATATCCCAGAATAAGCAACGCAGAGTGTTTCAAAAACACAAAACATACATGACATCATTACATTTAACAAGTGTCCTTACTTTACAAAACTCAGTTCAGAATAAACGTCCCCTCTTTACACAAAAGTCCACACTTTACACAAACGTCCCCTCTTTACACAAACGTCCCGTCTTTACACAAACGCCCACACTTTACAAAAACGCCCACACTTTACACAAACGTCCCCTCTTTACACGAAAGTCAACACTTTATACAAACGTCCACATTTTACACAAAAGTCCCCTCTTTACACTACACAAACGTCCACACTTTACACAAAAGTCAACACTTTACACAAACGTCCACATTTTACACAAAAGTCCCCTCTTTACACAAACGTCCACACTTTACACAAACGTCCCCTCTTAACACAAAAGTCAACACTTTACACAAACGTCCACACTTTACACAAAAGTCAACACTTTACACAAACGTCAACACTATACACAAACGTCCCCTCTTTACACAAACGTCCTCTCTTTACACAAAAGTCCTCTTTGCACAAACGTCCTCTTTTTCACAAACGTCCCCTCTTTAAACAAACGTCCACATTTTACACAAAAGTCAACACTTTACACAAAAGTCAACACTTTACACAAACGTCCTCACTTTACACAAACGTCCACATTTTACACAAAAGTCAACACTTTACACAAACGTCCTCTTTTTTCACAAATGTCCCCTCTTTACACAAAAGTCAACACTTTACACCAAAGTCAACACTTTACACAAAAGTCCCCTCTTTACACAAAAGTCAACACTTTACACAAAAGTCCCCTATTTACACAAAAGTCAACACTTTACACAAAAGTCCCCTCTTCACACAAAAGTCAACACTTTACACAAAAGTCAACACTTAACACAAACGTCCACACTTTACACAAACATCCTCTCTTTACACAAACGTCCACACTATACACAAACGTCCCCTCTTTACACAAATGTCAACACTTTACACAAACGTCCACACTTTACACAAAAGTCAACACTTTGCACAAACATCCTCTCTTTACACAAAAGTCAACACTTTACACAAAAGTCAACACTTAACACAAACGTCCCCTCTTTACACAAACGTCCTCTCTTTACACAAACGTCCTCTCTTTACACAAACGTCCACAATTTACACAAAAGTCCTCTCTTTACATAAACGTCCACACTATACACAAACGTCCCCTCTTTACACAAACGTCCTCTCTTTACACAAACGTCAACACTTTACACAAACGTCCACACTTTACACAAAAGTCAACACTTTGCACAAACATCCTCTCTTTACACAAAAGTCAACACTTTACACAAACGTTCTCACTTTACACAAATGTCCACATTTTACACAAAAGTCCCCTCTTTACACAAACGTCCACACTTTACACAAACGTCCCCTCTTTACACAAAAGTCAACACTTTACACAAACGTCCCCTCTTTACACTACACAAACGTCCACACTTTACACAAAAGTCAACACTTTACACAAACGTCAACACTATACACAAACGTCCCCTCTTTACACAAACGTCCTCTCTTTACACAAAAGTCCTCTTTACACAAACGTCCTCTTTTTTCACAAACGTCCCCTCTTCACACAAACGTCCCCTCTTTACACAAACGTCCACATTTTACACAAAAGTCAACACTATACACAAACGTCCTCACTTTACACAAACGTCCACATTTTACACAAAAGTCAACACTTTACACAAACGTCCTCTTTTTTCACAAATGTCCCCACTTTACACAAAAGTCCCCTCTTTACACAAAAGTCAACACTTTACACAAAAGTCCCCTATTTACACAAAAGTCAACACTTTACACAAAAGTCCCCTCTTCACACAAAAGTCAACACTTTGCACAAAAGTCAACACTTAACACAAACGTCCACACTTTACACAAACATCCTCTCTTTACACAAACGTCCACACTATACACAAACATCCCCTCTTTACACAAACGTCCTCTCTTTACACAAACGTCCTCTCTTTACACAAACGTCCACAATTTACACAAAAGTCCCCTCTTTACACAAACGTCCTCTCTTTACACAAACGTCCACACTTTACACAAACGTCCTCTCTTTACACAAACGTCCACAATTTACACAAAAGTCCCCTCTTTACACAAACGTCCTCTCTTTACACAAACGTCCACACTTTACACAAAAGTCAACACTTTGCACAAACATCCTCTCTTTACACAAAAGTCAACACTTTACACAAACGTTCTCACTTTACACAAACGTCCTCACTTTACACAAACGTTGTCATTCAAAGAGTCGAATGTCCAAAATGAACCCACTTTTAACAAATATTGAAATAAATTCCTTTTTTCAAAAAGGTCCTCATTTGACAAAACACCATCACTTCCAAAAATCGTCCTCACACCACACACAAACAGGCTGGAGTCTGAGAAACGATCTTTGTCTTTTTATTATTTCAATCCAGTAAAACGTGCACATACAAGAACCACAGTGAGACTGAAACACACATCCACTCACTCACTCACTCACTCACTCAAACACACACCAAAATAAATTACTTTAAGTGTAAAACTGTTCAACAGACTTCAACTAAAATCATTTCTCTGAAATGTTCTGGATTTTTGAGAACGTGACCTTAAAGGGGATCTGAGGCGACAGGAAACGCATTATCAACACATCTGATGATCAAAGTGTGAGTCATGAGGTTCGGAGGTCAAACTGTGACAACACAACACGTTAACAACTTTAAACAGTCACACTCAGCCTCGTTATCAGTCAGTCCAGTGTTTTCATCATACAGAACAAACAATATGTGGTTATAACACAGACAGACAGAAAACACATTTAATAACACGTTTCATACGTGTGATTGGACGACACGTCACAAAAAACACTGTTCTTTTATTGAGATATTTCATTTTTAATTGTATTTCATTAATTAATTACAAGTTTTTTCAGACGTGTTTGTTGCTTCTGAGCATTTCATTTGAACTGCAGTTTGTAGTTAATGTTTGTGTCCAAAATATTTTTATTAAAATTTCCTATTTAAGGTAAATTATTTTTGTTTTCTCCAAACTAATGACTTTTTATTAATATCTGATGTATTTATTTTCCTTAACATAAAAAAATAAAATATTAACTTGTTTGTCTATTGTTTTTTAAATTGAACTTTTTTTTTAAATTTTTCACTTGAATGTTTTACTTTATGCTACATTTATCTATACTTTATTTTCTTTATGTGAACCAAGTTAAAGCGGCTCGTTTGTTAGTTTACTACTAATAAATAAAAATAATGATTAATTTACTGAAGAAGATGAAGCACCAGGGCTGATGGGAAATGTAGTCTTCATGTGGAGAAACACAGGTGCTACCAGGGCCACATCCAGTATGTATTGATTATTTAAATAATACAGACAGCAGCTTTAATTAAATCAATAAAAACCTCTAAAAAAGATTCAAACTGAAATGTTAGATTTGATCTTGGAGCACAAAACAGACAGATTTAATAATTAAATGATAAATATCACATTAAAGTAACAAGTGGAATTCTGTCAGTTCCTTCATGTGTTTACACGTTCGGTATGTAAAAATATAAAACTGTCTCAACATATTCATGATGTTATTCAGCTCTTTACGGTATCAAACACTTTGTAAAGCTTGAATCACACACTTTTATGGTTAATGTACAGACGGACGTCTTTCAGCGCCGTCATCATGTAAACATTTTTGTTCAGGGACAAGAACTTTGTGTTCATCATGGAAGACAAACTGGTTTGAAACGAGAGGAATGATGCTCATTTTTAATGTTTGCCCAAAAGTGAGAATTAACCTTAAAGTTTTGTTTTCTAAGGGAACAATTTAGGGAACCATTTGGAGGTTTGTTGAAATTAATTAGTGACTTAAAGGAACAAATGTAGTAGAAATGTAACAAGACAAATTAAATATGTGGGCCCAAATTACTTGTTTTTATAGCAGGACTGTTGATATTTTACCAGTTATTAATCTAAGGTCAGAATAAATAAAGAATCTGAGATACACAGTTTGAATCTCAGCAAACAAATTTGCTATTTCAGGGAATAAATGAAGTATTAGAGGGAACAGTTTGGCAGTTTAAGGGAAGTTTCTGGGAACAAACTGCAAATTTAAAAAAAACACAAACAAAACAAAGCAATTCAAGGGAACAGATTATAAATGAGAGAAGAATTACATACAAGTTTGGGAACAAATTTGTTACCAAAGGAAAAAAAATATGGATTTGAGAGAGGAAACAGGAAACCAAAGAGGGAACATACTTCTTCATATGCCAAAATTAGTCACTTAAGGCAACAAAGTGGACACTTTAGGGAACAAATGACGAATTTGGGAGAAAAAAAATAGGAATATGGTGACAAAAATTTGCAATTTGAGGGAAAAAACTAAAGTTTAATGGATTTAATTGGTGGTATGAGCACAAATGAGTCGAGTTAGGGGAAAGAAAACAAGAAAAATGTTTGATGGGTAACAATCTGAACTTTGAAAGAACAAAAACTTCACGGAACAATTTGTCACAATTACAGTTTGAGTGAAAAATTGAAATCTAGGAGCACAATTTAGCAATAAGAGGGAACACATAAGACGTATTGGATCATACGTTAAGTTTTAGGGCACAAACGACTGCCTTGAACAAAAATAAGTAATTTGACGGAACTAATTACAGCAGATGATACTTATCTCCTCCCACAGAGTGTTTGTAGGCGGACGTTTGGGACGAGGAGTCGGCAGGTTTGGCCACAAGTTGAGTATAAAAGTTTAAGCTTAGTTTTAATATTAAACATGCAGTTTCATCACGTCACTTTACCTTCTATAGATTTGGCAGCAAAGCTTTAAAAATGGGAACGAGGAGGTGGAGATGTGTGCTGTCACACAAAAGATTAACATTAACATTTAGCTTTAAGTGTTAATTACTTTATATTTTGAAACATTAAATGAAACACGCTGAACATTTTCACAGCAGTTTGTAACAGAACCGACTGTGAGTGAAGCTCTTTTGTTCGGCTCAACGGTCTGACCTTCGACCCGCCGCTCTGCTAAAGTCATCATCAGGAAGAATGACCACTTTAACCCGGCCAAAACACACACAAACACACAAACACACGCACACACGCACACACACACACACACACACACACACACACACAACTCTGAACCATACATGAACAAATAAAAAAGGTAGAAACAAGCTGAACAGATATTTGACTTGTGGGAAGAATTATTCATTAACTCTGATTGATTTATCAGTTCTTAGTTTGAGATCTATTCCAGATACAACACTTTGTTCTATGTATTAACACTTCTCCTCAAAATGAACTGAAACATTTTTCCGACATTTTTTTTAAAATTCAGCCTCAGAATACAAATTCAAAACCTGGAATTTAACTTTAAATTCCAAAAATTTGATGTAAATCAGAAATGATTGGATTTTGAAATAAAATTTTGGAAATTTAATCTAAGATTTTGACTTTCTTCTCAAAATTACAACTTCATGTCATAATTTAGAAATCTCAGGGCCCCAGACTGAGACCAAAATTTGAGATATGCGACCAGTGAATTTGCCATGTTTTTTTTTGTTTGTTTTTTAACACTGGTATGTGGAAGGGGCAAATCAAAGAATCTGGAATCACAGGTCAGGCTTTGGGGTCCAGCACTTTGGTCCCCACAAAGCTGCCAGCACCCACACTTTTTTTGGTCTGTGTGTTTAACTTTGAAGGTAAGGTTGTGTGGAGGGGGCGGGTCCTCAAGTTGTTCCGAGCACGTAAGGAGAAGGTTTCACTTTCAGCGAACAATGGTGAAACAAACTCTTGATGCCACGATTCCACCAGATACGTGTCCGCTGCGTGGCAGAGCTGATTCACTCCAGTCTGTGTGTTCACTTCCACCAGGTCGCTGCGCTGCGTATCTGCTCCAGCAGTTCAGAGCCCTCCGGAGCAGATACGCAGCACAGAGCAGACAGGAAGTCACGCAGCGAAACAACAATATAACATCCGGTCACGCGACATAGTCAATGTAATTGATTAACGATGTGCGCCCCTAAATTTTGTGATTGTGCTTCTAGTAAAAACAGTTAGTCTGGAGCCCTGAATCTTTAAAGACTGAACATGTTTGTTCTTCATCACCACTCATGTTTAAAGTCCTGACGTTAATAAAGAAAGTCAGAATTTCATCCATAAATTCTGACTTTAATCTTAAAAGTTAAATATCTGTCACTGATCAGTCCACACACACACACACACACACACACACACACACACACACACACACAAAGAGATAAAACGTAGTAATTAAGTTAAAACTGGTCGTGAACCAGACGTTATGTTGGCATACAGCACTGTGGCGAGCAACATGGCACACAAGAGCTTCAGGCTAAATAAATATAGAATAATAAATAAACGCTGTTCGTCCGCCGCGTGTCGTTCTTCAGTCCATGTCTGAGCGACGAGAGGTCCAACTACACAACTGTCATGTTTGTGTGTCTGTGTTATTTAATGTTCTTCAGCAGTGAGGTGCGGGCGTTCACCACGGCCTTGAAGGCGTCCTCACTGCCAGGGGCGACGCATTTGTCCGGGTGGAGCAGGACCGCCAACTTCCTGTACGCCTTGTTCACCTCCTCCCTGGAAACATGCGACACGCCGACAGTGAAGATCAACAAACTGGGCAGACGTTACTTTGTTAGTATTTATATAAAGGTGGGTTGCTACTAAATGAAGGCTGGAGCAGAAAACTAATTTCAGTTTAGATGTTTTTCACTGTCTGATGCTCAGAACTGTGGCCGACACACAGACTTAAATAACAACCCAAACCACATTTACTGCAAGTAAACAAAGAACCAGTCTATGATTAATCAACTTGAACCAAACTACAAACTACACCCAGCGCGACCTTTGACCCTCGGCTGCTGACTTACCGCGTGGCTCCAGGTTTGACGCCCAACATATCCCAGGAGTCCTTGCTGTTCCGGATGCGTCGGATGGTGTCGGCCTGCTCTTTGGTGAAACCGACGCTGACCTCTGACACCGGACGCTTCCCGCCGTTCTCGCACATGTCGGTGATGGAGGAGAAGAACGACTGAGAGACGACACACAAACACGCGCTGGTTAATATTTAGTAAAATTAATTATAAATGTTTAAATTTAGTGAGTGTGTACCTGAAACATCTCGTTGATGCCCTCGCCGCTCTGTGCCGACGTTTCAAAGTAATGAAACCCTCTGGACTCCGCCCACAGACGCCCCTCACCCTCGTCCACCACCCGCCGCTTCGTCAGGTCCACCTGCACAGACGGACACGTGACAGACGCTCAAACAGCTGCTTCAAACCTGCACCATGTGTTTAGTCCGATGGCTCAATGCCAGACTTCACTCAGAAATCTATCAATTTAGAGGTCGATTGCTAAATGAAGACTGTAGAGTTGACCTAAAAGTAAGAATTATGCAGACCTTGTTGGCGCAAACGATGAACACGATGCTGTCCATGTTGGCCTGAGAGCCCATTTCCTGTTTCATCTCGCCCAGCCAGCTGTCGAGAGCGTCGAAGCTCTCCCTGAGGCCGACGTCGTACACCAGCAGCACGCCCTGACTGTCCTTATAGAACTCGTTACGCACCTGAATCACACACAGAAGAAGAAGGAGGATGATAATGGCAGGAAAACATACACTTCTTGGTGTGACAGCACCACCTGCTGACAGGTTTTCCACAATACAACTCGTCAGAATCACCTCTGACAGGATTTGAGATTTTTCTGACGCTCGAAGCTTCTGATGTGATTTAGACAAACTAAACTGCTGCAGATGCTTTTATACAAGTTCAGCTTTAAAACAATACATCTGAATAAAACATGAAGCTAAAATACGACTCACTTCATAGAAGAAAGGATGTCCGGCCATGTCAAAGATGTTCACTTTGATTTCTCTGTCGCGAACCTGCACTCTGACCACACAACACACACATCAGTGATGAGACAAACACACACTTCTACTGCATACTTTACACACAGTAATAGATTACTTGAACTATGAACTTACTTGGTGACGCCGTAGTCGATGCCAATAGTGGCCAAGTACTTGGGAACAAACCTCTTCTCACAGTAGCGTTTGATAATGCAGCTCTGAAAGAAAATGATTCATTATGAAGTATTTCACACCAGACTTCACTGACAAATCTGTCGATTTAAAGCTGGAATACTAATTGACGTATGGAGGAGTGACGTTAATGACAACAGTATCTATTTATGTTAACTATTAAAGATGTACGCCAGATTTCAGTGAAGATGGTGTCACTTTATGGGCACCTTGTCAACAGGTCACAGTTTAATGTATAAAAGCATAGTATGCAATTAATTTAGAATGACTAACTTCTGTTTGGACATTCGGCATGTAGAAAGTGAGCTAAGCAGACTTAACTTCACTCGTGTGCCTCCTCAGATTTACCTCTGGACACCTTCGTGGCAAAAATGTACACGCACAATAAAGTGCTATTAATTCCTCATACATCAATATTTGTTTCTGCTTTTTTTCATAAATCTCTTCAAATTTACTCAAAACTTCCAAACATTCAATCAATTTCAGGTTTTTAACCCTTTAAATGCCAGTTTAATTATTTTAATTATTAATTATCTATTACAAATATAACATAATAACTAGTGGAGGGGTGGGGCTTTGGTGGTGATCAGAGTCTTGGATATGTGAAAGATTAGCAGCAGCATTGATTTGACTGCATTAGTATTTTTTATGTAGACCTTCTACATGACTTCCATTAAAACCACATGTTTTAATGTCACTGTCATCACAGCATAAAACCATGTGTTCTGTAACATCTGCATTTCATTTTGAAGAAAAGTAGAAATATTTGACATTTTTACTGTTTTCCACCAGATTCAACCATTTTCCCATTGTAGGGTGTGTGTGTGTGTGTGTGTGTGTGTGTGTGTGTGTGTGTGTGTGTGTGTGTGTGTGTGTGTGTGTGTGTGATCACCACCAAAGCCCCACCCCTCTACTACTTATTATGTTATATTTGTAATAAATAATTCAAATAATCAAACTGCCATTTAAAGGGTTGCATTTAGTTAAATAGTATTCAACGTATTCCTTCTGAATGCAGACATCAGACAAACCATCCCGGATTAAAGGGGAAAATGTGTGAATTTAAAGTCACAAAGATTTTATACAAAAACACAGACGACTTTAACTATAATTTATGATTATTAAGAATCACTAGGCTCGCCTGGAACATTCGGCACACATATTGTACATAAAGCAGATATGACTTCATCACAATATCAGCTTTTTATCTCGCTCACGCTGTTCCATGCAAGGAACTGAGGAATGTGAATAATAAGGCCAATTATGAAATGTCAACAAGTGATATCTACGCCGAATTTTAGCGAACATGTTAGTCTTCCGACACACGTCTTCTCTGATGGTTTAGTGTCTGTGATTTATTAGCAGTAAGCACGGAGGCGTGAAATTAACAATGTTTTAGACGGAGTCTGGTGCTTAAATAAAAGGCGGAAATCAAACCGAGTAGCAACATAAACATAAGAGGAAGAGCACAAGAGACGTTTTATAATTTCAGCTAACAGCAGCTTATAAAAGTGTTTTACATAAATATATCGATAACTTGCTCTAAAGATGAGCCTGTTGTTAATGCCCATCGCAGCTCGCAGCAACAGAACTAAAATCAGCTGAATTCAATATGGGGTTTGGTCTAAAATAAGCTGGTGGTCTCTTACCTTTCCGACCTCGGCGTTCCCGAGGCTGATCACCTTCACCCGCAGTGACTTCTTGTTGTCTCTCCGCTTCGGTACGTTTGTTTCCATCTGGACTTCTTTAAATCAACGGTTTGCGTTAGAAACTGTGCGGGATGCTAACGAGGAAGAATTCAGTGTTGACAGCTGCTGCTGTTGTTGTCGGGAGCGGCTAATGAGGCTAACTAGCTCCGTTAGCACACCGGCTGTTAATGAGCGGCTCCTCGCTGACCGTTGGTTCATTAATCACAGCGCCGGTCGGACTTTAGCTCTGATGCTAATGTTTTGGTGCAGCTGCCATCGTAACACACAGCAGAGACACCGCGAGCCTGCTAGCTTCATAGCCTACAATGCTAACCAGCTGTTTGTTTGGGACAAGCGTCGAGCTAGCCGCTTTTAGCTTCCGCTCCCTATCTTCAAAATAAAATAAACGTATGTTTATATATGTTTGCGAATGATCAAATTTTAACACGATCCTTAATGTTAAAATGTTAAGATGTTAAGATGTTAATCTACCGCTAAACACCGCCATCTAAATCAAGATGTCTGGTGTTGTAGTCACAGATCCCTCAATGTGTCTCTTATTTTGAAAAGGTGAAAGCTAAAAGCCATGAATGAAGAAATAAAGTCAAGAAAACATGTTGACAGCAGCTGACATGTAACTCTGCGACATGTGAGTGAGTGAAGAGGCTTGAAAAGGTCAACTGCTCTTCAGATTTACACATTAACGTTCTATTACCTTAAAAGAACATACAGTTTTATATTAAGGAACATTTCCTGTGATTCTACAGTTGAAACAAAAAGTATTTAGTTTACAGTGAAATGGACGATGCAACTTATGAAGCATGATACAGTTTGTTTGTTTGTTTGTTTGTTCGTTTGTTTGTTTGTATGAAGAAATAAATCCAATGCATGTCGTGTCTTTGTCCACCAGGGGGCAGAAGCTGCATTGAAGAAAATAATCCAACTCAGGGTTTTGATTTGAATTTATTATGACATTTATAAAAATACATTTTTATATCAGAAGCGAGATCAAACACGAGTTACAGAAGCTAAATACTCAGACGGAGTCATTACAGCACGAATTCTCAGGAAACTATCACAACAACGAATCAGACGGCTGATTGAAATATAAAAAGAAACGTCATTAAAACAAAGTCATTTAAAAAGTCTTAAAAGCTGCTCGACGTATGTTTTTCTACATTCTACTATAAAATGTTACAGCTGCAAAAACCCCACGCCTTTAATTTCCTAATGTACGGAGGCCCAGAGAGTCCAATTGCTGTAGCCAATTCTGATGATTTTTAATGAGTTTCAGTGAAATTATTTTGATGATTAAAATAAAAAACAAAATGGTGAAGAAATATTTCAGAACAGTGAAGCACATTATTATTATTATTATTATAATTATTATTATTGTCACAATTTAATGATTGTATTTATATATTTATTTATTTTGTAATATTTTATTCATTCTTTCAACACTGAACTCTTCGGGGGCTCCGTACTGACGCAGCTTTATGTTAAAGTTTCTCTACATTATACAGAAAACTAAATCAGAGATTTATGAACAAAAACAACACAACATATTTCAATAACTCCTGAAACGTCAACACAACTTTCGCGTCTCTTAAAGATCTGTGTTTTGGTTCTAAGTTACATTTTTTAAACACATATTTGTTATTTTTCAATCAAATTTGTTGTTGGAACGCACAAAAACTTTCATGATACCAATAATAACTAATATCTGTGATGCTTAACGTGTCTAATTTAAACGAGTCAGCCGACTGCTGCCAGAATCAACAAGTCACACAAAAGTTATCTTATAAAATGTGACAGTTCATGTCAGATTAATAATCATGTCTCACGGAGCTGAAACCTGAACACGAGGTCCATGGAGATCGTTTGGTGAGTTGAAATGAGACTTTTATATTTATGGAGATCAGTACCGGCCCAATCGTCTGCTCCAGCTGTGACATCGCTGCTTAATACGACAGAATCCAGGATGTGTTTCTTTAAGAATTGTCTCTGTAGCCAGGTGAAATGAATTTAAGGTCTGTATGGAAATAAATAAGTTAATAAAGGGCGTTTCAAAAACAAACCAGCACGGCCTCAAAGACCCGAACAGCCGGCGGCTAAAACTGTTCTAAAATGTTTCAGAACTTTTGGACCTGGATTGTTCTGTGAGGGTTAGAACACCTCGATCACATCGTTTAAATTTCTTGACTAAATCCACTAATTAACACACAGACTTGACTTCAGACTTTTAAACACTGATTTCTGCAGATGTTCTTCTAGAACCTCTGAACAATCTACTACATAAAAGATTAGCGATCAAACTGATTCTGATCTCGTCATAAAACAAGAACTTCGGCCAAATAACTGGACCAAAAACAGATGTTTGTGTTTTTCCGTTGAAGCTGACAGGAAGCGCCAACAGATCCCAGGATCTCGACACCTCGACGGCGTTAGCGAGCAGGAAGCGGCTTCATCTGGAGCGAGTCGTAGGTGTCTTTGGTGGCGGAGCTCAACCCCTGAAAAGACCGAGACGTATTTGTTTGTTCCAGTGAAAATACCTACGGTGGCCCTGAGGGTCAAAACACTGCAGCACTTAACACAACACAACATTACACAGTGCTGCTGTGTTCTAACCCCACAAAGACCAGACGATGAAACATTAAGTCGGTTTAACTGTGAAATATTCCTCACCTGGTAAACCTGCTCGTTCTTTCTGTGGCGCTGAAACACAAACGTACACGTGTTAACGAATCACAGAACATCAGACGACCTGCGTTTTCACTGGCCGCCATGATCTTGCGCTGTGCTTTGTGTTCACAATTATCATGTAAAGTCTTAAGAAATGAGGAACACCAGAGAGACGTCAGTACATAAAGTAAATACTCTATAAAGACAAATAAACCAAGACTCACAAGGTTATTTTTACTGATTGATTTTATCATCAGTGCTAATGTGGGTTTAAACTGAATGTAAAAAGTTTGGTCGCCATGTGTGACTCACCTCTCGTTTGACGGGCAGCTCCTTGTATTCTCCCTCCCCCGCTCGCTTGTTCAAGTCCTGAACATTTAAAACAACAGAACGTTCTCTGTGACACGGATCACGTCTTAATTACTGGTTTCACATGTTACTCAATCATCAAATGAGGAGAAACAACATTTTAAAGAACCCGTGATAAGTGTTTGTTACCGTGTAGGTGGCGTTGTCATCCGTCCTGCGGTTCTATAAAACAGAGCAGAACTGATTAGGACTCGTCAGGAGAACAGTTTTACATGACCGCATGTTTCAAGCAGGGTTCTTTATCAGTTTAACGGGTTTTTGTAGGGTTTCTTAAGGTGGTTGGGTTCTTTGAAGATGGTTCAAACATCAGGTTCTTAAATCATTTAAAGAACAGTTTTTAAGCTTTTACAGTGAAGCTTCAGGGGTCCACACCGTTCTCTTTCAGTTCAGCACAGTTCTTGTTCCCTATAATGCTTAGAGGTTCTTTAAAGTTCATGTGTTTGGTTTAAGGTTCTTGTTTGTTTGTGTAGAGAGAAGTTAGTCTCCTAAAATATCCAATCAGTTGTTCTCTGATAAGGGATTTTTCAGCTTATCATGGTATTCAAGAGTTCTGTTTGGGCTCCTGAGGGTTTGTTAGAGTCCTTTCAGGGTACTTTTGATTCCAGAGAGAACTTCTTTTGGGTTCTCCAGGGTTTGTTGTGGTTCCTACATGTTTATTAAGCTTTAGACAAAGGCTGATGTGGTGAACCTTTTAGAGCTGTGTGGTTCTCTGGGATTCAGTTCTTCAGAGTTCTTCCATGATTTAACGGTTCTTCAGAGTTTGTGGATGAACTTGAGAGAACTGTGCAAAGACCCTGACGCTGAACAGTAACAGACAGAAGTGATGAACAGTGTCGCGTCCTCCAGAACCAACCAGCATGTCAAACAAGAACAGAGTAAGACTCACTCGTCCTCTCTCAGGATCGCCTCTCACCAGTGGGGCATACGGGTCGTTGTGCTGACCCACCAGGTCCTGAACACAACACAACACAACACAACACAACACAACACATCAAACAGGAACACAAACCACAGAACATGTTGTCTTTATGATCTAGATTCAGTGTGACTTCTAATAAACATTTAAGTAACTGTCAGTGTAACTGTTGTGTAGCTAACGGACAAAGCTAATGTTAGCATGCTAATATCTGACGTGTCTGCATGAAAAGAGTTGAAGGACAGTCGACATACCTGACAGGCGGTCAAATGACACAACAACATTTGACTGAACGAGTGAATTACATCAGTTAGCTTAGCATAATCAAATGTTTAGCCTGAATTATATATTTTTTAGAAAAAAGACGTATTTTTGAACCTCAGATTTTTGAAGTTATGATAGCTAGACTTCACATCCTGACTTCCTGTTTGAGTAGTTGATCACTCTCGATTGGTCAGAGCTACAAATGTTTCTTCACAACAAGATGAAGCAGCCAAGTCTTCACCAGCTAAAACGCTCGTGAGGTTTTAATAGTGCAACTTGATCTAGTAACCAGAAAGCGTTAAAACCAATGACGATAATATTTGACTCAACAAACCCAACATGATAAAAACTACATGAAGAGGAGGAACAGAAACTCCAGTCAGACTGGAGCTGAACGTTGTTGTGTTTGGTGACTCACGCTGTAGATGCTCTCGTCCGTTGTCTTCCCTTTGGTTTTGAAGAACTAATTTAACGAAGTAAAAGAGAGAAATTAGAGGAAACACGATGCAACACAGCGAACATGACCGTTAAATCTCTTGTTTCAGGACAAAACGTAACATTTTTTACAGTGCGGTGTAGAATGAGTAAGTCGACTCACCTTCTCCTTGATGAACATGCCGGTGATGATGAGTCCGTACAGGCCGAGGAAGCCGTCCAGGAGGTAACACAGCTGAGGGTCGTACATGGTCATGGCCTCTGTGGGGGTCAAAGGTCAAACATGCACAACGACTTGAATCAATTTACTTTCAGGTGTCAGATCACTTCGTCCACATAAGTGATGAGTTTTCTTTGCAACAGCTGCTGAGCTTCATGGGTATTGTAGTTTCAAGAGCCGACACCCTCTTTAGAGATATTTGAGGACACAATAAGTCACTTTTGAATATATTTCTGTCGGTTTGTGTGCACTCAAACCACCGCAGATAAGAAACAAAAAGCAGTTAAACCATGTGGGTTTACTCTGGCTTCAGTTTTGATTGACAGCTTCATAAACCCGTCAGTTCACGAGGCTGCCGGCGCTGACAGGGTTAATACAGTTCTGTTTGTGCAGCGTGTGATGGAGCTCAGTGGTTTCCTCCTTCATACCGACAGATGGGTGTGTGTGTGGTTGTGGGTGGGTGTTTATATACATACAGTGTGTGTGTGTGTGTGTGTGTTCAAGTGAAAGAAAAAACCTCATTAACAGTCACTTCGCTCAAAGTTGGAAGTTAAACCTTTCATACGCAGACTGAACTGTGATGACGTGGATAAATCTGGATGTCTGATATGTTCAGTCAGTCTAATCTGGGCTTTTGTTCTGGACGTGAAGCTTTATTTACATGTTGTCTAACTATTGTCTCCACACTGTGGATGTGAGTGCACAGGATTTGAATCCAAGACAAATTTCCCCTACAAATATAAAGTGTCATCATACCGAATCATGACATACAGAACCATACAGAACCATATTGTACCGTATTGTACCATAAATGTTTACAAAACTTTGCACAGAGTTTAAATTGAAAAGGAAAAAGGTTTGAAATGAGAAATGAAATCTGAGACTTGAGGTGTTAAATCAGTATTATTCATTTTCATGACTTGTGATGTGACAACGATTAAATGACAAACACCTCGTGTTCTCTCAAACAGCTGTGGCGTCCTCTCACCAAACGGGCCTTCTCTCACAAAACTTTTTCGTTCTTTGGGAAAAGCATCCCTGTGGCTGGAAGTTGCCATGGTTTCCTTCACAGCAGCTGAACCACTGTCAGAAACCTTGGCGGGCCCGTAGGTTCTGCAGGAACCAGAATGACAAAACGTCCTTGTGAATGCACGATAAAAGGCGAAGATCAGGGGAACTAGGGGGAAAGTGTGAATGAGAGATCTGGGCCACACTCAGTGAGAAAACAAAGTTTTGCATGAGAACACAAAAGTTTTTAGTTTTTCTCCCCATGTGAGTCTGCAGCCTGTGAGACGGGACTCAGGGCTGGTTTGATTTACACTGGACGAACCTCAGATGAGTGAATTTAGATTATATTAACTCAGAGTTGTTGTTAAAGCTGATATCAGGAAGACATGACAGGAAGAAGATGGATAGATTCCTGGAAACTCATGTAAGGAGGGCGTCAAACCACAGAGCTCAACTTCTACGAACTCCTCTGTCGTCTCCGGACACAATCATCAGCATCATCCGAGTCCAACATTTAAACTTCCACAAAACAGGTTTTTGTGGAGTTACTCTCCAAACAATACCTGAGCAACAGGTGATCAGGTAATCTGCAGTTAAACAGAGAACCCTTTGTTGTTTAACTAAAGAGCTAATTAATTAATTGATAATAAAAAATAATCCGACCGGCTCCGTGTTACTGTCGTTACTCAAGATTCATGATGTCTCAGCTCGTTTTCTCCTCATGATTCAGTCAGGACAGTTCTGCGTCCAAAGGTCCCCTGATATCATCGATGTGTGAAATAAACATGCACAAGTCATGCGGCCGACCACAAAGTCAGCTTCCCGGTCGCTGCGTCTCCATGGCAACACTGATGAGAACCAGATTACTCAATGATTCACGGTCACTTCAGTGTCTTCGGTGTGTATCGGGGGGAGGAAGGCTCAGCGGTACACATGATATAAATAAAGTCAGATAACAGCAAAGATAGGTCGGATATACACAGAACAGGAAGTCAGCGCTACAGCAGCAGTGTGTGTGTGTGTGTGTGTGTGTGTGTGCGTGTGTGTGGTCATGGTGGGCGAGTGATCTGATGAACGCAGCAGGGTGAGTTTCATGTTCACATAATCATCTCAGTTTCACACTAGCATACAGTTCTGTACAACACCTGCTTTGAAACAGATCAAATGTTATGTGACAACTTTTAGCAGTAAAATCACCTCCGAACTGAACTGCTGTCTACGTTAGAGTGTTAAAAACAACTGACACGTTGACCTGTAATGTGGCTGCGTCTCACTACTTATTACGTCTTAAGAAGAAAAATACGTCCCACTGAAATGTATAGGAGGAAAAGTGGAGCGTCTAAAAAGCCTCGAGTGAACAAAACAGGCATATTTTATGAATCCTCTTGAAATTTGGTTGTCTGTTGGTAAAAACAAATAAAGTAGTCCCTGATAAGAGGAATGATCACGATTACATTTGTCTTTTATATTAATCGAGCCTTTGATAATAACCACGACTCACCACTAAATGTCAAATCGTATGAGGCGATATGCAGATGATGCGGTGTTGTATTTGGGGAATCTTGACAGAGTTATGTTGGTACTCTCTCCTGCTGTCAGGTGCATAACGGCAAATAACAACCATGAATAACTTCTCCTCATGCAGAAACCAGTTTCAAAAAGCCGCACGTACATACATCAGTTGTTGTATCAATCACGCCTTCGGCCATGAACACATGTCGACATTTAACACTGTTTTTCAACACTATATGCAAATGAGACTGTTGGTTTTGATAAATTATCTTAGTGCCTTTTATTAAATTATGGAATTTGGTCAATACTGATCTTTTATTCCTATTTAACTAAAGCTAAATGATAATTATTATTGTTAGTAGATTGACAGAATTTTAACTAACTCCTGCTACTTCTAGTTATTTTTAAGCAAAAAAGGCTGATTATTTCCTGATCCAAGAGCCTCAAAAGTCAGAATTTGCTGACATCCTTCTGTTAGTCGGTTTGTCGGTTCGACAAAACAAGAAGTTTCGAGATGACGATAAATTCTAATCTACAATTTTCATATTTTTTCTGACACAGTGAAGACAAAACAATGGAGAAAATAATTGCCTGGTTAATCGACAAAGTGAATTGTTGTTAGCACGTCAATCTTCAAAAAAATTACGTTTTACCTAAATTTACAAAAGCAACAACATTTTTAACATCTCCTTTATCTTCACTCTCAGAGTAATTGCAGGGTTGCATTAATCCCTGATGTTCCTAATTATCTGGCCGCTGACTTTATGTCCTTGAGTTCCACAGCTCTGATTTGATCTAGTTTCATTTTTTACAAGTCTAGTAAAATCTGTATGCATGTAATGTTGCACTGTAAGGACGATCCATGAACAGTGCTCAGTAGAGAGCAATAGAAGATGTTTCCACTGAAACTGTATTCAAATCATAATTAGCTGGAAGCTAAACTGACTCAAACTAACCAGAGCTTTCAGCTGTAAACACGACCTCTCTCACTTTCAGTAAATCACTGAGACATTCAAGGAAAGCTTGATCATCATAAATCATCAACGAAAGTCTGAGTTTGTTTCCATTCACAAAACTCCAGCAAAGTTTTCCATCACAACCTGAAGATGACTCCGTCAGCTCAGTGGAATCACCGAACTCTCCGACATGTCAGACAAAACAAAACAAAAAATATAGTGCGCTTAGAGCTGCAGTGATTGGCTGATCGTCAATTAATCAGCAAAATGACCAAGATTTTCTCCTTCTGTGTCTCAGATGATTGTAGACATCCTGGTATTTACAGTTTCAGTGAGTTCAGTGTTGCTAATTAAAGCTCACACCGATGTAACTTCACAAGCCGTTCTGATCGACTTAGGAAGGTTTTTGTCATCCCGCTCTTCATGGAGGATGTATCAAAATTAATATATTGTAATTAACAAACCTTGTTTTATGTTTCTCACTAACATTATCTGTCAAAATTGCAAATTAAATTTTTTTGTTGGACATCATAACATTGTTCAGTCGTAAAGCATAAATTCTTTATCAGACAAATGTTTGTAAAGATTTGGTTTGCAGGCTTTAATGGAACCATTGTTGGAGAAAACATGATAAACAATGTAATAATAAGCAGTTATTTGTTAGTAGACATAAATAAATAAATACAAGTAAAACATTTTCCTCCTCAACATTACCAGACGCTCAGATCTTTCAGTAAGTGTTTGACAGTGACGTCGCTGACATTATCTGTTTGTTCCCTCTGAATCTAATCGTATTTATGTTTCCAAACATTACTGGAATGAGCCGGCTGATATTTAAATGTGAATTTACTGTCAACATTTACTGAAACCTCCAACCAGCAGCAGACTGATGGAAAAACTAGATTTACTTCACTGACGTCAGTGTCAGTTTACATTCATTCAGAAAAATCAATACAGATAATAAATGTTTTAATTTTCCACTCTTGTGTGTCTGAGAGATCACAGCTGCAGGCTAGAAACAGTCTAAACGGGTCAAGTGGAAACTGAAATTAAGCACTTTATTAAAACGCTGGTTTGGTCTCTGACAGCGGTTGTAGAAAGGTGAGACCTGAAAGGCTCAAAGATCTGCGACGGTTTCCTGAACGAAACTACAAGAAACCAGAAAGGTCGGCTTTAATAATAATTCAGCTGGTTACACAACTTGAAGGCAAGAAGCTGCAGTTTTAATATCTTATATATACGTTTCTCTCATATTTTTTCAAAATGTGCTTTAAAAAAGTTCTAATGTAAGTGAACCATTTTTAAAAAGAGATATAAACGAGTTTCAGGATCGTCAGCAGTTCCATCGTGTTACATATCTCACATTTCTATGAGCTGAGAATCATAAAACTACATAAAAACTGTTCATGAGCAGTTAATACTAATAACAGTTTAATGAAACAGAGACAACTATAAGAAGCAGCTAAGCTAACGTGTTGCAGCAGCTCGACAGCTTGAACGTAAAGTCCGTGTTGCTCTGGTGAAAAACTCCATGGAGGTATCTGTTAGTTAGCAGTGTTCATACAGTTTGTAATGACAGTGAAGTATTCATTATGCTAAGCTAACTGTTGAGTCAGATGTTATTAGCATAATGTTGTTGTGTTATTAAATATAATTTAAACCTCCCTGATTTAAACATCATGTGTCAAGTCTTCTGTCAGAATGTCTCATATATTAGCATGCTAATGTTAGCTTTGTCAGTTAGTTACACAATAGTTTCACCTGCAGTTAAATATCTAACAACTAACCTTGATGTCAGAACAAGTTTGTGAGCTACAGCCTGTTTTAATTCAGTGGTGATGAAACTAAACTGACTTCAGAAGCATTTTTATTTGATCTTAAAGACAGAAAACTTTAATGTCGTGTTGCAACTTTTCACAAAGTTTACAATCATGACAAGTTGATGTAGTTTCTCAACATGTTGCTTCTGGTTTCAGTCGTGTTTGAGTTTTTTGGCATCACTAAACAGTCTGTTCAGATCAGTTTCCACTCAGATAGACATCATATCGTCTCATCTTTGGGAGATATTGCCTCATTTCTGCTGAATACAGGCACACAGTTCATCTGATGCTCACGAGAGGAAAGGCACTTTTCATGTCAAGGTCTTGAAAAAAACACGTTTTAAAATTGTGTTTTACGGCTCGACGGACAGAAAAGTGTCAGTTTGTTGAGTTCCTGAACACCTGAAACAGAATCCAGGACACCTCACCGCTCTCTCTGCACAAACGTTCAGTTTCTAACGCTGTCTTCTGTTTCTTTTCCTGCCGCTCAGTCTGCTCTCATGTCTGTTTCTTTATTGCCTCCATCTTTCAAGCCTTCATCAAACATGGCGGCCATGTTGAGAAACAAACTAATCTGATTACTTTCAGAACACATTTCACACAAACATGTTGCTGAAAATGGATTTATGTTGGAGAAAGTCCTGCCCAGCTGTGAACAAGATGTTTGTGCATCACTTTAACGTCTGACTCGTGTTTCTGTCGCTGTCGGCTGGCTGTCGGTCACCGCAGCGCCTCTGTCGCTTCATCACCACATCGAGCTCACGCTCAGTTTTGGGGAAGACGGTTCAGCTTTAACAGTCACGGCTTCAAAAAACCACAGCGCTGCTTCCTGAAGCAGGAGGGTTCAGTGTTTGTGGTCGATTAATGTTCTGTAACATGAGAATCTATTTATCATCTATCATCACGTTAATGTTGGCATCAGAGTCTATCACATCATATTTACACTATGATGCTGCGACGCGCACCAGATCATTGAGCTTGGACCATTTCTGGACTCATTATGACAAATAAAGTCATGTTTTCTCAGACTTTCATAAAAATATCTCCAGATTATAATTCTGTCTTTTAAAAATGTGTTAAATTAAGATAGTAACAATATTTTAGCTCATTTGTTTCAATGATTCAGACAAAACTAACTAAGATAAAACCCACTGAAACCAGGAAATCATTATCGTTGTGTGAAAAGAACACAAACGTCTGTCCGTCAGGTCTGATCCCCGTCGGTGGTCGGTCGGTTTTACTTTTGTTGTTTTCAAATGTGCAAATAATCTACATGTGCAAATAATCTACATGTGCAAATAATCTACATGTGCAAATATCCAGTTCAGTTTAAATGTGACATCGATTTATTTACAACACAAAGGTCATAAAAGCAGGTCGCACGATTAAAATCATGAGACGCGCTGTGAGTTTTAATTTGTGGCATTTTTTAATATTTCCATCCAACCATCATTAATAACAGGTGAGTCTGTGTGATGTCATCACCTCATCAGCTCCTCCAATGAAACCATGTTTTATGTCTTTTGTGTAGTTTTCAGGTTTAACACGTAAACAAACTCCTCTAAGACGAGCCGACGGATGACTGAGACAAGTCACCCTGATCGTTACGTGACACACAAACATAATCAATAACCAATTAATACGCTGTATTAACACACGGGAAGTTTATAGTTATTAAACTTTAATTAACAGATATTTTATCAAACATCTGCTAAACTGTTGACTGTTCAGAACCGACTGATGATTTCAAACGGTTGTTAACATTCAAACAACCGTGAATTAAAGTTTAACTGTTAACGCATCATTTATTGACGATGGACTCAAACAGGAGTGTTTGATTTATAATCATGTGATGAAAGATGTTTTATGTTCTCTGTGATTTATTGATTGAATTGATTGAAGACATGTTTAATGAAGCGTTTCAGAACAGATATAAACGGACCGTCTCGTAACAAAGCTCACTGCCGTGTGACCAACACATTGATTAACTGTTATTAATTATATTAATTTAGAAGATTGTTTTTGACATGCAGTTATTAATCATTCATATTGATTCATGTTATTAATTGTGTTCTGTCACTGAATCTCTTCGTTCTGTCCGGTGAAGCTTCATCAATCGTTTTAAAGTTCATATTTTTTGTTGTATTGATTTTCTGTATTGACCCTGTAAACATGATTAAAACACTTTATACTCGCCATCATTAACAAACCGTGTGTTTACAGTTAATAACTATTAACGACGACATCATGTATAAACTCCTTATCAATAAACTTCAGTGTAACTTATCAATAAACTGTTTGATAAATGTTTTATGAAGCGTTTCGTTGGTTGACAGTAAAAGTTTGATTAAAGTTAAAGTTAGCATTAAAGTTAAAGTGTCACTGTGTGACTCTTGTTATTATATCGATGTAAAGTGACAGTTATTGATTATGTTCTGGTATCAGCGGCACTTTGTTGCTGGATCTGGATCTTTGTCACAGAACCAGTGAAGCGTCATCGTCCGGTCCTTTCATGAAGTTCTGATTCTTGTTTTTTTACATTCAGGCGCTTCCAAAACACATTTCATCTAATTTCTGAACAGATGTATTTTTTGCTGACGGGGAAGAAGCGCCGATGAAACTCTGATTCAAATTTAAATGGCAGCAGGCAAATCGATTAAAGTCAGATTTGTTTCGTACACATTTCTTCATCTGACCTGCTGATGATCAGGCGCTCGGTGTGAGTCGGGTCGGAGGGTGTGGATCAGTACTGTGAGCCGACTGCACTTCATGAGGAACATGAACGATTGATTGTTTTACAGTAACGTCTTCAACACGTCTGGTAGAAGCAGAACTTAACATTGTTTCTGATGATGTCATGTTTAATGTCAGTGTCCTTCAGTCCGGCTCCTTCAAATGCTCCGTCGCCGTTTCATCGACGGGAAAATGTTTGTGTCAACCTTTATTATAACTCTGTGCTGGTTTCTAACGTGACGTCTTGACGGTGCTGAGACAGCTCAGGGTCACGGAGACACACGAGGGACAGAAGCAACATCCCAACTTGTTTTCAGACTAAATTTAAAAGAGGAAGAAACGTGGCGTGTTGAAAGTGATTGAACGAGCCGGCAGACGGACACATGTCTGATGGATTCACTCAGACCGCTGCTGTTTGTTCTGTCAGAACACCTGAAGGTCCGAGTTCACCTCACCGCTGCTGGTCCAGCATCTAAAATGGAGGCCATGTTGTCACAGTCGTCACGAGCTCCGTAAACTTGCCTCCATTTTGTTTTTAAAGGAAACATTCCGTATATTTTTGCATGTTTTAAACTAGTCTGTTGTTAGAAAACTGGATAATGGACTCACTGATTCTCCCAGCATGCACCTGGTCTTTCCCTCGGCCTCGCTCCCTGATGTCTGGATCAATAAGCCCGGTCTTGGTGCTGATCAGGTTCACGTTGTAGTCAACGAGGAGTCTGCAGCGCTGGTTACTGAACACTGACCGTGTTATTGATCCGCTGATCATCAAACCAGTGAGAGTCGGTTTATGATGCCTGAACTGCTGGTTGGACCGGTTCTGACCATCGACACCAGTTTAGTTTGGACCGGTGTGATCTCATATCACCGATAACAGATCATTTTGGACTTTTCACAAACTTCTGACTGGCTCAAACGTGCCACAGGTTTAATTAGCAAAGCAGAATAAAGACATAAATAAACTGATCAGATTTATATTAATAAGATTTATGGACTCAGTTCTGTATGAATTGTACCGATCCAGTGGATTTTGTTGACTGAGTTGTTCTGTCAGTAAAGTTTTGTGATGTTTCCAGACTTCCAGTTAAAACATGTCGGTGTCTGAAGTCAGACTGAGGTTAGAAACCCTGACAATGAAACATCTGAAGAGTCAAAGAGTCCGATGTTATTCTGTCGTTGTGTTGGTTCTGGTGCTGCCTTGCTCACTAACTGGAGCGCTTCACGCTGTCGATGATCTCAGCAGCTTCAACAGTGATATTATATCAACAGTTATAGAACTAAAATCAATCAAAGCGATCGGAAAGAGTCTTCTACTTTTTGTTTGGTGACAGTTTGAACAGAAACAACATGGCCGCCTGAGGGAAGAAGCGTCTTTACGTCTCGTTTGATGTTTGAGTTCGGCTCGTTCTTCTCTGTTCTCACAGGAAGTTAAACTCTTTCACGCAGAGCACATGAAAACCATAAAAACAGATTTATGTGAATATATCTGGTGATGGTTGTTAACAGGTTGGGATCAGGTGAAGGTTAGAAGCTCCTGTGTGGGTCGAGAACACTGACGCTCACCACAACTCATCTTCATCGAGTTCAACACAATTCATCTTCTTTCTGCCTGTAAAATCTACATTCTGGACCTAAAGCCTCAGACGGTCCTGTGGACCAATCAGCAGCTGAGTTTAAAAATCCACCAAACAATTAGAAGTAAACGCTTCGTGTCTCTGGCGTCTGGAGAGTCTCACCTGTGGTGTGAGCCAGCGAGGCGAGGACCAGCAGGACAGAAACCCTCGTCTGGACTGCCATCGTCCCGGAGAAGACGTCTCTTCAAACTGGCTTCAGTCGGCAGAGCGGAGACGAGAAGACGACCGAGCTCAACTGAGACGCTGAGACTGCCTTCCTCCCTCGTCTTCAACTGGAACAGGAAGTGGTGAGGAGCTGCTGTGCCAGGTGACAACCAGCAGCTACGTGAACATGTGTCGCTCTCCCACACAACACACACACACACACACACTAACACACACACACACACACCAACACACATACACACACACACACACAACACACCAACACACAACACATACACCAACACACACAACACACACACTAACACACAACACACACTCTAACACACAACACACACACACACCAACACACACTCTAACACACAACACACACACACACCAACACACACACTAACACACACCAACACACAACACACACACAACACACCAACACACCAACACACACACCAACACACACAACACACACACTAACATACACACACAACACACACACTAACATACACACAACACACACACACACCAACACACACACTAACACACAACACACACACAGTGAAGTGTTTCCTCAGAGGAAATGTTAAAATCTTAATCTCTTACGTGACGTCGATGATGATGATACGATGATGATGATGATGATACGATGATGATGATGATGATACGATGATGATGATGATGATGGTGATACGATGATGATAGTTGATGATACGATGATGATGATGATGATACGATGATGATACGATGATGATGATGGTGATACGATGATGATACGATGATGATGATGGTGATACGATGATGATGATGGTGATACGATGATGATAGTTGATGATACGATGATGATGATGATGATGATGATACGATGATGATAGTTGATGATACAATGATGATAGTTGATGATACGATGATGATGATGATGATGATGATGATGATGATGATGATGATACGATGATGATAGTTGATGATACGATGATGATGATGATGATGATGATACGATGATGATAGTTGATGATACAATGATGATAGTTGATGATACGATGATGATGATGATGATACGATGATGATATGATGATAATAGTTGATGATACGATGATGATGATGATACGATGATGATGATACGATGATGATGATGATACGATGATGATGATGATGATACGATGTTGATACGATGATGATGATGATACGATGATGATGATGATACGATGATGATGATGATACGATGATGATGATACGATGTTGATACGATGATGATGATGATACGATGATGATGATGATATGATGATGATGATACGATGATGATGATGATACGATGTTGATACGATGATGATGATGATACGATGTTGATACGATGATGATGATGATACGATGATGATGATGATACGATGATGATGATGATACGATGATGATGATGATACGATGATGATGATGATGATGATGATGATACGATGATGATACGATATGATGATACGATGATGATGATGATGATGATGATGATGATGATGATGATGATACGATGATGATAGTTGATGATACGATGATGATAGTTGATGATACGATGATGATGATGATGATGATGATGATGATACGATGATGATATGATGATGATGATGATGATGATACGATGATGATGATGATACGATGACGATAGTTGATGATACGATGATGATGATGATGATGATGATGATGATGATAGATTGATGATACGATGATGATGATGATGATGATGATGATACGATGATGATGATGATACGATGATGATGATGATACGATGATGATGATACGATGATGATGATGATACGATGTTGATACGATGATGATGATGATACGATGATGATGATGATACGATGATGATGATGATACGATGATGATGATGATACGATGATGATGATGATACGATGATGATGATGATACGATGATGATAATGATACGATGATGATGATGATGATACGATGATGATGATGATACGATGTTGATACGATGATGATGATGATACGATGATGATGATGATACGATGATACGATGATGATGACGATGATGATGATGATACGATGATGATAGTTGATGATACGATGATGATGATACGATGATGATGATGATGATACGATGATGATACGATGATGATAGTTGATGATACAATGATGATAGTTGATGATACGATGATGATGATGATGATGATGTTGATGATACGATGATGATATGATGATGATGATAGTTGATGATACGATGATGATGATGATACGATGATGATAGTTGATGATACGATGATGATGATACGATAATGATGATACGATGATGATAGTTGATGATACGATGATGATGATACGATAGATGATGATACGATGATGATGATGATACGATGATGATGATGATACGATGATGATGATACGATGATGATGATGATACGATGATGATGATGATACGATGATGATGATACGATGATGATAATGATACGATGATGATGATGATACGATGATACGATGATACGATGATGATACGATGATGATGCTTCTTCCTGTGGCTCAGAGTAAACGTTTATTAAAACTATAAACCTGAAGTCATTCACACATGTAGATTAAACGTTGTGTTGCTACATGAGACGACATTTGAAGCCTGCTGAATCCAGGTCAGTTAGAGTCCTGCAGGTGAGGAACGAGACACACTGGACGATGATCAGGTGTTTGTCTTTATTGTAGCTGCTGACATCATCACGTCTACGCTTCTTCACACCGTCGACAGTTTGAGCATCAGAACAGAAATAGTATAGAACAATCTCCATGTTAAAGGTTCATTCCGTCCCTCTCACTGAGTTTGCTGAACCCCCCGACAAACAGTCCTCCAAGCTCCGCCTCCAGCTCCTGCAGGTGGGCGGGGCTAAAACTGTTGACTCCGGCCGTCTCTCCCAGCGTCCTCCACCACGGCAGCCTGCTCGCCTGCAGCATTGCGTTATGGGCGTCGCGGGCACGGGCGGCGATCGGACCCGACGGGCTCAGGAAGGACTCGGCGTCTGTCGCCGTGACGACAGAGAGGGGCGGAGCATCTGTGGGGAGACCGAGAGAGGCCTTGTTAGACGCGTCGCTGTCTTTTATCTCTTTGGTTGAGCAGCAACATGGACGTGGAGCTCGACCGACATCTGAATCTGTCATTTACTGAAACACTTCCGAGAGAAATCTGCCAAGTCTGAACCTCGAGTGGATGTTCAGGAAGCCAGCAGACGGGCCGGACGTGGCCCATAGAACAGCACCACACTGTATTCAAGTCAAGTGGACTTTAACTGTGTGTGTGTGTGTGTGTGTGTGTGTGTGTGTGTGTGTGTGTGTGTGTGTGTGTGTGTGAGACCTCTGAGCAGCTCCAGCTGTGTGTGTGTGTGAGCCAGCAGAGCCTCCGTTCTCTCCTCCGCCCTCCTCTGATCATCTCCTCTCTGCAGCTCCGACAGCAGCAGCAGCTGCACCTCCTCGTGGAGACGCTCGCACTCCTGCCGAGACACACGGGACGACTGTACACACACACACGCACGCACGCAGGCACGCACACACACACACACACACACACACACACACGCACGCACGCACGCACGCACGCACGCACACACACGCACACACACACAGGCATGCACGCACACACAAAGCATCATGGGTAGTATGTCAGACTGATGTTCTGGAAATGTATTTCTTGATTAAGTATGAGGAGTTGACTGAGGCTCTTACAGGATGTAGAGAGATGTATTCCTCCACCTGTCTCTTTAGCTCCACCCTCCGACTGTCCGTCAAACCGTTCTGACCAATCCAGAAGGGTGAGATGGGCGGAGCCTTCGCTGCTCTGCGTTTCTGCAGAAAGCAACGCACCTGAAAGAGGAAAGAGGGAGGAGTCAATGTCTTTCTTTATTTATGGGGTCCAAACATGAGAGTCTACTCACACTGTGGGGACCAGCACAACTCCTCTGATCCCAAAGTGTGTGTGTGTGTGTGTGTGTGTGTGTGTGTCTGTGTGTGTGTGTGTGTGTGTGTGTACCGCTCTCTGCAGCGTCCTGGCAGCCTGCTGCTGTGTGTGTGCGTGTCTCAGTGTGTGTCGGTATGTGTCGTTGTAGCGTCGTCTCTCTCTGAAGCCTCGCCAGAAGCTCTGGATCACCACGGCCGCACGGCGCTCACACTCCTGCAGGTACGACTGCACCTGGTCTGAACACACACACACACACACACACACACACAGCACTATTTTCCTATTTTTGCCTGAAAACTGAGATTTACGTAGTTTCCTGAAAGCATCATGTAACTGCAGCTAATGCTAGCGCTGTTAGCTCGTACCCGCAGGAAGCAGCTGCAGCAGTCGTCTCTGTTTCTGGTGGAACTCCCTCCGCGCCTGCTGACGCCTCACACACACCTGAAACACACACACAGACACACACACACACACACACATACACACATCACTTCACTATTACAATACTTGTACTCAGTACTCGAGTATTCTGCAGTATTACTCTCACCTGATACTTCAACTCCTCCTCCCACTGCTGCGCCTCCCTGTGCTGCTGCTGCTGCCTCCTCCGAGCCCTGACACACACACACACACACACACACACACACACACAGACAATCAGACAGACAAACAGACAGACAGACAGGCAGACAGACAGGCAGACAGACAGGTACCTGTATCTCCTCTGCAACGTGCTCACAGCTCTGCTGAGGCTCTTCACTCTGCGTCTCGTCCGATACGACCTCCAGGCCGCCTGGATCACACACGCCGCCCGCACATGCTCAGTAGATGCCTGCACAAAGAGGGGAGGGGTCAGAGGTCAGCAGACGGGCCACTTGGGCAGGTAGACGGTGGACAGGCAGACAGACAGACCTGTGAGAAACCCGCTGTGCCTTTGTCAGATTGGATGAATGCGATCAGCTGATCCACGTCCTCATCAAAGCCCCGCCCCCTCCAGTCTTTGTCCAATAGGCTGTCCAGACCTGTGAAGACAAGAAGGTCCAAATAATGCAGAATGAGTCAGAGACAGAGTTTCACAGAGTTTATAAAGTGTCTCCAACTCAACAACTCACTAAACTGACACATTTGTTAAGGGAGTCTGGGGACTTTCTCCACGGGGACAAAGAAGGAGCCTATATTGTTCCTGTTTAGTGTCTTTGTAACATGTGACATGTTTAGATCAATAACATGTTTCTTCTTTCATAAATGGAGTGTAAATGGTGACATCAGTGTAAACAGTGTGTTCAAACAGCTGATCAGTGTTGGCAGGTAAGACTTTAGCACTTTAGACACAGAAGCAGACAGGCTGGTACAGACATGCTGCCACAAACTGACACTTTGTACAAGGAGACAAACAACTTCAGCTTCTGATTTAATGCTGAATTTACAACAAGGACACAACCAGTTAGAATCTGTCAGAGACACAGTTTCACTACGTTAGAAAGTTTGTTTCAACTCAACAACTCTTAAAATCACCACATTTGTTAATGGAGTCTGGTGAAGTTGTGGTGACTGGTTTAATGTGTTCACAAATATCTGCCGCTAACATCTCTCTTCTTCATCTCTGACCTCTGAAGCTGAGGAGGAGCCGGTGGACCCGGAGCTCCTGCTGATTGGCCATGAGGAGGATGAGCCTGATGGAGGCCCCGCCCACCGCCAAGTCAGAGCTGACAGCTAATTGGCAGACGGCTTCGTTGAGCAGCAGCAGGACAGAGTCGTCACTCAACACTGACAGGAAGTCCCTGCACAGAGAGAGAGAGACAGTGTGTGTGACTGAATGTGTGTGTGTGTGTGTGTGTGTGTGTGTGTGTGTGTGTTACCTGGTGGATGTGCAGGTTTGATTCCACAGCTGGACACAGAGCACAGACACGCTGACATCATCACACATCTGGATCTGCTCGTAGTGGACGGAGCTGAGGACTGGAGACAGACAGACAGACAGACAGACAGACAGACAGACAGACAGACGTTTCACTTAATCAGACCAGGAAGTCAATCGATAAACTAATCAATGAGCTGATCAATGAGCACTGGAGGTGACTGACCCTGTGAGGAGAGCTGAGGCTGAGCTCTGAGCAGCCAGCCCACCGAATCCATCACCTTCCTGAGGAGAGACACACACTGACAGACAGACAGACAGACAGACAGACAGACAGACAGACAGACAGACAGACAGTTTGAACACCAGCTGTTGGACAGAAAACAAACTTCCGTGTGCGGGTCGAGTTTCTCACCTCTGCCCGCCTCATCAGCTGACCAGCCAATGACAGGAGGCCATCCACGACTGACGGCAGGAACAGCCTATGAAAAGCCTCCGAATGTTTGCCAGGTTCCACCCCTACACAACAGGAACTGACAGACAGGTGACCAGACAGACAGGTGAACAGACAGACGGGTCGTCTCTGTACATTCAAAACCTTCTTTAAAAAAGAGTGACTTCTATCAGGAGACCAGTTTCTGATGTTAGCTGCAAACAAACTGTACTTTTAGAACTTTGACACATTTTTTGATTGAATTACTATAAATTCAAAATACAAAATAATATTTTCAACATGTTCAGTTTTAGAAAATTAACACAAACATTTGTATCAAACACTAAACTTTAATTTTTTTTTAAAAAACACATTATAAAACATCAAATAAACGAGACATAACAATATCACTTAAAGTAATAATTCAGAATGATATAATTATATAATTATAAATGTGAAATAATAACAATCTTTTATAAATGTTAACAATTCACAACAATAATAATTTGAAATTCTTCTGTAAACTTCTAAAAATGATCTTTTGGGATATTTGAAATAAAACATTTGAATATTTTTTTAAATAATCTTAAAAAGATTTAAAATAAAATATTGTAAAAATCACAAAATCACAAAAATCACAAAACGTTAGTTAGAATAATCAAATAAAGTTAAAGATTATTTACATTACAAACCACGTTTTCTTTATATATTAAAAAGACTTTCCAGCAAACTCCAACAAATTTGTTTCCAGTGTGTGACACAGTCGCAGTCCAGCTGTTACCTGGTGAGGTGTGCGAGCGTGGCGGCGGCGCTCCAGTGTCCTCGCAGCCTCCTGGGCTCCAGAGACAGAACGTGGACACAGTGACTGAGGACGCCGCTCAGATACAACTGAGACTTCACACGAGTCAACGCACCGCCGCCTGTCTGCAGCGCCGCCATGTTCAGAGCCCCTGACAGACAGACAGACAGACAGAGAGACAGACAGACACACAGACAGACAGACAGACACACAGACAGACAGACAGACAGACAGAGAGGCAGACACACAGACACACAGACACACAGACAGACAGACAGACAGACAGACAGACAGACAGACAGACAGAGAGACAGACACACAGACAGACAGACAGACAGACAGACAGACAGACAGACAGACAGACAGACAGACAGACAGACAGACAGACAGACAGACAGACAGACAGACAGACAGACAGACAGACACACAGACAGACAGACAACATGTGACGAGCTGTGAATTTAAATCAAGTCTCCAGCTGCTTCAGTTGTTTAGCAGAACGCTGCAACTCTGTTTTACTGTGAAGCTCCTGAACTGTTCTGTGGACTACGACACTTCACCTGACTTTATATCATCATTAGGAGGACTGAGGTTAATGTTTGAGTGAACTGTTCCTTTAATCTGAAACCCACTTTGACCTCAGCTCTGCAGGGACACTAGGTGTGTCAGACAGACAGACAGGTAGACAGGTGTGATGGTGCTTGTCTCACTGTTTAAGCCGTCGTTCAGCAGGCTGACTCTCTGCTCCAGGTTCAGGTCTTCATCCTCCAGCTGCCTCTTCAGCTCCTCCACCTGCTCCATCCTCACCAACACTGAGGTCATCAGATACAACAGGTGTTACCACAAATTCTGTGACCTCATTTCCTTTTCAGATGTTTCCATCACATCAGCTGTCAGCACAAGGCGGTGTGTTAGCAGTCCACCAAAACACTGTGACCCCATGGCACTCACGTACACCTCACACCTCACCTGTTAGCCACCTCACCTGTTAGCCACCGCTGGCTATCTCGCGTTACAGGTCACAGAATTCGGTGTACAACTGTTAGCATCCTCGGCTCGTTTCCACAGAGCTAGTGCTGTTGTCGCTTTAGCTCGAGCTAACTATCAGTAAACTAACGATAACTTCAAGAAAAGTGACGTCAGCTGGATCAATATCTCCGCGTTGACCCGCCGTGGTTTAACAGTTGATTTAGAAACGTCACAGACCTTCAGAGATGACGGTTTTAGCTAGCATCGTTAGCTTTTTGCAGCCGGAAGCAGACGCTCTGCTGTTTCTACGGTAACGCGACGTCATAACGGTGCGACGGCGCATCGCTCTGCACCAAAGTGGAGCTGAACGAAGAAAGACAACAACAATAATAATAATAATAATAATAATAATAATAATAATAATAATAATAATAAAGACATTATATATCTTCTATCATTCAATAAAGCTTTATTGACAACAGGAAACCAATCCTATCTGTTTGTGCTGTTATTGATCAGATATTGACTGAGGCGCTGTGAAACAGCGGTGAGAGAAGAGAAAGACTCTATTTTATTAAACTTGCAGCACATGAAGATGATGAATGAAACAAAATGTTTGTTATTAGAGACCAGAGGGGTCTCCCGTGTGTGTTCATGTGTCCTCTGGGTGGCGCTCTACACTCAACTCAAGCTTGTTTACTTTCAGTTATTGTTCTTTAATGTATCTGTTTTTAACAATAAAACTTTAATTGGTCCATTTTTTCCAAAACAAATTTTGTGAAACAAATGTTTCCATTTTCCCACTTGTCTGTTTCTGGATACAGATGAATTCTCAGGTGTTAAACACTTAGAAATAAAGTATTAGTTGGATTTTATTGCATTTCTGTGCGTGAAATGTGCTGTAGTATTGACACAGTATAAGTATTTTATTTTCTACTCAAGTATTGTATTCTTCTTATTGTTGATGTTATTGATTAAACAAATTAATGTATTATTATTATCATCCTTTTTTACTGGTTACCGTCATTAATAGAATAAAATATAATAACTGCTGCTCTTAGCTGGTAACTTGGAAAAATATGAATTCATTCATTGTTTTGTGTAGAAATGTAGTGTGTTTTGTGAAGGACTGTCCGTGAATTAAATGTGCTGTATAAATAAAGTTTTTTTTATAATCACACTCCTTAAGCATTTCATTCTACTATAGATTATATTCTTCTTATTGTTGATGTCTTTTTGATCAATTTGTGATTATAATCACTGTTTTTATTGGTCTTTTTTTCCGGTATTAAAAAGAATCTATGTGCAATAAATTAAAACATGTTATTTATTTATTATATGATACAACACAATAACGTTTTTTTTAAAAAAATTCTGCTTCTGTATAAAAGTTTTTGATCATTGACACAGTATGCATTTTATTCTCATTACATTGTCATATTCTTCTTATTAATGTTTATTTTTATTAATGTATTTTTATTATCACCGTTTTTATTGGTCACCATCGTTATTCTGTCAGTGTTTCCGGAAATGAAAAGTAAAATACATAATATATAAATAAAATATTTGATATTATATAACAATAACAAAATTTATTTTTAAATGAGTATGTATTTTAATCCACTATAGGATCACAGTCCTCTTATTACTAAAGTTTTTGGTTGATTCTGATTAATTCATCATTATTATCCGTGTTTTCATTGGTTACCGTCTTTGTTTCCGGTATTAAAACTAAATAAAAAATCTATGTGCGATCACTTAAGATAAATAATATGTTTAGAATATAATTCAACATAATAACATCTTTTTTAAAAAATATGATAATAATATTATAACTCAGGTGGTAATGGGACCTGTTCATAGTAACGCTACTGCCTGACAGTACCACCGTTAATAGTAACGGGGTGTGTGTGTGTGTGTGTGTGTGTGTGTGTGTGTGTGTGTGTGTGTGTGTGTGTCGGTGCAGCAGCTGCTGCAGCCCTCGTGCACAGCCCCTCTCTGTCTCCGGTGCGCCTGCGTGCTGGATCACACCGAGCCACCGAGCGTCCGCTGCCCGGCCCGGCAGGAGGAGCGACAGACCCGGGCTGCTGCTGCTGCTGGGAGCCGCACGGTAACGGTAACTGCGGCCGGTAACGGGATCGGTATCAGTAACGGTGACGTGATGTGATGCGATGCCGCGCGGGATCACGGTAACGTAAGAACAGCAGCAGCAGCGGAGGAGGAGGAGGAGGAGGAGGAGGAGGAGGACTGTCGAGGCTCAGCCGAGAAGGATGCAGCACTGACCGACTGGAGGAGCTCATCCGTCCGTCCAACGGTGCGAGCCGGCAGCCTGGACCGACCCGATCTGATGTAAAGCCGCAGGGATGGACGGGTAGGCAGGGAGGAGGCGCGAGGAGCGGAGCGAGCGTCGGTACATAACGGAGGAGAGAGCGCGAGGAGGAGGAGGAGGAGGAGGAGGAGGAGGAGGGAGGATGAATCCGGTGGATGGAGGAGGAGAAGCGGGCCCGGACGGCCTGGCGACGGCAGGTAGGGTGTGTGAACGTGCGTGTGTGCGCGCGTGCATGCGTGTGTGTGTGTGTGTGTAGTGGGAGCTGCTGTCGCCATGATGCCTCCACATCCGCCCATTGACTCAGAGAGAGAGAGAGTGTGTGTGTGCGTGTGTGTGTGTGTGTGTGTGTGTCAGCATCCCTCTGTCCAATGGCACTGAGGTGTGTGTGAGAGTGTGTGTGTGTGTTGGGGGTGGAGGGTTCCTATCGAGGAGGATTGTGGGAAGGCCTGCTCAGCTATTAAACATGTGTGTGTGTGTGTGTGTGTGTGTGTGTGTGTGTGTGTGTGTGTGTGTGGTCACATGACGTGTCCATGATCCATTCATTCCAGTACTGTAGTATTATTAATAGTATTGATACCACCATTGCTAAGTATACCGCATTCTGATTGGCTGGAGGCTGTGCGGGGAAACCTCATCATCACTTCACCCGCCGTCATAATTTGGGACCCAAGGTGTGTTAACCTGCAGGTAACCATAGCAACAGTACCGGTTCCTGGTGAAAATAACACCCGAAAATAACGTAAATTTCTTTATTAACAGCGTTAGTTAAGGTTTTATTGTGAAGAGCTGACCACTGACCTCCACATACACAACACATGGCTGGTACTGGTCCTGAAGGCTGGGCCCGGGTCAGCAAACTGAGGGCCAAATCTGGCCCAGCAGCGCTGATATTCATCCCCTAACAGAAGATGAAACTTTACATTTTCATAAAATATTTACAATATTCTTCGTAAATCAACTGTGTCAATACGAGGCTGATGTAAATCCTGATTAATGACCTCGTCTGATCGAACATTGTCCCCACTTGAATAGAGGCAGCACACAGTCTGACATGAAGTCTGACGAAGGGACTACATCATACCCCTCTGGCATCACTCGGGTTGGGTCAGTCCTACAGCAGACTGTCACTCTGATATCAGGGTCCGTTGCTCTGCTTGTGATCAAGAGTAATTTGTTTAAGTAATGTACACAAACAGTGTAACTTCCTTTATATAAGTGACGTGAGTGAACGTAATTATATTCACCCAAAGTGTGATCCTTTCCCCAAATTAGCCAAGTAGTTGTGCCTGTGCCTCGATCTAAAAGGACTATCTGGAACAATATAAATGTATCTTTGAAAGACATCATAGGAAACATCTGTGCTGCAGTGTACTGAAGGAACGTCATTACCTTTATCAGCAGAACATCTTCAACAAGAAGCTGATTCTGAAAGAGCAGCAACTTATTACTGTTCAGGTTATTGAGTTATGATTTAGTTAAAGAGACATTGATGTACTTTTACTGTAAAGCAGCTGGTTGGAATCTAAAGTAAAGCAGCTGGTTGGACTCTAATGTAAAGCAGCTGGTTGGACTCTAATGTAAAGCAGCTGGTTGGTTTCTAATGTAAAGCAGCTGGTTGGTTTCTAATGTAAAGCAGCTGGTTGGACTCTAATGTAAAGCAGCTGGTTGGACTCTAATGTAAAGCAGCTGGTTGGATTTTGAAGTAAAGCAGCTGGTTGTATTCTAATGTAAAGCAGCTGATTGGACTCTAATGTAAAGCAGCTGATTGGACTCTAATGTAAAGCAGCTGGTTGGTTTCTAATGTAAAGCAGCTGGTTGGATTCTAATGTAAAGCAGCTGGTTGGACTCTAATGTAAAGCAGCTGGTTGTATTCTAATGTAAAGAAGCTGGTTGGATTTTGAAGTAAAGCAGTTGGTTGGATTTTGAAGTAAAGCAGCTGTTTGGATTTTGAAGTAAAGCAGCTGGTTGGATTCTAAAGTAAAGAAGCTGGTTGTATTCTAAAGTAAAGAAGCTGGTTAGATCCTAAAGTAAAGCAGCTGTTTGGATTTTGAAGTAAAGCCGCTGGTTGGATTCTAAAGTAAAGCAGCTGGTTATATTCTAAAATAAAGAAGCTAGTTAGATCCTTAAGTAAAGCAGCTGTTTGGATTTTGAAGTAAAGCAGCTGGTTGGATTCTAAAGTAAAGCAGCTGGTTGGATTCTAAAGTAAAGAAGCTGGTTAGATCCTAAAGTAAAGCAGCTGTTTGGATTTTGAAGTAAAGCAGCTGGTTGGATTCTAAAGTAAAGCAGCTGGTTGTATTTTGAAGTAAAGCCACTGGTTGGATTCTAAAGTAAAGCAGCTGGTTATATTCTAAAGTAAAGAAGCTAGTTGGATCCTAAAGTAAAGCAGCTGTTTGGATTTTGAAGTAAAGCAGCTGGTTGGATTCTAAAGTAAAGCAGCTGTTTGGATTTTGAAGTAAAGCCGCTGGTTGGATTCTAAAGTAAAGCAGCTGTTTGGATTTTGAAGTAAAGCCGCTGGTTGGATTCTAAAGTAAAGCAGCCGTTTGGATTTTGAAATAAAGCAGCTAGTTGGATTCTAAAGTAAAGCAGCAGGTTGGATCCTGAAGTAAAGCAGCTGGTTGGTTTATTTTGAAGGATTGGGATGTCTTTTGCTGTAAATAAGCCAGTGGACCTTTATTGAGAAGCATCCTTTAACTGGTTGCTTGTTCTTTTACATTTTACGCTTCCAGCATTTGATGATTTCTCACTCATGATCCAGTGGAGTTCTAATGAACTAATGAAGTCGTCTAGGAGCTGATTTTAAGTTAACACAAATCAGAAGTGTTTATTTTCATGCACATTTTGGTCACTAGTTTTCATAACTGATGGTGTATGTTGATTAAACAAGCCTGACTGTCCTGAGGTGAAACAGACTGTGATTATTATTTTATTTTTAATGTTCTCTTCATGTTTCTGTGGAGTTTCCGTTGTAAACCCACTTAATTTATGATTTAATGTGTTCTGTCATTATCTTTCTGTTTGTATATGTTGTAGACATTTTTGTTTTCAGACAGAAATTCAAGACAGAGAGTAAAAGTCAAAAATACATATCGGCCTCTGATTCATCATCAGACTTGTCAGTGGACCCTGATGTCTCAGTGTCCACCAGGATGACATGTTGGAGACTCAGAGGACATTGTGGTGAAATATATTCATTAGTTGTTGTTGCATAATGTGTGTGATGTGTCCTGACAGACTGACAGCGAGTTCCTCTGAAGGCTTTTCATCTGCTCTCTGCTGCAGCTATTTTAGGCTTTACACTGACTCAGTGTGTGTGTGTGTGTGTGTGTGTGTGTGTTATTGGTGTGAGAAAGCTTTATCAGAGTGGAAATCCCTTCTCCAACTCCCAGTGCTGGTCTGTAGTCTCACTGATTGACAGCCAGTCCGGGATCAGTCAGCCTGTCAGACAGCTGATCCAGGATCAATCAGATTGCTCATTGAGAGTTCTGATAGTCAGTCTGGATCAGTGGAGTTGAACATGCTGGATTCAGACACAGTGTCATGTTTACAGCCCACAAACTCCCACCACCGACTCATTAGTGACTGCAGGCTGTTAGCTTCTGCTCTCAGACCTGCGAGGTATCAACACCAGGTCTACCCACTCAGTGAGACTCTGGAAACACACGCAGCATCAGTCAGTTAGCTAATACGCAGAACGACAGGCCGACGCTTCAGCTATCAGCAGTGATGAGGACCAGCCTGCTCTCATATAGTTATTAATGATCCACACAGAAAGAAAAGCTCTCTGCAGCAGCTCTGCCTCCTACAAATTACATTTATCCACTCCAGAGTTGTTTTAGCAGTCATGCTGCTGCGCTGAAGGGAGGAGGTCCGGCTGGATGATGTACGGATGAAGAGCAGGACTGTGACAGCAGAGGCCGGCGTTTATGTTGTTCTCTCATCACTTCCTGTTTGTGCTTCAGGTGAATATTTAACCAAGACCACCGACTTTCCTGAATTACAACCAAGTCTGAAAAACATTATAGGAACAGTTCAAACACAAAGTAAAACTCACTCATCCTCTCCTCCTCCCGATGATATAAAGTCAGGTGAAGTGTCGTAGTCCACAGAACAGTTCTGGAGCTTCACAGTAAAACAGAGTTGCAGCATTCTGCTAAACAACTGAAGCAGCTGGAGACTTGATTTAAACATCAGATGTCTCCATACAGCTCGTCTGCTGTGATCACAGTCTGCAGGAGAGAACACATCACAACCTGATCTGAGGAAACAATCGGCAGAATCTGATGAGACTCTTGGTGTTCATTCCTCCAGGTCCGGCTCTGCACCAGACTCTGTGTCGTCTCAAATTCATATCGGGATCTTGAAGCATTGAGAGATTTGGATTATGCCGGACGAGTTGTATGTATTTCCGACCAGAGTCAGGTGTAGAGCCAGACCTGGAGGAATAAACACCAAGAGTCTCATCAGATTCTGCCAAACAACCCCCACACAATGATGAATTTGAGCCTCTAGAAGAGCTTCACAATTATTTTATGAACATCCATGTTAGTGACTTGCAGCTGGTTAAATGTGAGGAGTTTTTCTTTGTCCGTAAATGACGGGCTTTGAGTTTTGGACTGTCGGTTGGTCGAAAGAAGCAACTTGAAGACATCACTTTGAAAACTTTCAAGTGCGACTAAACATCAAGTTGAATTTTTATTAGAATTTTGTTTTATTTATATCTATTTTGAAGTATCTGTCCTGTCTTGGGTCCATATTGTTTCGTATTTTGCCGACTACTTTGTCATGACTGTTGTCCAGGTGTTTGGAAAATGTCAGTAAACAGATTGTGGGGAAAAGAAAGTGTGACTGAGCTGTTATCTGAATAATATCTGATTAATTTCTGTAACTGAGTATTCGACTGTTTCAGTTACATTCAGTGAAGCTGAAAGCTGATGAGATGTCTCATTATAGAAGAAATGACCTGGGAATGTTTTTCTCCTCCTTGATTTTATCATCATCCCATATTTAGATGAAGGTCGTGCCGCCCGTGAGGTTTTTCTGGAGAGTCTCTTGGCTTTACTCGACCTGTGCATGTGTACATTTGTGTTGTCGGCGCTGTGACATAGATTTTGAAATAGGGTATAAACCAGCATGCTCTGATAATCCATCAGCGGTCTGAGGCCAGACAGTTAGTCCGTCTGGGTCTGAACCGTCATGCTGGGCTTTGAGGAGACGGCTCGATCCAGTGGAACCAAAGGATTCAAGGGTGGTAACGAAGGAGAACCGGGCCGCGGTGAGGAGGTGGTTCAGGGAGCGTTCTCCTGTTTTTAGTTTCTCTCTCTGAGGGTTCTCACTGCTCGAGCTGCTAATGTGAGATGTTTAATGCCCTCAGTGTGTGTGTGTGTTGGATTAGCTTCCTCCCGCTGTGAGGGATGATCTGACGCACATGGGAGGCCAGCAGCACACACACACACACACACACACACACACACACACACACATGAGCTGCAGGAGTCAGCTTTTTAATTGAAATGTCTGTCAGCTCCTCTCTCTGACACCTGATTGGCTGATTTTGGTGGATGGGTGGAAACAGTTTTGATGCTGTTTGTTGTGAATAATGTCTTTAGCCAGAAGTGATGAGTGACATCACCACCAGAGAGACTCGTGGTCTGAGGAGCCGCCTGGAGCTCTGAGTTCAGTTGTTAGCCACATTAGCAGCAGCACACGAGGGACAGCAGTGCTGCCTGCTCGGCCTGTTGGAAGACCTCCAGTAGAGCTGTGCAGTATTTTTCAGGCTGCTCTGACTGACAAGAGCCAAGACATGAAGTGATGTCGCTGAATATGCAGTAATGACCGCAAGCTAACAAACGATGTACAAATATAAATTAAATCTGAGCGCTGAAGGATGTTTTTACTTTGAGAATAGTGATGCAACTGAAGCTTCATTTCATGATCGATCGATCTGCTGGTGAAAAATGTTAAAATAGTGAAACATTTCTAACACTTTCCTATTGTACTGCAGTATTTCTACCTTCAGCTGCGTTGTATCGCAGTAGAAGTATCCATTTTGTTGTAGTAGTTTTACCACAGAGGAAGTACTGTTGGTGGAGCCTCATTCAATTATAGGCACCTTTTGATAATCACATAACAACATCCAAAGATATATTTAACTTAGTCTCACACAACATAATAAAAACAGCAAATTATCAGGAATGTGAAGCTGGAAGTGAGGAAAGTTTCATTTTGTTTTGTGTTTGACTTTTGAAGAAAGTAACAAATGATGGATGATTAAAACAGTTCAGATTTTTCTTCTCCTGATTTATTTTTGATAAAAATGTCTCCAGTTTTAAAACCTTCCTCTCTGTGCGTCTCTCAGGTTCTGGTAAAGCAGAGTGTGTCCGGGCGGTCGACGTCCTGACGGTGCTCAGAGAGAAAGTGGCCTTCGTATCAGGTAACAAACACCCTGCTGGAGACAGGTACGGTCCAGTTCGGCCCTGATGGGACCCTGTTTAACTGTCTGTGGTTTCAGGTGGACGGGACAAACGTGGTGGACCAATCCTGACCTTCCCTGCCAGGACCAATCATGATCGAATAAAGCAGGAAGACCTCAGCAGATTGGTCACCTACCTGTCGACCATACCGAGGTAAGACACCATCTGTCTATTTGTCTGTGTGTCTGTGTGTCTGTGTGTCTGTCTGTCTGTCTGTCTGTCTGTCTGTCTGTCTGTGTGTCTGTGTGTCTGCCTGTGTGTCTGTCTGTGTGTCTGTGTGTCTCACAGTAGCGGCACACAGTCCATGTGTGAGTGGAGGACATAAAGACTGTCCACCTGTCTCTCTCTCTCTCTCTCAGTAAAGTCTTTGTCCTTGCACAGTAGTGGCAGACAGGTGTACAAGTAAATGAGACCAGGCTGCATTAACTGTCTGTCTGTCTGTCTGTCTCTCTGTCTGTCTGTCTGTCTGTCTGTCTGTCTGTCTGTCTGTCTGTCTGTCAGTGAGGACGTGCGTGCTCGTGGCTTCACGGTGGTGGTGGACATGCGCGGCAGTAAGTGGGACAGTGTGAAGCCGGTGTTACGAACGCTGCAGGAGTCGTTTTCCTCCAACATCCACACGGCGCTGCTCATCAAACCCGACACGTTCTGGCAGAAACACAAGACCAACCTGGGCAGCGCCAAGCTCAGCTTCGAGGTACGACTGCAGTATATTGATAATGATGTACTACTGCAGTATATTAATACATGATGTACTACTGCTGCTAGCTTAAATGTTACTAGTACTGCTAACTTCTGCTGAATGTACTTTTGTCTGGTTCTGTTGGACGTCTCTTCCTGCTAAAGGCAGTTTTTTCTCTCCACAGTCACCAGGTGAAATGTTGGTCTCTGTAAATAAATTAATCAACCTGCTCAGTTTTGAAAGTGTCATGAGATGACTTTTGTTGTAAACTGGCGCTGTAAAAATACAGATTGATTATTGATTGATTGATTACTGCTGTTAACCCAAATACTGCTAATTGAACTATGTTGGTATCACCAAGCATTTAGTTATTTTTAAGTTTCTTCGTCCTCCTTCCTTCAGACCAGCCTGGTGTCGGTGGACGGTCTGTCCCGGCTCGTCGACCCCTCCCAGCTGACCTCTGACCTCGGCGGCTCGTTGGAGTATGACCATGTGGAGTGGACCGAGCTGCGCCTGGGCCTGGAAGAGTTCTCTGGAGCCGCCACGCAGCTGCTGGCCCAGCTGGAGCAGCTGGAGGCTGGGCTGAACCGCATCCCGGAGCCCCAGGACGTCGACGAGGCCCGCAAGTGAGAATCAGTCAAACTTCTGATTACTTTATTTTGAGTAGTTTTTAGTTACTGTTAATTGTTGATTGTGCGTTTTTTCCTCTCAAGACTTCTCGAGGAACACGGTCGTCTCCGTAACACCATCGCCACGGCACCAGTCGACGCCCTCGAGCGAGAGGGGCGGAGCTTGCTCCAGCGCATGCGCCTTGGCCCTGCCCACAGTGATGCCTCGAGTGAAGGCGGTGGTGGCGGTGGTGGTGGCCACGGCAGTTGGCTGTCAGGCGGGGCGGACTTTCAGAGCGTCGCACCGAAGGTTTCGTCTCTGCTGGACCGGCTGCAGGCGGCTCGCACTCACCTGCTGCAGAGCTGGAGCGACAGGAAGCTGCACCTGGACCAGGCGCTGCAGCTGCACCTGTTCGAACAGGACGCCACCAAGGTGAGGCAGGTGACACATGTCGCATGACCATCTCGTAATTTGATTACTTACAAAGTGTTCTGTTGTGGGTCCCAGATGTCGGAGTGGATCGCTCACAGTAAAGACTTGTTCATGCAGAGTCTGGCAGAGGTCGGCCAGAACCACCAGCACGCCCTCGACCTCCAGACACAACACCAGCACTTCACCGCCAACTGCATGGTCAGTGTGTGTGTGTGAGTGTGTGTGTGTGTGTGCGTGTGTGTGTGTGTGTGTGTGTGTGTGTGTCCAATTCCCCGGTTAAAGCTTGTGTTTACATACATCAACCTTTCTCTTGTGTTCTAGTCATCCTAACCCTGAGAATATAGAACTCTTGAGACATAGAACTCTGGCAACATAGGAACCAAGGAACACAGAACCCTGAACACATAGAACCATGAACACATAGAACCCTGAACACATAGAACCATGAACACATAGAACCCTGAACACATAGAACCCTGAACACATAGACCCATGAACACATAGAACCATGAACACATAGAACCCTGAACACATAGAACCATGAACACATAGAACCCTGAGAACACATAGAACCATGAACACATAGAACCATGAACACATAGAACCCTGAGAACACATAGAACCATGAACACATAGGACCCTGAACACATAGAACCCTGAGAACACATAGAACCATGAACACATAGAACCCTGAACACATAGAATCATGAACACATAGAACCATGAACACATAGAACCATGAACACATAGAACCCTGAGAACACATAGAATCATGAACACATAGAACCATGAACACATAGAACCCTGAACACATAGAACCATGAACACATTGAACCATGAACACATAGAACCCTGAGAACACATAGAACCATGAACACATAGAACCCTGAACACATAGAACCATGAACACATAGAACCCTGAGAACACAGGACTTTGGGAACACAGAACCTCTTCCTTAACGACGTGTCTCCGTGCAGAACGGCAGTGTGAACGTGGACAGCGTGGTTACCGTGGCAGCGAGGCTGGCCGAGGCCGGTCACTACGGGGCGGAGCGGATCGCCATGGTGTCGTCACGGTTACAAGAAGACTGGAAGTCCCTGACGACGGCGCTGGAGGAGCGCAGCAACACGCTCGCCATGGCAACCGGCTTCCACCAGGGGGCGGAGCAGGTGATTATTGATCAGTGGTCAATACACCTGTCTCACTAACAGTTTACCTGTCTCCATCTGTTTGTTGTTCACCTGTCTCTCTACCTGTCTACATCTATTTAATTTGTCTACCTGTCCGTCTCTCTACCTGTCCGTATGTCTACCTGTCCGTATGTCTGCCTGTCTGTTTACCTGTCTGTCTGTCCAGTTCCTGCTCAGAGTGGAGGGTTGGGTTCAGGCGTGCTCTGAAGGGGCGTTGCCGTCGGCGACAGCAGAGCTGGAAGCTGCGGTTAAAAAACACCAGGAGCTGAACGAGGAGATCTCTGCTAACTACACACAGGTACCTGTCTGTCTGTTCAGATACTTGTCTGTTGGTCTGATTATCTGTCCACATGGCTATCTGTCCATATATGTACCTGTCTGTCTCATCACCTGTCTCTCTGTCCAAACACCTATCTGTCTCTCGTCTGTCTGTCTACATACGCTCCTGTCTATCTGTCCACATACCAGACAGACTCAATCCCTGTCTCTCTGACTACCTGTCTGTCTGCAGGTCAGTGAGAGTGGTAAAGCCTTATTGGACGTCCTTCAGCGTTGCCCGGCGACTGAATCCGATGACTCTGCGACCAAACCAGACTTCACTTCTGCCACGCATGGCATCATGGGAGTTCTTCACCAGGTCATGCAGGTACGTCTCACTTCAACTTGTCTCACATCTGTCTTGACATCACCGACAGACAGGTGACTGATGAGACGTTTCTACTTTTTTCTCAGGGTCACCACGAGGTGGAGGGGGCGTGGCAGCATCGTAAGCTCCGCCTCCACCAGCGCCTGCAGCTGTGCGTGTTTCAACAGGACGTCAGACAGGTGCGACAGGTCCAGATCCACATTGGTGTGTACATCCTGATCCTGTTTAGTATTAACATCTCCACCTGTCTGTCGCTCCACCTGTCTGTCTCTCAGGTGTTGGACTGGGTGGAGCAACACGGCGAGGTCTTCCTCAACAAACACAGCGGCGTGGGGAAGTCTTTGCACCGAGCTCGAGCGCTGCAGAAACGCCACGACGACTTCCAGCAGGTCGCACAGGTAACAGTCAGGACGGACTTCATGAGGACGAGAGCAGGAAGAGGAGGAGGTGCTAACTGTGTGTGTGTGTGTGTGTGTGTGTGTGTGTGTGTGTGTGTGTGTGTGTGTCAGAACACTTACACTAATGCAGAGAAGCTTCTGGAAGCAGCAGATCAGCTGGCTCAGTCTGGAGAGTGTGAGGAGGAGGAGATCTACCAGGCAGCCCGAGACCTGGAGCTCCGCATGCAGGTAACTCCGTCAGAGAGGAGAGCCAATCAGTGAAGACCGCAGAGAGTAGCGAGCCAATCAATGAAGACCGCAGAGAGTAGAGAGCCAATCAGTGAAGACCGCAGAGAGTAGAGAGCAATCAGTGAAGACCACAGAGAGTAGAGAGCCAATCAGTGAGGACCGCAGAGAGTAGAGAGCCAATCAGTGAAGACCACAGAGAGTAGAGAGCCAATCAGTGAAGACATGAAGACGTTTTAGTTTTAGTGACATTTGTGTTCTAGTTTTGGGTGCGTTTGTTTTGTAGCTTGGGTGCGTTTGTTTTGTAGTTTTGGGTGTGTTTGTTTCGTAGCTTGGGGTGTCTTTCTTTTTATTTTGTGTAGAATGTGTAGAAAAAGCTTTGGGCTGGAACACTTTTATTCTGAAAAGCAGTTACAGGTAGAGTTTGCATGATGAGCCAATGAGCAGGGCTCATTCTCTTTTTTCTTTCCAATAACTTTATTGAACCGTGCGTAGAATAAAATAAATGAACAGCGATGGAAAAAGAACTCTGACTGTTGTTGGGTAACTTGTGTTGTGTGTTTTCAGGCATTCATCCAGCGAGTTGAACAGAGGAAGCTGCTGCTGGACCTCGCTGTGTCCTTCTACACACACACCAAGGAGGTAACACACACACACACACACTCACACACACTATGATAAAATACTATAATAACGTAATATTTGCTGTGATTAGAGGAGAGCTGTGAGTTACAAACTACATCTTCCTCCTCCTCTTCCTCCTCCTCCTCCTCCACCTCCTCCTCCTCCTCCTCCTCGTCCACCTCCTCCTCCTCCTCCTCGTCCACCTCCTCCTCCTCCTCCTCCTCCTCCTCTTCTTCCTCCTCCTCCTCCTCCTCCTCCTCCTCCACCTCCTCCTCCTCTTCTTCCTCCTCCTCCTCCTCCTCCACCTCCTCCTCCTCTTCCTCCTCCTCCTCAGCTCTCGGTCTGGATGGAGGGCCTCCAGAAGCAGCTCTCCTCAGACCTCTGTGTTTGTCCCGACACCGTCGAGGCTCTGCAGGCTCTCATCAGCCAGCAGCAGCAGCAGCAGGCCAACACACAGGTACCTGCTGACCTTTGACCCCTCACCTGAAGTCTGACCTGGGCATAACAACCTAACACTCCCCTGACTTCTGACCCCTCCCTTCTGACCCTCACACTAACCCCAACTCTAACCCTGACCTACAGGAAGCTGCGATGAGTGTCATCCGGGAAGGAGAAGACCTCATCCTGCAACTCAGGTACACAGAGAGAGTGGGTGCGTTTGATTTAGGCCTCAGCGCTGCACAGAAAGGCCTTCTTTTTGCTTGATTGGGTGCATTTGTTTCACTCATCAAGGCAGCCTGCGTGGCTGTGGTGTGTATCATTACTGCATTATTACTGGATGTATTCTGTGCAGGCGTCTTTAACGTGTGTGAGTTTGTTTTACTCCACGGGGCAGCTCAGAGGCCTGTGTGGAGGAGGTGTTTGCAATGACTGTGGGTGCGTTTGTTTTCAGCTTTGTATAACCTTTGAGGGCGGGTTTGTCTTCAAATGCATATGGCCTGTGTGGGTGTGGTTGTTTTCAAGTTTTCGTTGTAGTTTGCATCATCTGTGTGGGTGCGTTTGTTTCACTGCAGTCGATGTATGTAAACATTGTGGGTGCGTTTGTTTTCAGGTTCATTTAGCCTGTAGAAGGGCGTTTAATTTCTATTTTGTATCATCTGCGTGGGAGTGTTTGTTGGCTGTGTGGTTCATTTGTTTTCAGGTTTGTTTAACCATTTTAGGTGCGTTTGTTTCAGGCCCCAGGGCAGCTCGGTGGCCCATGTGGAGTCAGTGCTCCAGCAGCTGGAGGAGTCTCACGTTCAGCTGGAGGAGCTTTTCCACCAGAGGAAGATCCGATTGGATGTTTACCTGCAGCTCCGCATCCTGCACCAGTGCACGCTGGAGGTACTTTGTTTATTTTAGTTTAGTACTACTTGGATATGTTGAACTTCGCTCCACCGTGTCAACGCTCCAACCTGTGTGTTTGTGTAGGTAACCGGGGAGATGGACGCCTGGAAGCAGGACCTACAGAAACAGTCCCAGGACTTCTCTGCAGAGAAGCTAGCATCACCACGGCTAGCAGATGCCAACCAAGACAAGCTATCCCAGGACAAGCTAGCATTGGGCCAGTCACGGCTAGTAGAGTCTAGCCCCGAGGTGCTAACGTTAGCGCAGCAGCGTATCCACAGGTAAACAGGCCAGTGAGACTCAGAACAAAATGAAAAAAACAAGAGGCCACAGCAGGCTCTGACTGATTGGTTGATTGATCAACAGGCACATGGAACGCAGGCTGGCGATGAATAATATGATCTATGAGGTCATCCAACAAGGCCACGACCTTCAGCAGTACATCACTGAGGTCCAGGCATCAGGTAAGAGACTGCTTGTATACAGAGAAATCCAAAGGGAACCAGGATTGAGACTTGGGGTGCACCACAAGGATTGAGATAGGGACTACATGTGTCTACAGTGAGGGACTTCGTACAGTTCTTCAGTGGGTAGGCAGAGTTTCTGGATGAGCTTCTAGAGATCTTTCAATGTGCTTGACAGAGATATGGTGGTTTTCCAAGGAGGTTCTTGAAGTTCAGTCCAGGGTTTATTGAAAGGGATCAGATTTCAGCAGAAGGATCATGTGGTCCCTTGAGTGTTTGCTTCTTGGTTCCCTAAAGGGGTTTCAGAGGTTCTTGGGTGGTTTCTGGCGCTTCCTACACTTATCTAAAGGTTTCTAAATGCTCTTGTGGGGATTCTTACAGTGCACCTTGAGGGAGTCAAACAGACCCTTAACAGTGCTCCAGTGGTCAGTCAAGGGGTCCTAGAAGTCTCCAGGAGGTAACAAAATGGTTTTTGAAGGTTTTGCCGTGATCCCTAAGGGAAGTACATGTGTCATTGATAGGGTTCCAGGGACCTTCAGTGATTTCCAGTCTTTTCAGTGGTCTTTTAGTGGTTGCTAATGCTCCCTTTGGGAAATTCAGAGGGCGCTCTAGAGGTCCCTTAGAGAGTTCCAGTGGTTCATGGGGTATCTCCAGGAGTCCTTCTTTAAGTATTTCCTTTGGGGATTCCAGATACTTCCGGTCTAAGGGTTACTTTGACATGTCCTTTCATGTCCTTTATGAGGTTTCCAATGTTCCTTAAGGTGGTTCCAGGCCTTGAGGGAATATTCTCAATGGAGGTGCCTTTTAATGGGTCCTTTGGTGGTTTTTAGTGGTCCTTGTAGGGTTCCAGTGGTCCTCAAGGAGGATCCATTTAGTTCTACACTGGATTCACTGATTTCTAAAGGTATCAGGCCTCCTTTAGTAATTTTTAGTGATTCCTGTGCGGGTTCCAGAGGTTCTTGAGGGCTTTGATATATTTTTGATCATGCTCCAGTGGTCCTTTATTTGGATAATTGAGGAGAAAAAATTGAAGGGGTTTAGAATCGTGAAAGGATAGATGTGGTCGTCCAAGTTCACTGAATTTCTAAACAGATTTTAGAATTCATTTTGGGGCTTTCAGCAGTTCTTCAGGGGCTCTCGGCTTTGTGTGAGGGGGTTCTCACAGAGAGCCAACTGGCAAAAGGCCGAACAGTTCATAGTTCAGAACCGAACAGAACAGAACAGAACAGAAGTCAGCACATGTTCTGCTACAGTGAAGCATCACTCTGACCAGTTCAGTAACACACTTAGGCTATTAGGGGGGGAAAGGGGGGGCAGAGAGGAGAATGGGGGGAGGGGGAAAGAGGGATGGGGTTGTCATGGAAACTGCTCTCTGAAGAACACAGCTGGTCCCCATGGAAACCAGCATATTGAATTTGCCATGGAGACACACACATCCATGAATGCACGTATACACACACATGAATGGAGATTAACATGCACGTGTCGTTACGCTGTGTGCGTGATGTGCGCATGCGTGTGTGTGTGTGTGTGTGTGTGTGTGTGTGTGTGTGTGCGTGCGTGTGTGTGCGTGTGTGTGTGTGCGTGGGGGTCAGGTATCGAGCTGTCGGAGGCGGAGGGAGGTCTGTCCTCTCAGGTGGAGGAGCTGCAGCACCTCCTGCAGGACAAACAGAAGGAACTGCAGCAGATCGCAGATCACACACACACACACCTGGAGCAGAACCTGCAGCTGAGACACCTGCAGAGTCAGGTCAAACAGGTAACACACACACACACACACCTGCAGTGACAGGTAACATCCTGGCCCTGCCACTGGACCTAACCTCCACCTGTCTGTCTGTGCGTACCTGTGTCAGGTGCTGGGGTGGATCTCAGAGGGGGAGGTGATGCTGTCGTCCTGCATGTTGAACTCCAGCTGTCTGTCTGAAGCCGAGCAGCTGCAGAGGGAGCACGAGCGCCTCCAGCAGGCCATAGAGGTGACTGCACACACACACACACACACACACACACACACAGGTGTGGCGGTGTCTTCTGTCCATGGTAAACCAGGTGGACACACCTTGTGTTCTGTCCACAGGCTCTGCTCCACGCTGACTCCCTGCAGAGGACTCATCAGGTGGCTCTGGCTCTGCAGCAGAGAGCAGAGCTGCTCGTCAGGTGAGAGCAGCCGTCAGCTCGTGTAAAATATATCTTACTACAGTACTCGAGTAAATGTACTAAGTTACATTCCATCACTGAGATATAGTTGAGTAGAAGTAAAAAGCAACAGAAAGTGGAAATACTCGAGTACAGTGAAGTTATTAGGAGTAATTATTGTTCTGAAGTACCAGCTGGTGTTTTTTTCTTTCTGTTGGTGTCCAGAATAAACAAACAAGTTATGGAGGTGCTGATACAAGCTAGCAGTTTCCCCCTGCTTCCAGTCTTTATGCTAAGCTAGGCTAATCACCTCCAGACTGCAGCTCTGTGACCAACAGACAGAAAATCCTGACGTAAAATGTTGAACTGATAATCAGATCATAATATTTCACTCCAGAGTTCTGACTAAAACCAACATGATCCTCTCAATCATGTGACCTCTGACCTCTGACCCCCCTCAGGTCCGGTCACTATGATCCGGATGCAGTGAGGTCTTGTGCCCAGACGGTGGCGCTGCACTGGCAGACTCTGATGCTGAGGATCGAAGACAGACTCAAACTGGTCAATGCCTCCGCCGCCTTCTACAGGACATCGCAGCAGGTACCTGTCTGTCTCACTGTCTTTACCTGTCTACCTGTCTACCTGTCTGTCTGTCTGTGTGTCTGTGAGTCTACCACCTGTCTGTCTGTCCCTCCAGGTGTGTGGGGTTCTGGAGAGTCTGGAGCAGGAGTACCGAAGGGAGGAGGACTGGTGTGGAGGAGGAGATCGACAGCCGGAGCAACTCCTGCCACTCATGAACAAACACATGGAGCAAAAGGAGGCGTTCCTCAAGGTGAGCAGACCCTGAATCGACCAATCAGAGCTCAGCAACTATAAAGAGGCAGGGCAGGTTCATCAGTCTGTGGTGAAGTCGCAGTCTCAGTTTAAAAAAGGAAAAGGAAAGCCAGGTTTAGGACTGGAACACTACTTTATTAGGGGCGGTCCTTGATGCTAATATATTGACGTTAAGGCTAACATTAGCAGCATTTTGTTTGCAGCTCCAGCCTATCATGTTCCGTTTATCACAGTCCTGAAATAAAAACATCCTCACCTGTTAATGTTGATGAGTTTAATCACGAAGTTAGCTTTAGCATATGTTTGTTAGCATGATATACTATCTACACATGTTGGACCATTTGACAGGCTTCTTGTTACACTAACTCAAGGAGCTAACTGCTAACGATAATTAGCTTACACTAGCTGGCTAGAGCCGATTAGCGCGGCTAATGCTAGCAAAAGATGAGACGCTAGTTTGCATGCATGATGGGGTGTCTGACGATCCTGTTTCCATGGCGACAGGCCTGCACTCTGGCCAGGCGGAACGCCGAAGTATTCCTCAAGTACATCCACCGCAACAGCGCCACCATGGCGAACATCTCAGGCCACAGCGTCACCGTCTCCGGGGTAACGGGGGTCACCGAGGTCACCGGACACTCCAGGGTACCGGAGCAACAGGTCAAAGGTGAACACACACACACTCACACACAGACACACACTCACTGAAGTTCAGTGTGAACAGAGCCCTGAACACACACATACAGGTGTTCTGATCCAGGTGTGTGTGTGCAGGTATCCTCAGCGAGCTGCTGCAGAGGGAGAACCGGGTCCTTCACTTCTGGACTTTAAAGAAACGCAGACTGGATCAGTGTCAGCAGTACCTGATGTTCCAGAGCCACGCCCAGCAGGTACACCTGAACACCTGACGTCATCACAGAACCTCTGATCTCCATCACAGTCACCTAATTAGAACTACTGATGGATCAGTAACTAAGTACATTTACTCCACTGCTGTATTTAGAGTGTGTTGTTACTTGTATTTACTTTACTTTAAGGCTAAACTGAGGTACGTCCGTCAGTAATGTAACTGTAACTTTCTCTGCAGGCTCTTGATTGGCTGCAGCAGTCAGGTGACCACTACCTGTCCACGCACACGTCACCGGGGGCAACAGTGGCTGAGACGCAAGAACTGCTGAACCAACACCGAGAGTTCTGTGTGTCGGCCAAGGTGGGCACACACACACACACACACACATACACACACGCACACACACACACGCCTGTTTCACTCACCTGTCTGTCTGCCTCTCAGCACACACAGGAGAAGGTTCACCTGCTCATCCAATTGGCTGAGAGCATGCTGGCCAAAGGCCATGCCCACCGCACCGAGCTCCGCCGCTGCGTCTCCACGGTGGACAAACGTTACCGCGACTTCACCGTCAGGGTGGGACAGTACCGCCACCTGCTGGAGACAGCGCTCGGAGGCTGCTCACAGGTAAAACACTTCCTGTCTCATTAAGTTTAATTGAGTTGCCCGTTAAGGTTCTCTAACGATCCAACGTACGGTGTCCCCCGCAGGACAATAAGGACCTGGAGCTGGAGCTCATCCCCAACAGTCTGTCGGACTCCGACCCCGAGGTCAACCTGTCCGACCCAAGTCACCAGGTCAGCGACGAGAAGAGACGCTCGGCCCGCAAGAAGGAGTGAGTACTGAGAGTACTGAGATTACTAAGAGTAATGAGAGTAATGAGAGTACTGAGAGTAATGAGAGTACGGAGAGTACTGAGAGTAATGAGAGTACTGAGAGCACTGAGAGTACTGAGGGTACTGAGAGTAATGAGAGTACTGAGAGTAATGAGAGTACTGAGTGTAATGAGAGTACTGAGAGTACTGAGAGTAATGAGAGTAATGAGAGTACTGAGAGGAATGAGAGTACGGAGAGTACTGAGAGTAATGAGAGTACTGAGTGTAATGAGAGTACTGAGAGTACTGAGAGTAATGAGAGTAATGAGAGTACTGAGAGGAATGAGAGTACTGAGTGTAATGAGAGTAATGAGAGTATTGAGAGTACTGAGAGTAATGAGAGTACTGAGAGCACTGAGAGTAATGAGAGTACTGAGAGTAATGAGCACTGAGAGTAATGAGAGTACTGAGAGTAATGAGAGTACTGAGAGCACTGAGAGTACTGAGAGTAATTACAGTACTGACAGTAATTAGAGTACTGAGAGTAATGAGAGTACTGAGTGTAATGAGAGTACTGAGAGTAATGAGAGTAACGAGAGTACTGAGAGTAATGAGAGTGCTGAATGTAATGACAGTACTGAGAGTAATGAGAGTACTGAGAGTAATTAGAGTACTGAGAGTAATGAGAGTACTAAGAGTAATGAGAGTACTGAGAGTAATGAGAGCACTGAGAGTAATGAGAGTAATGAGAGCACTGAGAGTAATGAGAGTACTGAGTGTAATGAGAGTACTGAGAGTAATTAGGGTACTGAGAGCAATGAGAGTAATGAGAGTAATGAGAGTACTGAGAGTAATCAGAGTACTGAGAGTAATTAGAGTACTGAGAGTAATGAGAGTACTGAGAGTAATGAGAGTAATGAGAGTACTGAGAGCACTGAAAGCACTGAGAGTAATGAGAGTACTGAGAGCACTGAGAGTACTGAGAGTAATGAGAGTACTGAGAGTAATGAGAGCACTGAGAGTAATGAGAGTAAATAGAGTACTGAGAGTAATGAGAGTACTGAGAGTACTGAGAGTAATGAGAGCACTGAGAGTAATTAGAGTACTGAGAGTACTGAGATTACTGAGAGTAATGACAGTACTGAGAGTAATGAGAGTAATGAGAGTACTGAGAGCACTGAGAGTAATGACAGTACTGAGAGAAACGAGAGTACTGAGAGTAATAAGAGTACTGAGTGTAATGAGAGAACTGAGAGTAATGAGAGTACTGAGAGTAATGAGAGTACTGAGTGTAATGAGAGTACTGAGAGTACTGAGAGTAATGAGAGTATTGAGAGTACTGAGAGGAATGAGAGTTCTGAGTGTAATGAGAGTAATGAGAGTAATTAGAGTACTGAGAGTAATGAGAGTACTGAGTGTAATGAGAGCACTGAGAGTACTAAGAGTAATGAGAGTACTGAGAGTAATGAGAGTAATGAGAGTACTGAGAGCACTGAGAGTAATGAGAGTACTGAGAGAAACGAGAGTACTGAGAGTAACTGAGAGTAATAAGAGTACTGAGTGTAATGAGAGAACTGAGAGTAATGAGAGTACTGAGAGTAATGAGAGTACTGAGTGTAATGAGAGTACTGAGAGTACTGAGAGTAATGAGAGTATTGAGAGTACTGAGAGGAATGAGAGTTCTGAGTGTAATGAGAGTAATGAGAGTAATTAGAGTACTGAGAGTAATGAGAGTACTGAGTGTAATGAGAGCACTGAGAGTACTAAGAGTAATGAGAGTACTGAGAGTAATGAGAGTAATGAGAGTACTGAGAGCACTGAGAGTAATGAGAGTACTGAGAGAAACGAGAGTACTGAGAGTAATAAGAGTAACGAGAGTTCTGAGAGTAATAAGAGTACTGAGTGTAATGAGAGAACTGAGAGTAATGAGAGTACTGAGAGTAATGAGAGTACTGAGTGTAATGAGAGTACTGAGAGTACTGAGAGTAATGAGAGTATTGAGAGTACTGAGAGGAATGAGAGTTCTGAGTGTAATGAGAGTAATGAGAGTAATTAGAGTACTGAGAGTAATGAGAGTACTGAGTGTAATGAGAGCACTGAGAGTACTAAGAGTAATGAGAGTACTGAGAGTAATGAGAGCACTGAGAGTAATGAGAGTAAATAGAGTACTGAGAGTAATGAGAGCACTGAGAGTAATTAGAGTACTGAGAGTACTGAGATTACTGAGAATAATGACAGTACTGAGAGTAATGAGAGTAATGAGAGTACTGAGAGCACTGAGAGTAATGAGAGTACTGAGAGTAACGAGAGTACTGAGAGTAATAAGAGTAACGAGAGTACTGAGAGTAATAAGAGTAAATAGAGTACTGAGAGTAATGAGAGTACTGAGAGTACTGAGAGTAATGAGAGCACTGAGAGTAATTAGAGTACTGAGAGTACTGAGAGTAATGACAGTACTGAGAGTAATGAGAGTACTGAGTGTACTGAGAGGAATGAGAGTACTGAGTGTAATGAGATTACTGAGAGTAATGAGAGAATTGAGAGTAATGAGAGCACTGAGAGTAATGAGAGTAAATAGAGTACTGAGAGTAATGAGAGTACTGAGAGTACTGAGAGTAATGAGAGCACTGAGAGTAATTAGAGTACTGAGAGTACTGAGAGTAATGACAGTACTGAGAGTATTGAGAGTATTGAGATCACCGAGAGTAAGGAGAGTACTGAGAGTACTGAGAGTAATGAGAGTACTGAGAGTAATGAGAGTCATGAGAGTACTGAGAGCACTGAGAGTACTAAGATTACTGAGAGTAATGACAGTACTGAGAGTAATGAGAGTAAGGAGAGTACTGAGAGTAATGAGAGTACTGAGTGTAATGAGAGTACTGAGAGTACTGAGAGTAATGAGAGTAATGAGCGTACTGAGATGAATGAGAGTCCTGAGTGTAATGAGAGTAGTGAGTGTAATGAGAGCACTGAGAGTACTAAGAGTAATGAGAGTACTGAGAGTAATGAGAGCACTGAGAGTAATGAGAGTAAATAGAGTACTTAGAGTAATGAGAGTACTGAGAGTAATGAGAGCACTGAGAGTAATTAGAGTACTGAGAGTACTGAGAGTAACGAGAGTACTGAGAGTAATAAGAGTAACGAGAGTACTGAGAGTAATAAGAGTACTGAGAGTACTGAGATTACTGAGAGTAATGACAGTACTGAGAGTAATGAGAGTAAGGAGAGTACTGAGAGTAATGAGAGTACTGAGAGTAATTAGAGTGCTGAGACTACTGAGAGTAATAAGAGTAAGGAGAGTACTGAGATTAATGAGAGTACTGAGAGTAATGAGAGTACTGAGATTACTGAGAGTAATGACAGTACTGAGAGTAATGAGAGTAAGGAGAGTACTGAGAGTAATGAGAGTACTGAGAGTAATTAGAGTGCTGAGACTACTGAGAGTAATGAGAGTACTGAGAGCACTGATCGTAATGAGAGTACTGAGATTGCTGAGAGTAACGACAGTACTGAGAGTAATGAGAGTAATGAGAGTACTGTGAGCACTAAGAGTAATGAGAGTAATTAGAGTACTGAGAGTAATTACAGTAGTGAGAGTTATGAGAGTACTGAGAGTAATTAGAGTACTGAGAGTAATTACAGTACTGAGAGTAATGAGAGTACTGAGAGTAATTAGAGTACTGAGAGTAATGAGAGTCCTGAGAGAAATGAGAGTACGGAGAGTACTGAGAGTAATGAGAGTACGGAGAGTACTGAGAATAATGAGAGTACTGAGAGTACTGAGGGTACTGAGAGTAATGAGAGTACTGAGAGTAATGAGAGTACTGAGTGTAATGAGAGTACTGAGAGTAATGAGAGTACTGAGAGGAATGAGAGTACTGAGTGTAATGAGAATAGTGAGAGTAATGAGAGTAATTAGAGTACTGAGAGTAATGAGAGTACTGAGTGTACTGAGAGTACTGAGAGTAATGAGAGTAATGAGAGTACTGAGAGTAATGAGAGTCATGAGAGTACTGAGAGCACTGAGAGTAATGAGAGTACTGAGATTACTGAGAGTAATGACAGAACTGAGAGTAATGACAGAACTGAGAGTAATGAGAGTAATGAGAGCACTGAGAGTAATGAGAGTACTGAGAGTACTGAGAGCACTGAGAGTACTGAGAGTAATGAGAGTACTGAGAGTAACGAGAGTAATGAGAGTAATAAGAGTAACGAGAGGACTGAGAGTAACGAGAGTACTGAGAGTACTGAGAGTAATGACAGTAATGAGAGCACTGAGAGTAATTAGAGTACTGAGAGTACTGAGATTACTGAGAGTACTGAGAGTAATGAGAGTAATGAGAGTACTGAGAGCACTGAGAGTAATGAGAGTACTGAGAGTAATGAGAGAAATTAGAGTACTGAGAGTAATGAGAGTACTGAGAGCACTGAGAGTAATGAGAGTAATTAGAGTACTGAGAGCACTGAGAGTAATGAGAGTACTGAAAGTAATAAGAGTAAACGAGAGTACTGAGAGTAATAAGAGTACTAAGTGTAATGAGAGTACTGAGAGTAATGAGAGTACTGAGAGGAAGGAGAGTACTGAGAGTAATGAGAGTACTGAGAGAACTGAGAGTAATGAGAGTCATGAAAGTACTGAGAGCACTGAGAGTAATGAGAGTACTGAGATTACTGAGAGTAATGACAGTACTGAGAGTAATGAGAGTAATGTCAGTACTGAGAGCACTGAGAGTAATGAGAGTACTGAGAGTACTGAGAGTAATGACAGTACTGAGAGTAATGAGAGTAATGAGAGCACTGAGAGTACTGAGAGTAATGAGAGTACTGAGAGTAACGAGAGTCATGAGAGTAATAAGAGTAACGAGAGTACTGAGAGTAATAAGAGTACTGAGTGTAATGAGAGTACTGAGAGTAATGAGAGTACTGACAGCAATGAGAGTAATGAGAGTACTGAGTGTAATGAGAGTACTGAGAGTACTGAGAGCACTGAGAGTAATGAGAGTACTGAGATTACTGAGAGTAATGACAGTACTGAGAGGAATGAGAGTAATGAGAGTACTGAGAGCACTGAGAGTAATGAGAGTACTGAGAGCACTGAGAGTAATGAGAGTAATAAGAGTAACGAGAGTACTGAGAGTAACGAGAGTACTGAGAGTAACGAGAGTACTGAGAGTAATGACAGTACTGACAGTAATGAGAGCACTGAGAGTAATTAGAGTCATGAGAGTACTGAGAGCACTGAGAGTAATGATAGTACTGAGATTACTGAGAGTAATGACAGTACTGAGAGTAATGAGAGTAAGGAGAGTACTGAGAGTAATGAGAGTACTGAGAGTAATGAGAGTACTGAGAGTAATTAGAGTACTGAGACTACTGAGAGTAACGACAGTACTGAGAGTAATGAGAGTACTGTGAGCACTGAGAGTACTGAGAGTAATGAGAGTACTGAGAGTAATTAGAGTACTGAGAGTAATTACAGTAGTGAGAGTAATGAGAGTACTGAGAGTAATGAGAGTACTGAGAGTAATTAGAGTACTGAGAGTAATTACAGTAGGGAGAGTAATGAGAGTACTGAGAGTAATTAGAGTACTGAGAGTAATTACAGTACTGAGAGTACTGAGAGTAATTAGAGTACTGAGAGTAATGAGAGTACTAAGAGTAATGAGAGTACTGAGAGTAATGAGAGTACGGAGAGTAATGAGAGTACTAAGAGTAATGAGAGTACTGAGAGTAATGAGAGTACTGAGAGTACTGAGAATAATGAGAGCACTGAGAGTACTGAGAGTACTGAGAGTAATGAGAGTACTGAGAGTAATGAGAGTACTGAGTGTAATGAGAGTACTGAGAGTAATGAGAGTACTGAGAGGAATGAGAGTACTGAGTGTAATGAGAATAGTGAGAGTAATGAGAGTAATTAGAGTACTGAGAGTAATGAGAGTACTGAGAGTACTGAGAGTACTGAGAGTAATGAGAGTAATGAGAGTACTGAGAGTAATGAGAGTCATGAGAGTACTGAGAGCACTGAGAGTAATGAGAGTACTGAGATTACTGAGAGTAATGACAGTACTGAGAGTAATGAGAGTAATGAGAGCACTGAGAGTAATGAGAGTACTGAGAGCACTGAGAGCACTGAGAGTACTGAGAGTAATGAGAGCACTGAGAGTAATGAGAGTACTGAGAGTAACGAGAGTACTGAGAGTAATAAGAGTAACGAGAGTACTGAGAGTAACGAGAGTACTGAGAGTAATGAGAGTACTGACAGTAATGAGAGCACTGAGAGTAATTAGAGTACTGACAGTACTGATATTACTGAGAGTAATGACAGTACTGAGAGTAATGAGAGTAATGAGAGTACTGAGAGCACTGAGAGTAATGAGAGTACTGAGAGTAATGAGAGTAATTAGAGTACTGAGAGTAATGAGAGTACTGAGAGCACTGAGAGTAATGAGAGTAATTAGAGTACTGAGAGCACTGAAAGTAATGAGAGTACTGAAAGTAATAAGAGTAAACGAGAGTACTGAGAGTAATAAGAGTACTAAGTGTAATGAGAGTACTGAGAGTAATGAGAGTACTGAGAGTAAGGAGAGCACTGAGAGTAATGAGAGTACTGAGAGTACTGAGAGTAATGAGAGTCATGAGAGTACTGAGAGCACTGAGAGTAATGAGAGTACAGAGATTACTGAGAGTAATGACAATACTGAGAGTAATGAGAGTAATGAGAGTACTGAGAGCACTGAGAGTAATGAGAGTACTGAGAGTACTGAGAGCACTGAGAGTACTTACAGTAATGAGAGCACTGAGAGTGCTCAGAGTAATGAGAGTACTGAGAGTGCTCAGAGTAACGAGAGTACTGAGAGTAATAAGAGTATTGAGTGCAATGAGAGTACTGAGAGTAATGAGAGTACTGATAGCAATGAGAGTAATGAGAGTACTGAGTGTAATGAGAGTACTGAGAGTACTGAGAGCACTGAGAGTAATGAGAGTACTGAGATTACTGAGAGTAATGACAGTACTGAGAGTAATGAGAGTAATGAGAGTACTGAGAGCACTGAGAGTAATGAGAGTACTGAGAGCACTGAGAGCACTGAGAGTACTGAGAGTAATGAGAGCACTGAGAGTACTGAGAGTAATGAGAGTACTGAGAGTAACGAGAGTAATGAGAGTAATAAGAGTAACGAGAGTACTGAGAGTAATGAGAGTACTGACAGTAATGAGAGCACTGAGAGTCATTAGAGTACTGAGAGTACTGAGATTACTGAGAGTAATGACAGTACTGAGAGTAATGAGAGTACTGAGAGCACTGAGAGTAATGAGAGTACTGAGAGTAATGAGAGTAATTAGAGTACTGAGAGTAATGAGAGTACTGAGAGCACTGAGAGTAATGAGAGTTATTAGAGTACTGAGAGCACTGAGAGTAATGAGAGTACTGAAAGTAATAAGAGTAAACGAGAGTACTGAGAGTAATAAGAGTATTAAGTGTAATGAGAGTACTGAGACTAATGAGAGTACTGAGAGTAAGGAGAGTACTGAGAGTAATGAGCGTACTGAGAGTAATGAGAGTACTGAGAGTAATGAGAGTCATGAGAGTACTGAGAACACTGAGAGTACTGAGAGTACTGAGATTACTGAGAGTAATGACAGTACTGAGAGTAATGAGAGTAATGAGAGTACTGAGAGCACTGAGAGCACTGAGAGTACTTAGAGTTATGAGAGCACTGAGAGTACTGAGAGTAATGAGAGTACTGAGAGTAACGAGAGTAATGAGAGTAATAAGAGTAACGAGAGTACTGAGAGTAATAAGAGTACTGAGTGTAATGAGAGTACTGAGATTAATGAGAGTACTGACAGCAATGAGAGTAATGAGAGTACTGAGAGTAAGGAGAGTACTGAGAGCACTGAGAGTAATGAGAGTACTGAGATTACTGAGAGTAATGACAGTACTGAGAGTAATGAGAGTAATAAGAGTACTGAGAGCACTGAGAGCACTGAGAGTACTGAGAGCACTGAGAGTACTGAGAGTAATGAGAGTACTGAGAGTAACGAGAGTAATGAGAGTAATAAGAGTAACGAGAGTACTGAGAGTAATAAGAGTACTGAGTGTAATGAGAGTACTGAGATTAATGAGAGTACTGACAGCAATGAGAGTAATGAGAGTACTGAGAGTAAGGAGAGTACTGAGAGTAATGAGAGTACTTAGAGTAATGAGAGTACTGAGAGTAATTAGAGTACTGAAACTACTGAGAGTAATGAGAGTACTGAGAGTAAGGAGAGCACTGAGAGTAATGAGAGTACTGAGAGTACTGAGAGTACTGAGAGTCATGAGAGTACTGAGAGCACTGAGAGTAATGAGAGTACAGAGATTACTGAGAGTAATGACAATACTGAGAGTAATGAGAGTAATGAGAGTACTGAGAGCACTGAGAGTAATGAGAGTACTGAGAGTACTGAGAGCACTGAGAGTACTGACAGTAATGAGAGCACTGAGAGTGCTCAGAGTAATGAGAGTACTGAGAGTGCTCAGAGTAACGAGAGTACTGAGAGTAATAAGAGTATTGAGTGCAATGAGAGTACTGAGAGTAATGAGAGTACTGAGAGCAATGAGAGTAATGAGAGTACTGAGAGTAATGAGAGTACTGAGAGTACTGAGAGCACTGAGAGTAATGAGAGTACTGAGATTACTGAGAGTAATGACAGTACTGAGAGTAATGAGAGTAATGAGAGTACTGAGAGCACTGAGAGTAATGAGAGTACTGAGAGCACTGAGAGCACTGAGAGTACTGAGAGTAATGAGAGCACTGAGAGTACTGAGAGTAATGAGAGTACTGAGAGTAACGAGAGTAATGAGAGTAATAAGAGTAACGAGAGTACTGAGAGTAATGAGAGTACTGACAGTAATGAGAGCACTGAGAGTAATTAGAGTACTGAGAGTACTGAGATTACTGAGAGTAATGACAGTACTGAGAGTAATGAGAGTACTGAGAGCACTGAGAGTAATGAGAGTACTGAGAGTAATGAGAGTAATTAGAGTACTGAGAGTAATGAGAGTACTGAGAGCACTGAGAGTAATGAGAGTGATTAGAGTACTGAGAGCACTGAGAGTAATGAGAGTACTGAAAGTAATAAGAGTAAACGAGAGTACTGAGAGTAATAAGAGTATTAAGTGTAATGAGAGTACTGAGACTAATGAGAGTACTGAGAGTAAGGAGAGTACTGAGAGTAATGAGCGTACTGAGAGTAATGAGAGTACTGAGAGTAATGAGAGTCATGAGAGTACTGAGAACACTGAGAGTAATGAGAGTACTGAGATTACTGAGAGTAATGACAGTACTGAGAGTAATGAGAGTAATGAGAGTACTGAGAGCACTGAGAGCACTGAGAGTACTGAGAGTTATGAGAGCACTGAGAGTACTGAGAGTAATGAGAGTACTGAGAGTAACGAGAGTAATGAGAGTAATAAGAGTAACGAGAGTACTGAGAGTAATAAGAGTACTGAGTGTAATGAGAGTACTGAGATTAATGAGAGTACTGACAGCAATGAGAGTAATGAGAGTACTGAGAGTAAGGAGAGTACTGAGAGCACTGAGAGTAATGAGAGTACTGAGATTACTGAGAGTAATGACAGTACTGAGAGTAATGAGAGTAATAAGAGTACTGAGAGCACTGAGAGCACTGAGAGTACTGAGAGTCACTGAGAGTACTGAGAGTAATGAGAGTACTGAGAGTAACGAGAGTAATGAGAGTAATAAGAGTAACGAGAGTACTGAGAGTAATAAGAGTACTGAGTGTAATGAGAGTACTGAGATTAATGAGAGTACTGACAGCAATGAGAGTAATGAGAGTACTGAGAGTAAGGAGAGTACTGAGAGTAATGAGAGTACTGAGAGTAATGAGAGTACTGAGAGTAATTAGAGTACTGAAACTACTGAGAGCACTGATCGTAATGAGAGTACTGAGATTACTGAGAGTAATGACAGTACTGAGAGGAATGAGAGTAATGAGAGTACTGTGAGCACTGAGAGTTCTGAGAGTAATGAGAGTACTGAGAGTAATGAGAGTACTGAGAGTAAGGAGAGTACTGAGATTAATGAGAGTACTGAGAGTAATGAGAGCACTGAGAGCACTGAGAGTAATGAGAGTAACGAGAGTACCGAGAGTAATGAGAGTAATGAGAGTACTGAGAGCAATGAGATTAATGAGAGTAATGAGAGTACTGAGAGTAATGAGAGTACTGAGAGCACTGAGAGTAATGAGAGTACTGAGATTACTGAGAGTAATGAGAGTAATGAGAGCACTGAGAGCAATGAGAGTACTGAGTGTAATGAGAGTCCTGAGAGTACTGAGAGTAATGACAGTACTGAGAGTAATTACAGTACTGAGAGTAATTACAGTAATATACAAAAGTACAAGTACATATACATGTGGCACCACTGTGCTTTGGTAACGTGCGTATGTGTGTGTGTGTGTGTCTGTGTATGTGTGTGTGTGTGTGTGTGTGCTCAGGTACATCATGGCGGAGCTCCTTCAGACAGAGAGAGTGTACGTCAGAGATCTGCAGGAGTGTATCGAGGTACACACTTTACACTACTGCAGTACTGTTACCTCACTGTACACATAGTACTACAACACAGTCAGGTACTTCATAACAGCAGTGCTTTGTCCCGGTGCAGACGTACCTGTGGGAGATGACCAGCGGCTCCGAGGACGTCCCACCTGGTCTCACCAACAAGGACGACATCGTGTTTGGAAACATCCAGGACATCTACGAGTTCCACAACAGGTACTGTGAATACATGTACTGCAACATGTACTGTGAATACATGTACTGCAACATGTACTGTGAATACATGTACTGCAATAGTTACTGTGAATACATGTCCTGCAACATGTACTGTGAATACATGTACTGCAACAGGTACTGTGAATATATGTACTGCAACAGGTACTGTGAATACATGTACTTCAACAGGTACTGCAATATGTACTGCAACATGTACTGTGAATACATGTACTGCAACATGTACTGTGAATACATGTACTGTGAATACATGTACTGCAACAGGTACTGTGAATATATGTACTGCAACAGGTACTGCAACAGGTACTGTGAATACATGTACTGCAACATGTACTGTGAATACATGTACTGCAACATGTACTGTGAATACATGTACTGCAACATGTACTGTGAATATATGTAGTGCAACATGTACTGCAACATGTACTGTGAATATATGTACTGCAACAGGTACTGTGAATATACTGCAAATATGTGAGTACTAATGCAGTACTCTGTGTAGTAATGAAGTATCGTGTGTAGTAACGCAGTACCATGTGTAGTAACGCAGTACTCTGTGTAGTAACACCGTATTCTGTGTCTAGTAACGCAGTACTCTGTGTAGTAACGCAGTACTGTGAGTAGTAACGCAGTACTCTGTGTAGTAACGCAGTACTCTGTATAGTAAAGCAGTACTCTGTGTGTAGTAACACAGTACTCTGTGTAGTAACGCAGTACCGTGTGTAGTAACGCAGTACCGTGTGTAGTAACGCAGTACTCTGTGTAGTAACACAGTACTCTGTGTAGTAACGCAGTACTGTGTGTAGTAATGCAGTACTCTGTGTCGTAACGCAGTACTGTGTGTAGTAAAGCAGTACTCTGTGTAGTATCGCAGTACTCTGTGTAGTAACGCAGTACTGTGAGTAGTAACGCAGTACTCTGTGTAGTAACGCAGTACTCTGTGTAGTAACGCAGCACTGTGAGTAGTAACGCAGTACTCTGTGTAGTAACGCAGTACTCTGTGTAGTCAAGCAGTACTCTGTGTAGTAACGCAGTACTCTGTGTAATAACGCAGTACTGTGTTTAGTAAAGCAGTACTGTGAGTAGTAACGCAGTACTCTGTGTAGTAACGCAGTACTGTGTCCTCAGCATCTTCCTGAAGGAGCTGGAGAACTACGAGCAGCTCCCGGAGGACGTGGGTCACTGTTTCGTTACCTGGGTAACATGTTTGTTTTTATTTTTGATTGATTGAAGATATAAACAGCAGACTGATATTTTCAAAGTAAAACTTCCTGTTCGTGTCTCAGGCTGATAAGTTCCACATGTACGTGACGTACTGCAGGAACAAACCCGACTCCAGTTTGCTGATCCAGCAGCACGGCGCCGGATTCTTCGAGGTGAGACGGAAACAGCAGCTGTCTGAGACTCTGATGACTTATTACTGATTACTAATTAGTAATAGTAACTAATGATGTAATGGAGTAAAACTCCCAGTAGTCCTCTGAAACAGCTCCTTGTAGAGATTTAAAGGCAGCTCCCATCTGATCTGATGACGCGACAGAACTGAACCAGTGTCCAACTGCTTTATGTGACAGTGACTTGAAAGGAGGATTCGGACCCGGAGGATAGACTGACGGGGAACCACTGACCCAAACAATAATTTAGTCATGTCAGCTGAACTGGCTGAAAGCTAAATTTATCTCAGTGTGTAGTTTCAGTTCAACAGCAGAGGAGAACGTTTAGATCCAATCCACAGAGGCTCCAGCTCTCCAGCCGGGTTTGTGACTTTGTGTTTGTGTTTCAGGAGGTCCAGAGGAGACACGGGTTAACCAACTCCATCTCCTCCGCTCTCATCAAACCGGTTCAGAGGATCACCAAGTACCAGCTGCTGCTCAAGGTAACGCGTTCAAAACAGTTCCCCCGAAACGACAGGTGGATTTAGAGGAGACTGAAGCAACACTGTCACAAAGCCCAGTGTTTGTTCCTCCTGGCAGTTCTCTGAGGATTTCACTGAGCGCAGCTTTAAATCCAGAACCCTTGATATGGAGCCCAGAGGAACCGGGCTGAGCGCTCAGAATAATAAATGAGACACGTTTTATGTTTGTCTCAGCAGCAGCGTCCGTACAGGCCTCTTCTACTCTGTGCTGTCTCTTTTATTTGTTTAAGTTTTCAGCGTGTCAAAGGTTAAAGCGGTGAAGTCTGTTGTTTCACGTATGAGATTATCGTTTCCCTCCAGAACAGACTCATACAGTTTTGTGTCGACAGGAGCTGCTGGCGTGCTGCGAGGAGGGGAAAGGCGAGATCAAAGAAGGGCTGGACGTGATGCTGAGCGTTCCAAAGAGAGCTAACGATGCTATGCATGTTAGCATGCTGGAAGGTAACAGAGGACATGTAGACCATGACGAGGGGACAGGGCTGTCAGATTATCATGACTTAAAGAATTCACGATAAGGATCTTGTTCCGATATCTGCTGAGAACCAGAAACAAGTCTGAACATGTTAAAGCTTTAGAACTTCAACCTGTCCTTGCTGTGATGTCCCCCTCAGGTCTGGAGGAGGGTCTGGAGGTGCAGGGCGAGCTCCTCCTCCAGGACTCCTTCCTGGTTTGGGAGCCAAAGTCTCTGATCCGAAAGGGGCGGGACCGACACCTGTTCCTGTTCGAGCTGTCACTCATCTTCAGCAAAGAGATCAAAGACTCGTCCGGACGAACCAAATACCTCTACAAGAGCAGACTGAGGGTAACGAGCACAGCCAGATTGACATTTAGATTAACTATTTATTTAGATAGTAACAAGAACATTGACACTGAGTTTAAATGAGTGATCTAGAAATAGCTTGACAACACCAAATTGTGACTTGCCAAAAATGTACCAGCCAGTTACAGCTACTGTGCTAAGCTAACACAAGACTAGTGAGCTTTTGTTAGCTCAGATTTAGATTATTCTTTTTTTAAGGTGCATAACGACTTATTTACCAAAATGTTAGTTCACCAAAATTGTGACATTTTTTAATTTTGTTAACAGTTGCTGTGGCTATCGCAAGCTAGCATTAGCATGATTTGGCTCTCTTGCTTTAGCTAGCTGTGTGGTTGAGTGTTTTATAGCTGTGTATTGTCTAAACTGCACATTTAACGTTCCGTTTTCTTTGGAATAAAACGTTTCTATGGCATAAAAAATGTTAAAAAGTCAGATTTTAGTCTAAACTTAATTTTGGCTAAATGTGGAGTTAGGCGACAATATTATGTTGTGGACTTGACTGGTTGAAATAACACAGTTAGTAGACTTGATTTGAGTAAATCCAGATTTAAAATCAAGCAAAAAATGATGCAAACTGATGGAAGTTAATCAATATTGAGATACCTACCAAATTAAAATAAAAACATCAGTAAAGTAAAAACAAACAGACTTATATATAATAAATCCTCTTGAAATAAAGTCATCTGTTTTGATGCATCTCTGTTGAGAGGAACGTTCTCGGTTACATTTATTTATTTTCATAATCAATCGAGCCTTTATCCATGAACACAAGTCGCCACGTAACTCCCAAATTTCAAAATTGTGTGACGCGACATGCAGATGATGCTGTATTGTTTTTGAGGAATCTTCACAGATTTTTGTGTTGTTTGCTAACTAGCTCAAAAGTTAGCAGGTGAAAACCGGACATTTCCTTACTTTGCTAATTCATGAGAAAAGCTTTAAAATACCAAAATAACATTGGACTTTTATTGTGAAGAATTAACAGAAAATGAAATGAGCCTTTAATTAGTGAAGCTTCGTTTGCCAGATGCTTTAATTGACTTCCTACAAATGTATTAGTTTAATTCAAAGGCAGTAAAAATCTCCCAGTGAGTGTTGACATGGTTTAAAGGGACAGACTGATTTATGGTCCCCATAAGAAGGTGAGAAAACAGGTCCAATGTCCTCATGGTCCAGGTAGATGAGAGGCACCTGTGTCCTCACACTGTCCCTGCTGCTGTCTCACTCTTCCTCCCTGTGACTCTCAGACCTCAGAGCTCGGCGTCACAGAGCACATCGAGGGAGATCCCTGCAAGTTCGCTCTCTGGGTCGGACGAACGCCGACGTCCGACAACAAGACGGTGCTGAAGGTACGTGCGCCCGATGACGCTTTAATCGCCACGCAGGTGTTTGACATCGTGTTAAGGTGAGTGTCCCTCCACAGGCGTCATCGCTGGAGCTGAAGCAGGAGTGGGTCCGCAGCATTCGGCAGGTGATCCAGGAGAGGCGGGGCCACCTGCGGGGGGCGCTGAGGGAGCCCATCCCCCTGCCCAAGACACCGAACCCGACCCTGGGGCGGCAGCGCAGCATCAGTCGCAGGTCAGCACAGAAACACCGTTAACACGTCCGCGTTAGATGCCTGCTGTCATGTGGCCCGTGACCTCTGACCTTTGAGCCTCATGGCTGCTGTTAAAACTGTAACTCCAGGACACTGTGTCCTCTGAACCACCAGAGTCCACTCAGAAACCACTCAGCTCATGTTCATTAACTGCACCTGGTCAGCCAGCCTGACGAAGCTGTGCTGTCGTGTTCCCAGTTCCACTCAGACGAGACTTCATGGCTAAAATTCACATTGAACTCCTGTTGTTGGTGCAAAGATTGTTCGAACCTACATAAATAAATACATTTAAATACAGAGCTCAGGGACGACTGTGATGCTTTTAGATCAAGTTAAATCATCTTTAATAATAAGCGACCTTGGGTGTCCTGAAAGGCGCTATATAAATCTAAGTTATTATTATTATTATTATTTAATATATTATTACTGATTTTAGTTGATTTATAAGGTACAAACTGAGAGATAACTGTCAGGTTCTTTTGTAAATGTTGGGTGTTATTTAATATGTTATGTTTGTTTTTATAGCCTGTTAGCACTTTGAATAAGCTGTTTATGATGAGGTGGCTTTCTGACGAGGAATCAATCAGAAGTCATTGATTTGCACCTTCATGTGATCCAGACGGGTCTGATGTGTCGTCTGCTGATCATTTGTTCTGTCGCTCTGAGCTCGTCGCAGCTTTAATTCACTGAATGTTTTTATATAGTTTTGGTGACTTTTGTGAAACTGGACACTGACACACATTCTGCAGAACGATGGTGTCGTGTGATGTCATGTGGGTCGGGCCGGGCCAGGCCGGGCCGGAGAGTGACGTGACAGAATAAAACTAACACTGCAGGACAGAAGTTTGGTGTCCACACACTTTTGTCCACATGTTGTATTTGACACTTTCATGTGTGGACGAGCAGGAAGTCAAAATGTTTGTGTGTGTGTCCGTCAGGGAGACGAGCGAGGACGCAGACAGTCTGGGCGACGCCAGCAGTCAGCCCGACACCGTCTCCATCGCCTCCCGCACGTCGCAGAACACCGCCGACAGCGACAAGGTAACACACACACACACACACACACACACACACACACACAGGGGTGTGTCCCACACTCATGACCTCATCACTGGCTGCAGCTGGCTGGGTGTGTGTGTGTGTGTGTGTGAGGGAGTTTCCTCTGCTCGTCGTCTGAGTCTTTCTACAGACTCACTTCTCTCTGCTCTCCTGACGAGGTACGTTTGATTCCTTTAACTCTACCTGCTGCTGGTTAGTGGGGGGTGGGGTCAGTGGCTGTGACCTCTGACCCCTGACACAGGAGCTGGAGCTCATGTTGAACCGTTAGTGCAGCTTACAGACTGTTCTTCTTGTTCTGGTACGATATATCCACATTACTGATGAGTATTGATACTCAAGCTAATCAATACTCATCAGTGCGACAACATCGTCACAAAAACAATACGGTCATGTTTGATTTAGTGGCGTTTCTATTGACATGCTGTTGAGGAGATTAAATGTGGCAGTGTTACCTTCCACCAAACTCCACTGAGTTTTCATCACGTTTTACTCTCGTGTCCTGCAGCTGAAGGATCCTACAGGATCAATCTCCAACCTGAGAGCCTATCGATTAATCCAGAATGAAAACAATCAACAGCTGCGTCTTTATTTAACTCATGAGAGTGTTGATCCGTCTACGGAGAAAAGATGAAGCCAATAAAACTTTAGAAAATAATAATAAAAAGTCAAATCACATCAAAGTCTTTAAACTTTGATGGAAGATGATTTAAAATAATCGATGTAAAATAAAAACACAGTTTATACTGAGTACTGCGGTCTGAAAGATGTGAAATAAACAGTGAAGTACATTTACTCAGAATGATCAAAGTTACTCTGAAGATGAAATATTAAATACTTTAATCTGAAGTCTGAATATTTGTTCTCACCAAAGATACAAGTTTATTTTTACTTGAGTATTTACATTTTATGTAGTTTCACAATCAACGTTTTTATCTGATTGATGAGAAAATCAGTTCATTTAAAAATGTAATCTGTAAAGTAACTAGTAACTAAAGTAATCACATAAATGTAGTGGAGTCAAATTACTTCATCACGTTGTGTCTGTCTGAAGTACTCATGAGAAGTAGTTGAGTAAATGTACTGAGGTTCTTTCCATCCCGGTCCGAACGTCACATCTGGGTTCGATTTGGACGGGAACACCCCCCCTCCCTACAGACCCGCGCGTGTGTGTGTGTGTGTGTGTGTGTGTGTGGTTTCCTCCACCAGCTGGAGTCCATGTGCTCAGGTTCACTACAAGTCAACACACACACACACACACACTCAGAGTCTCTGGTAACTATGGTGAAGATCACATGATGTTTTCTACCTCCTTCCCGACCAATCAGACGTCAGCACGCCCTGCTGTGATTGGCCGGGTACAGAACATGTATCAGGATGATTTACGTTGGTTTCAGGTCCCGTGAGTCGTCCCTGCTGACAGACGTCTCTGGGGACGACAGGAACCAGGGTTCTGCAGAGAACTGAATTAATCTGGTCTCATGTTAGAACCTCATGTATCAGGTGAAGGTCCAACAGCGCCGTCCTGCAGCTGGTGGTCCGATCCGTCTGAACATCCACCAATCTGATACAGACTGAAATATCTCAGGATCAAATACTGCAATATTTAAAAATACATATTTTATATGTTATGTTTTGAAATCTCCTCGATTACGCTTGACGGAATCAATATCAGTAATCAATGTCAATATGTTTGACCATCTGGATGTTGTTCTTGTCACAATAATAGAGATCATTATTGGTACAAAAGATTTCTGATCAATAATGACGTCACTTTACTGTGATGAGCCTCTCAAACCAGGAGAACCCGACACTTTGTCCTGTGATCAATATTAACATCAACACATCAGCTGCTTCACCCGGCCTGACTCAGACTGTGAGGAGTGAAGCTGCTGTACAGTGTGACACCACCAGCAGGTGCAGCTGTGGTGCTCAGACAGCAGAATGATGGTGAGATAATTAGTTCATCAGTCGTTTGGAGCTTTAAACGACACAGATCAATAATCTATTGTGATGTTGTAACAGAACATTTGGTTTGGACTGATGTTCCTGTCTCACATCACCGATGCTGCAGCATCACGTTCTGTAATATTCAACAGTTTCCTCTGAAAGTTCTGATGTGCACACCCGGCCAGCTGCAGAACCGATGAGGTCATCACACTGCAGCACACACCCTTCTGGACTCACAGTTTGTGGGTGTGTCGGCGTGTCGGCCCGACTGATGCTGCTGCTACTATTATAAGAGCCTGTGGTACCAGTCATAATGTTCTGATTATCAGTATACATTTAATCTGTCCGTCCAGCTGTCAGGAGGCTGCGAATTAGTCGTGGTGCTGTTGGACTTCACCTCCGGAGGACCAGGAGAGCTCAGTGTTCGCTGTGGTCAGACCGTGGAACTGGTGGAGCGTTCAGCGGAGCGGCCCGGCTGGTGTCTGGTCCGAACGACGGATCAGACGCCCCAACAGGTGATAAATCACACGTTTAAAGTTGTAAATGTTTTCATACGTGTTCACAAATCTCTTAACCTGAAACATTAGCAACATCATCACTTCATCTTCACGTCATGTCTCCTGCAGGAGGGTTTACTGCCCATGAGCGCCCTCTGTCTGTCACACTCCCACAGTGCAGCCGACATGGAGGGGCTCATCCCGGCCTCCACCACCTCCTCCAGCACCTCCTCTACCTGCACCACCACCTCGTCCTCCTGCAACTCCTCCACCACCAACACCACCACAGCCTCGTCCTCCAACAGCTCCAACTCCTCCTCAACCCTGAGCGCCGGGCGGGGTGAGTGTCTGGACAGCATCTCACTTCCTGTCTGTACAACGCTGTTTACGTTGTTTACGTTGTTGTCGTGTGTCACCAGCTGACCACAGGTTGGTCACATGTTGTCATGGACGGCTGCTTGTGTTCAGATCACATTAACGTTTCTGAACTTTGACTCGTTTCTTCATGAAAAGAACAAAACAAGTAGAACAACAACTTGTTCTGATGTCAGAACTGAACTCAGATCATTTCCAGCTAACAGACATCACCATGAACGTTCCCCAGCTGCTGTCTCACATGAAGACAAATGTTATGTTCTAATATGCAAATGAGGTGACCTAATTAAATATGTGCTAATTTGCATAAATGTCCAGATCAGAAGCCTGAACTAAAATAACTCAACTACTCTAAATGTTTTCTGACATAATCCCAATCATTCAAAATGTAATTCCCATAAACAAATCAACATATTAGATTTTCTTTCGGTTGACCACCGTCTGCCAGCGCCGCAGCTCCTCCTGTGTTTGCTGATGTCACTTCCTGTTTAACAGGAGGAGCTTTAAACATCCTCATACAAGATGTATGTGTGCTGAACTGTTGGGATGTCCCACATCCCGTCCGTCTCCGTCTCTGTGTGAGCCCCTAAATATTTAAATTCATGTATTGTAAAGTTGTAAACACACACACACACACACACACACACACACACACACACACACACACACGTCCTCGTGTTCTTGTTCTGCAGCTCAGCATAAAAAATTAAACACTTTTTGTTTGTTTGTTAGAATCTGCTGCTCCTCATCATCATCAGCTCTCAGACTGTCTCACACACTGTCCACCAACGAGGATGTGTCTCAAACACTTTGTTTTCTCTGTTTTCATCTTTAATTGAAAAACATCTGTTTGTGACAGCTGAGGTACAGAGATGACAGTCTTTGTGTCATTAGTTTCACCACCGCAACGACCCAAACGTCCCGAAAGGTAACACCCGGTCCAGCTGGAGGCGCTGAAGTGTTCTGTTGGTGTCAGTAAATGAAAGCAGAGTTCAGACTAAATCACCAGAGTGAACGTAGTGTCACTCTGACATCTCTGTCCCAGTCTAAATCTGTCATCTGGTTTGGCAAGATGCCTCCCTAACACACACACTCACTCACACACACACACACACACACACACACACACACACACACACACACACACACACAGAGGTGAGACAGTCTCAGGGTTGGACGTTGACCTGCAGCAGCTTCAGACTCAACAGGAATCTGCAGTTTAACATCCGTCACCTGCTGAGTGACTGAACAATAGAAGGTTAAAAATAATCCTTCTGTTTTTGCTTTATGTTCCACGTTTACTTTATTTACATTTTATATGTCTTTTAAACTTTTTTTTGTATTTTTAACAATTACATTTTTTCAAATATTTATAAAGTTTAATTTATCATATTTTATTGTTTTCATTTTTTTCAATTTTTTTGCGATTACTTTTCTATATTGTGTTAATATTTAAATGTTCTTTATGTTTTGGATCTTTCATTGTTTCATTCTTTTCTAATAATTTCATTAGTCATAATTATATCTAATCACCAGTTTTAGTTTAATTGACTGTATTATTTTAATATCAGCAGAGACTAAGTCAGTTTTATAAACATAATCAGTCTCAGTCTACTAGCCACACCCACATGTCATATAGCCACGCCCCTGTGTACTTTAGCCCCACCCCCGCCCTCCTCTGACTCCTCAGTAGTTGGTCACATTCAGTCCTGTGGACAGAAACACGTCTCGGTCTCTGGATTTCCTCCTGTCGCCGATCGTTTTTATTACTTTTCCTGAATGGATTGACGTGGAAGCATGCGGAGGGGCAGAGGTGCATGCTGGGATTGTTCTGCCGTTTGGAGGTGGATTGTGAGAGAGGGAGAGGACGAGCGAGGTGGGTTCTGAGAGAGAGAGGAGACGTGTGTTGGTTAATGTGTGATGGGATGGGGTGACTCTCTCTCTCTCTCTCTCTCTCTGTGTCTCAGTCTGTTGTATTGTCTCTCGACCATCTCAGCACTCAGTGACTTAAAGAACATGTAGGAATGTTAGCGATGTTTGTGTTGACGTCAAACAGGACGGACGAGTTCTTTACCTCTACAGAGGCTGCACACACACACTGTGTGTGTGTGTGTGTGAGTGTGTGTTGAGTCTGCAGGAGGTCGTCCTCACCAACCTGAGAGAAGAAGACAGTAGAGCTGTCTCACTCTCTTGTGCTGGTTTCTATCAGCAGTGGTCACAATGTGGCATTAATACCACACTGTAAAAAATACTCTGTCACGAGCAGGGTTGGAGGTTTTATTTTTTAACAGTACGAAAACCTTTTTTTGTGATATTACACAGATTTGATTATTGTTGTCACTGACCATCATTGTTATACTCACAACTCACTATTTAAACTCTTTCAGTCTCGTGCAACAAGATAAAAACACTGTAAATTCAACTTGATTGATCCAATCAGGAGCATAACTGACAGCACCTGTGAGGTTCTAGTTGAAGCTCTTTGATGTGGGCTCAGAGGAGGTACTCACCCAGAGTCAGTCGATGGTGGTCGGAGAGGCAGCAGGAGCGACGGTGTACGAAGCTAAGCAATGTGAAGCTGTGGACGGGTCAGCAGCCAGAAACCTAGAAAAAACAACAATCAGTATCTGTGTACATGTAAACCATGTTTAAGTAAAAGTAACAAAACACTGGTGCAGTGTTTTAGCTTTTGATTAAACTCTAGAGACGGAGCTTTAGCTTTATAAACACAATAACAGAGGACCAGGAGTCCTGCCCTGTGGAGCACCACAGAGAGATGAAATAAAGGTTGTCGGGTTACGGAGGATCGATTTATTCTCATTGTGTTGATATTTTATGATCACTCCAAACATTAAACCAGCATGTGTGTGTTTGTCTCTGCAGAGTCCGGTCTATACAGCTCGGACGGTCCGGGGCTCCAGACTCAGACCAGCCAAAGTGAGACGATGATCACTGAGTATACCCACCATCCTGATGTGCAGTGAACTCATTACGCTGACGACACCTCCTTGTTCTCCTCTCTCAGGTGCCACCTCCCCCACAGTGTATGGAGTAGGCGGAGCTCCAGGGGGCGCCGTCGGGTCCCCGGGGCCAAAACGCAGCGTCTCAGGAACCGGAAACACCCTGAAGGTAACAGCTGCATATCCTGATCGCAGTACTGTGGCATACACGTGTGAAATACTTCAAAATACTCAAAAGTACAAGAGCTTCAAAACTGTGCTTAACTACAGTACTTGAGTAAATGTGCTTTGTTACATTACATCACTGTGATGTATTAGAGTGGAAGTATAAAGTAAAAGAAAATAGAAATACTCCGGTAAATGTACTCAGTTACTTTCAGTAATAGTAACTGTGTTGCTGCAGCGGTGGCTGACCAGTCCCGTCCGGAGGCTGAGTCAGGGGAAGGCTGATGGACAGAAGAAACCTCCAATCAGAACCAGGAGGCGGGACAACAGGCCGGAGCTGACCACGCCCCTCACTGGCAATGCCCAGGCGGTACATAAACAAACACACACACACACACACACACACACACACACACACACACACGGTATAAAGAGTTAAAGCGTTTTTGTTCGTTTCTGCAGAAGGCGAGGAAGGAGGAGGCGGGGCAAAGTGGAGGGGAGGAGGAGCCAGAGGAAGAGAGCCACACCCCTCTACCACCTCCCATGCAGATCATCAAAGACCCCAACAACCCCGAGGTAACCACCACAGCACCAGACTCCCTTAACAAATGTGTCAGTTTAGTGAGCTGTTGAGTTGGAGACACTTTATAAACTCTGTGAAACTCTGTCTCTGACTCATTCTGCATTATTTGGACCTTCTTGTAAATTCAGCAGATGTTCTACATGAACTTCTTTCTGTCTTTGTGTAGAAACATGGAGTCTGTTTGTCCCAGTGATGTTTATTTGGCTGTTAAGTTGATCCAGTGATATTAGGACTTTAGAGTTTATTAACAACAGCCGCAGGCTGACTTCGTCTCTGTGTCTCTTCAGGCTCTGGATTCAGATCAGGGCTCCAACGAGTCGGACACGGAGCAGCGGAACAAAGCACTGCGAGGACGCATGTAAGACTTGACCTCCATCACAACACTGTGACGACCTGTGAGAACATTTAGAACGAGCCCAAGTTAACTTCTGTGTTTGCAGGTTTGTGGTGAACGAGATGATCCAATCAGAGAAGGACTACGTGAAGGATCTGGGAGTGATCGTTGAGGTGAGACTCAGATGATGACGTTTCATTGGCCTGATATGTAATGAAGTAAAAGTACAAAGTAACAGAAAATACTCAAGTAAAGTACATTTAGCTCAGAAGTGTACTCGAGTGCCTGTGTGTGTCTCAGGGCTTTATGTCCAGGCTGGAGGTCAGAGGGATTCCAGAGGACATGAGAGGAAAAGACAAGATCGTGTTCGGAAACATCCAGCAGATCTACGACTGGCACCGCGAGTCCGTCTCACACACACACACACATTAATAAGGAACACACACTGCTTCCTGTCCTCACACACTCTCACACTCACTGTGTGTGTGTTTTCAGTTTCTTCCTGGTGGAATTGGATCGTTGTGTTCAGAATCACGACCTGCTGGCCGACCTCTTCATCAGACACGTGAGTCATCAGCGTAGAGACACAACGTCACCGATACAGATTATTGATGAGATCATGTAAATGTGTGTGTGTGTGTGTGTGTGTGTGTGTTGCAGGAGCGGCGTCTCCACATGTACGTGGTTTACTGTCAGAACAAGCCGAGGTCAGAGTTCATTGTCATCGAGTACGAGAACTTCTTCGAGGTAACTTCTGTTGATTCAACATGATCCAACTTGTTATAGAAATCATTGCTGATTGAATTTCTGTTAATCACTTAATCATTGCTTTTATTCACCGAGAGAATATTGAATGAAACCACCAACAGTTATTTACCACTAGAGCTGAAAGCATCAGTCAATTTCAGTAAGCAACAATAGACACAAAGATGGAAGTAGGCTTCACTAAATGGGCTGATTTTTGAATGGAGTTTGGTGTAGGAAGTTAAATGAACCTGTGTGTCTGTCTGCAGGAGATCCAGCACGAGATCAGCTGCAGGATGTCGATCAGTGATTATCTGATCAAACCCATCCAGAGAATCACAAAGTACCAGCTGCTGTTGAAGGTCCGCCACAACTTCTTATGTTTTCTGTCTCTGTGCGCTCGTCACACAAACATTAACGTTCCTCTGTATTTTTTATTTCTCAGGATTTTCTCAAGTACACGTCCAAAGCAGGACTCGACTGTGAAGAGATCGAGGTGAGTCAAGTCGTCCAGAACACTGTGTTGTGATTGGCTGTTCGTCTCTCCGCCTTGTTCAAGTTTGTTTTTGAGTGCAGATCGGTCTCATTACTGCCCCCTGTGGCCGACAACGTTAACACCCAATGCATCTTTCCACCCGTCCCCCCGAGGCTGTGAAAGACTAAAAAATGTACCCGGACAAATGAGACGAAAGTCAATTTATAATTTATGGCATGTGTTTGTACAGAAAGCATTGGATCTGATGTCATTGGTACCGAAACGCTGCAACGACATGATGAACCTGGGACGTCTGCAGGGATACGAGGTACACCTGTCCTCTACCTCCTTTAAGTTGTTTTACTTACAGAAAACTGTGCTTCCAATTTGTGTTCTTATCTTGTAGAGTTGCTCCAAAGTGACTAAAAATGCCAAACTGATAATGCAGCTTTAACCAAAATTAAGATGTAAAGGACCTAGAGTCGAACCCTGAGGAACCCCACAATTATTATAAATGTCAAAAGGATGCCAATGTTTCTAAATATGTGTGTAGGTTGCTGTTTAGCCACGACTATGATAAAAGGTGAAGGTCTTCAGCTTTTTGTGGAGTTCTGCTGCCCCCAAGTGGCCAAAAGGAAAATAAATAATGAAGCTTTAGAGAAGAAGACAGATGAGATAACACACCCTCTCACCTGTCTGTCTGTCCTCACCTGTCTGTCTGTCGTCCAGGGGAAGTTGACGTCTCAGGGGAAGCTGCTGCAGCAGGAGACCTTCTGCGTCTGGGAGCAGGACGGAGGAGTTCTGTCTCGCAGTAAAGAGCGCCGAGTTTTCCTGTTCGAGCAGATCATCATCTTCAGCGAACTGCTGCGCAAAGGCTCCAACAACCCAGGATACCAGTACAAGAACAGCATCAAGGTTCGCCTGGTTCACACTGGCTCAGGACATGGATCTGTGTCAGACTGGTTCATTCTGAGAGTAATGGTAATATTTGTGTTGATCAGGTGAGTTACCTGGCGATGCAGGACAGTGTGGACGGTGATCCCTGTAAGTTCGTGTTATGGTCTCGTGGTTCGGCAGAGCGCTTCACCCTGCAAGCGTCGTCCGCCAGCATCAAGATGACCTGGGTGGAGACCATCGCCACCCTGCTGGACGCCCAGAACAACTTCCTGTCAGGTGAGTTCCTCCTCAGATCTCACTCAGAAAAGCTCTGAACTTCCTTCAAATTCCCCAAAACGTCCTCAAATCTCCTTGAAATGTCCTTGAGTCTTTCTGAAGTTATCCTTGAACCTCCCTGAAAACAATCATTGGATCTTTGTAAAATCTCTGAATCATCAACAAATCTCTGTGACAACCCTTGAATCTACTTGATTATAACATTGATTCTCCCTGGAACATTTGTAGATTTCATCAGCATCAGATCTCCTTGAAACCTCATGGGATCTCTTTGATTCATCATCGATTGCCCCAAAACATCCCTCATTCTCTTGGAAAAATTTCCTTGAATCACCTTAAATCTCCCTGAATCATCCTTGAATACCTGTTATTGATCCTTGAATTTACTAAATCTCACTAAATCACCTTGAATCTCACTGAATCATCCTTGAATCTCAATGACTCATCCTTCAGTGTTTGATTTTATCTGGTTCAGCTGAACCTGCATCTGATCCTGGTTCTGTGTCCGCAGCGCTTCAGTCTCCCATTGAGTACCAGAGGAAGGAGGGCGGGATCGCTGTGACTCGTCCTCTGTCATCAGGGCGACCGCCGTCGGCTCCGCCCACGCCCAATGGCCACGCCCCTCAGCCTCCTCCTGACACCGAGCAGGATGACCAGGTTTGGATCTCCCGTCCTTCTTGAATTCTTATCTCTGTAAACTATTTCAGACTTGTGACTCTGTGACCTTCGACCCGTCAGGAGCTGGTGATGGTGCTGCAGGACTTTGTGGCGGTGCGTGAGGACGAGATTTCGGTGTTCCGGGGGGAGAAGGTTCAGATTCTGGCGTCCAACCAGCAGGGTCAGAGTCTGGTGTACCGGCCGGCCAACAGCGACTCGCCGGCCGCCGAGGGCTGGGTGCCACGCAGCGTGCTCAACACACACTGACACACACACAATAAGACCCACAGTCTGGTTTACTACAAGAACACACACACACACACTGACTTAAATGCTGCAAGCGAACAGGGCCAAAGGCATGCTGGGAAATTCTTTGAAGTGGAGCCTGAAGGTGGTGATGGCGACACATCGGTGACCCATTTTATCATGATGAAAGTCAAAACTAACGGCTGGAGGCTTCATGAACGTTTACAAACAAGGATTGTGGGGCTGCAACTAACGACTCATCCTGTTATCGATAAGCCGTCATTTTCTTGATAAATTGATAAATTGTTCTTTAAAATGTCAGAAATCAGTCGAACTGACCCAACATGCCATCTTTCATTTGCTTCTTTTGTCCAGCACCAGAGACGTTCACTTAACTGCCACAGAAAAAAATTAAAGCACAACTGAAACTCAAACTAGTGTAATCTGATTCATCTATTAATCAATAAACAAATCAATATTTTACCCTCTAACTAGAGATCTGATGCCTAGTGGTCACTTAAGACAGTCCAGAAACACCCATTTGGATGAATTTACCTTCAGAGAAGTAAGAATTAAACTCAGTTAACACTCTGCTGCCATCTGGAGGCCAGGATGCCACACAACAACTCAGTCTACTGTCAGACTGGTGGAAGGAAAATGTTCAAAACACACATTTAGATGTTCTGGACATTTATGTAAATGAACATGTTTTAATTAGACTTAGAAAGATTATCGTCTCAATGTACGACATCGACTGTTTCATGCCGATATGTCTTAGCTAAAAAAGGGCTGCAGCTAACATTTATTATTTAGAATTAGTATTAACTTTTTACTGACCAACATTCGACCAAAAAACATAATTATCTGTAGCAGAACATGTTTTTCTATCTTCTTCATTTTGTGACCCGTCAGATTTAACTTACCACACCTCGACAGGGTCCTGACCCTCAGGTTGAGACCTCTTGGAGGGGTACCGACCCCCAGGACAGGACCCCTACCAAAGGCTAGGAGCACTTGGAGGTTGCCAACCCCCAGGCTAGTACCCATTAGAGGGTTCCCAGCCCCCAGGCTAGGACCCCTACCCCAAACCAGCACTCTTCAAAGGTTCCCAACCCCAAGGCTAGGACCCCGACCCCCAGGCTAGGACCCATTGGAGGTTGCGGACCCCCAGGCTAGGACCCCTTTCCAATGCTAGGACCCATTGGAGGTTGCGGACCCCAGGCTAGGACCCATTGGAGGTTGCGGACCCCCAGGCTAGGACCCCTTTCCAATGCTAGGACCCCTCGCAGAGTTCTCAACCCTCAGACTAGGACCCCTCAGATGATTCCTGACCCCCAGGTTTGGACCCCTACCCGGGTCTAGGGGAGGGGTCTGGCCCCCTGGTTGTGACTGACATCACCATCCTTTGGCTCCACATCTCATGAATGTTCCTGAACACACTTCAGGCCCTGATTAGCTGCCAGTGTTAAAGGCTAACCACACACACACACACAAACACACACACACACACACACTCCCAGCAGCAGGTACTGTTAAACTCCTCCCCCTTCCTGGTGCTTCAACATTCAGCCAAAACACACCTCCGTCCTCGCCTCGTCCAATCAGACGACGCCGTCAGGTCGGCCTTCAGTTTACTGCCCCGAGCAACCAGTCACCCTCTGATGACATCACAAACTGTTTCCTGTGGGTCAGTGGGAGGGAGACCACACGACCACACCTTCATCATCATCATCATCATCATCATCATCATCACCTACAGACTCCAGGAAGAGACGATTAAAAAATACAAAATAAAAGCCTCCTGGAAGAGAAGAGGCCAAAAGACCCGTCAGCCAATCAGGACTGAGCTCTCTGCGTGTCATCCTGTTAATAGTGTGTATAAACAGACTGAGAACACACACACATACACACACACACATACACACACACACACACTCACACACACCACTGCTATGATGAAGAAGATTAATTATGATAATTAAGAATAATAGAATCTGTTTTTCACCTCGATAGAAAAAAAACTGTTTGTCATATTAATGTTTGTGTGTCAGAGAGAGAGAGCGTGTGTGTGTGTGTGTGTGTGAGTGTGTGTGTGTGTGTGTGGTAGTGACACTGTCCTGTGTGTGTGTGTGTGTGTGTGTGTGTGTGTGTGTGTGTGTGTGTGTGTGTGTGTGTGAGTGTGTTTTCCACGGACAGTTAGGTGGTGTCCCGGTGTAGCGTTGCCATGTGTTTGCGGTGACACCTGTTATTTTGTCTTTTTAGCGAACCAGAGCCCCGCCCCTTTCCTCTCCCCCTCCCCCCTCCCCCCTCCACCTCCACCTGTGTGTGCAGCTCTGGTTAGTTTGGATATTCTGATTATGCATTTCTTGTTTCTGTATATAGACCAGACCTCCAACTAACTCCGGACACTGAACCTGTCTGTCTGTCTGTCGGGCCGGCAGACAGACAGACAGACAGCAGCAGCAGCTCCACCTACTGTGACTGTCTGTTTCTACGACACCTTCAACACGCTCTCTATCTGTCTCTCTACCTGTCTCTCTCTCTACCTCTCTGTCTCTCTCTCTGTTTCTCTGGTGCCATTCTCAGACAACACCCCGGTCCTTAAGGAGCGACGCAGCCCATCCGGTGCACTATGAAGGCTGCAGGGAGGGAAATAGCAAACTGTCAAGTGTTCAAGGTGGAACGCCGCCTTCTGAGGTCGTGTTTTAGACGATACGTTTGGTTCAATACTCACGCGACAGTTCACCTTTAAATTAAGAAGACAGGGTTTCCTCTGACCTGCAGTGATGTTTATCCATCTAGATCAGCTTTTCTCAAATCAATCAGTAAATCTTTACGCTTTACAACCCAACATGTGTCTATGTGACGTCCTGGGAATGAGACCCAACAATCAGCTGTCTTTGTGGTGCGTTCAGGAACAGCTGGGACAAATCCTACTGATTCTACCTTTAACTTTAATAGTCTTTGAATTATATTAATATGTCGTGAGCTTCAGTTAGCTTTGACCACAGATGTCCTTCAGAAGGAGAATTTTTACTCTGATACTCTGAGGACATGTCAGAGCCTGTAATCTATTACTTTACTGGAGTAAAGAAGCTGTATCAGTACCTGACAGACGTGGCTCTACGCTGAAACGTCCACAGAACCTTCAAACATTAGCAGCTAACAGCAATAGTGGAGTGACTTGGAGAACCGAATATGTTGATCTAGATAAATAACTCTACAGGTGAGAGGAGGGATTTGAATTTTCGATTTTGGGGTGAACTGTCTCTTTAAAGGCAACACACACTGGTGCTGCACGCCGGCGGGTTAAAGACGTGTTGTTTCTCGTGTGTGATCATGCAACACGTCCACACTGTGACATTCTGGACTTGAACTGATGATATGAGATGAATCAGATTGTTTCTGAACAGGTCAAACTATAAAACAAAGCCAACCTTCAGCCTGGAGACGTGAACGTGCTGCATGATAAAACACGAGAGCATGTTGAGCCCGCCGTACACAGGTAACATCTGAAGGTGCGTCATGACGAGATGACACGCGTCAACCATTCATCAAAAGCATGTCGCCGTTACACTTTATTAAACGTAACACATTTTGTTTTACGTCTCATTCGGACCAGAAACATTGCGTCATGTGCCGTTGATAATTGTCGTCACGTAAACACAACTTCTAGCGAACATGTTAGCGAACGGCGCGACATCGCGTCATGTTTCCGGTGTGTGTCGCATTCAGATGTTTAATGCAGCGATCATGTCATGTGGGAGTCACCGTCACTAGCGGTTCCTGACATGTGCAAAGTGTTCCCGCCAACATGCAACACCTCCGATAACTTAACCTTGGCACTAACTGATACAGAAGTGCCTGAAAAGGAAACCTGGACGCCTCATTGTTCACGTTACAGATGTTTTATCGACCACGCAGTGTTTTTAACCCACTGAACTCTTCAACCGTCCCACATAACATGAACACGGCATTAGTCGGGAGAACGACGCTTAAATACGGATTGTTCCTTTATCATGAATGGAAAATGATTTTGTCTTCAGCAACGTTGTGATTGGGAGAAAATAATGTCTTTAAAAAGAGCTCGGAGTGCACCTGAAGGGTTCAGGACGGATCGTAGTGCACCTGAAGGGTAAAGGGTGCAACAAAGTGCACTACAGAAGATTATAGAGGGACACTATTAGTGCACTATGAAGGGTTTAAGAAGGAAGGTAGTGCACTAAGCAGGGTCAAAGGTGGAAAATAGCACACTACGGAGGGCCTAAGGTGGGCGGTAGGGCACTATGCAGGAAGCAGCTCAGAAAGCGGTGCACTACAGAGGGTTCACGGTGGACAGTAGTGTACTAGGAAAGGTTCAGGGGGAAGTAGTGCACTACAAAGGGCGTAGGGTGCTGTTTGAGACCTCGCCTTGTTGCCGTTCGGCAAACTCAACTAACCAATCAAACAGTGTTATTTGTACAGAACTAACAGCTGCTAACTGACTGCTAACAGCTCTCTGTCGTTGTTTGTAATAAACTTCATTTTTCATCCAAAACGGCCTGTTTTCATTCTCTGTGTGTGCGACAGACGTGACTCATCAATAATCTATAACTGATTACATGTGATCAAAGGTCCTTCATATCTTCATATCAGCCCGGCACATAGCGGCATAACTGTTTTTATACTCGACAGAATCCAGAAAAAAAGATGTTTGGGGACATTCATGATTTTTAAATTCACAGTTGCTGTTAAATATCTTTCTTCTGATATTACGTGTTCGATACCAGAGATCATGACTCAGACTGTTCACTCACAACAGCTGAGCTAACACTGGAAACAATGATTTACACTGCTTGGCCTCTATTTTACAGACATTTACCGTAAATAAGTATTTTTCATTTTAACAGAATATACCTGTAAACTTCAGGAACATCGACCTCAATCAACAGATGTGCTGTGCAGTACGGTTAAATGACATCATGACGCCGTTAATTAGGAGAGGAGACCTTCGAATCGTATTTATGTAACATTCAGTGGATGTTATCTGGCAGTGAACATGTTTTATGAGCGTTAATCATCCTGTCCGTCTGTATGCAGCACGTATGTGCAGTTTATTGTTCTGTACAATCCTGTGTCTTTATGTAATATTCTGTAATAACGCTGACTCTGCGCTCTGCTGTCAGCGTCGTGTGAACATCCACCACTCACACGGATTCATTATGGATTCATTATGGATTCATTATAACGTTCTGCAGCGGATCGAACTGAAGCCTGAAACTTCTTCTGACTTCAGCTTCAGACTGCATGCAGTGAAACACCTCGCTGTAGTCGTCAGGTCAGTGTGTTGCACCTGACGGAGTGTCGGCGTGGCTCATTACAGAACTGTGACCCGCAACATCACGTCCTGATAAGAGAAGCAGTAAAGACGTAAACTAATTTAACCAATTACACGGCGGAGATAGAGCCGACGAGGCCGAAGGTCAAACCCTGACGAAGGCAGAAACACAAGTCGGCGACAAGTGAGAGGCGGACGGACTCGATTCAAACACATTTATCAGAACTTCAACACGACGAGTCTTTGAACGAAGCAGTTCGACTGCAGCTGATGAAGAAATAAAGTCGAGACAGAAACAGAAATGAAACTTTTCATTACCGTATAAAAAGGAGTGATTTTAGAAAGTTAATCTGTTTCAGATTCAGAGCTGCAACAACGATCCACAAACCAACTGTGTTTGTTTATGATCAAACAACGGTTCAAATGATTTGTTAGTTTAAGAACATCTCATGTTGGTGAACTGAACATTGTAGGTTTCAGACAATAAGTCAAGTTACTGATCAGTTTCAAAAGGAGCCTTTTTAAATGTAACACAAAATGACTCAGATGGAGACACGTTTGTCAAAACTTTGACCACAATCTTCAAAATCAAGCTCGTCTGCAGCTCTGATGATCGACTGAACATAGAAATTAAATAAAAACTGTTTTTGAGAGCGAACGAGTGAAAAGTTCATGTGAGTCGGAACATTTGACTCAACGTCTGATGAGTTAACAGGAAACTGACGTCGTCATACATTTATTTTACTGTTCTTTACACTTGGAAACCAACACTGTAAAAATATAAAGTATATTACTGCTGACGTAGATTCACAGGATACAGTCATTTTACAGTCATATACGTTAAAATGACAGTGTTTGATGAATGTGTACGTTAATATGACACAGTTACACAGTTACAGGTATATTACTGTCAGACTACAGTATCTTATTGTTTAAAAACAGGAAGGTCTGTGACCTGATCACAGTATTGATACTGTATTCTACTGATACTCGACAGGCGGTAAGTTACTGAACGTTTACAGGACGACAGGACTCTACATTGAAATACTGTATGTTTATACACAAACTACACGTAGACACATATTTGGGAACCACAGGACCTTCGTCTTGTTCAGCCTCCATTAAACGTGATTGATTGATTGATTGATTGATTGATTGATTGAGACAGAAATTGTTCCTTCTACATCCAAGTGACAAACACTTAGCGAGTAAAGGAACTGCCCTCATCAAGCAGAACCCTCGAGCAGAACCGGGCTCAGTGGTGTTGACTGGCATTCAATAGATTTATTGCATTTTCCTTGTTCCTCTACGGACGGTCGGGTTCTGTCAGGTTCTGTTCAGACGGATCATTCTGGTCTTTTCTTCTGTCAGAACTTTGTCGTCTCTTTCTTCACCGGATGATCCCAGTGTCTCATCATGACTTTGTATTTCATCATCTCAGCCTGACTTCCCTTCCATCTGTGGACTGATGGAGAATAAAGCCTGGTCGCAGCCTTAGTGAGGATATTTTCATGTACGATAAAGTGGGTCAGCTTTGGAACATCGGAAATGTTCAATCCAGTTTCACTGCGATGAAAACAGGGCGTTGGGTTAATCTACGGTTTAACGGCTGCAGAGTAGATAAAGTGATAAGGAGGAGCGATGTCTCAACAGGCCGTCTGATAACTCACCGATCATCAGTTCAAGGATCCATCAAGCAGCACTTTGTGTTCACCTTCACATTAAAAGCACAAACGGGTCATAAATCCATTTAGATAAGCAGCTGGCTGTTTCTCACGGTGAAGCTCTGAGAAGTGACGTTTTTAATAAAAGTCACACTGAACATGGAACCAGAGAGACGCTAACGTCCGACAGCAGGTGGAGGTGCCCGACGTGTTTCAGCTGATGGATTACAGTTTGATCCTCTGAACTGTCAGTCGCAGGCTTTTATTGTGAAAAGCAGAGTGAAGTCCACAGTTACATAATCCACACAGTCTCTCGACATGAGTTTGGAGATTAGCACGTAGGAGACGGTGGAGGCTACATAAGAGCTGCTGTCGGTCTGTGTGCTCAGTCGCTGGTGGGGCCTCAGCAGCAGTGCATTCTGGGAAATACCAGCGGAGAGAAACATGCTGTCGATATATGGAAAAAATGGATTGGAGACTCCGGAGCCAGTGAAAGCTCAAGTGACAGGTCAGACTCTCTTGTTTTAAAGGGTTTACAGAAGATTAAAGGAGCAGTACGTAGAAATATAAAATCTTCAAACAAACTAAATAAACAAACTCTCTTTGTTTTCATGACTGAACAAACAAACTGGCCTCAAAGGACAACACAGTTTCACTGTGTTTATATGTGGCGGACCCTGCCACCTCTCGAGCTCCAGACAGTGTTCTGGGACCTTGTTGTCCTCTGAGAACATCTCGTTTATTCACTGATGGAATGAAGTTTGTATTATGACCTCATTAATACTGTAAATAACACGACATGTTTGGATTTTTAGATTGGACATGTTGGGTCTTTGTAGATAAATGAATCAAGGAGTTTGGTTCGGACCGGTTCAGTTTAGAAAGTGTCATGAGATGACTTCCGTTGTAAATTGCCGTGTACAAGTACAAAAGTTTGATCCAAAATTGAGAGTGAACTTTTTTCATAACTGATGAATCATTGGAGCCATTTTTCAAGTAAAGATAATGAAAAAGCATTTCAGAAACATTTCTTAGCTTAAAGCCGCTCAGGTGAGTCGACGTCCTGCTTCACCTGGTCAGATACCACAGTGACCTGATGATCTCTGGACCGTTTCTCAAACAAAACATTTGAAGACATCACCTTGTAATTTTCTAGAACGATTGATGTGAAAAAATTATGAACAAATAAAACAAATAAAAAATCTCACAATAATAAACAAGATCAGGTAAAGGAAGGTAAAAACCTGTGTGACCTTTGACCTGCAGGTTCCATCCCGTCCTGGCTGCAGGGCACTCTGCTCAGGAACGGGCCCGGCCTCTTCTCTGTGGGCAGCAGCGAATACAACCACTGGTTTGATGGCCTGTCGCTGATCCACAGCTTCACCTTCACCGACGGTGAGACTCTCTAACTAACGACAAGATCAGTGATTGTTAACGTTATCTCAGGACACTGAAGTTCATGTAGCATCAAAAGTCTGGTGGTAGAAAAGTCAAACTCACTGATGTCACAGTGGAAAATCCACCATGAACATCTGGTACCTGATGTTGTTCCAGGTGAGGTGACGTACAGAAGTAAGTTTCTGAAGAGCGACACCTACAAGAGGAACATCCAGGCTGACAGGATCGTCGTCTCCGAGTTCGGAACCATGATCTACCCAGATCCCTGCAAGAACATCTTTTCAAGGTACCAACCAACCAAGATCGAGAACATCTGTTTTAGTCCGTCCAGGAGATGTAGAGATCTGTTTTAGTCCGTCCAGGAGACGCAAAGATCTGTTTTAGTCCGTCCAGGAGATGTAGAGATCTATTTTAGTCCCTCCAGGAGACATAGAGATCTGTTGTAGTCCGTCCAGGAGACGTAGAGATCTATTTTAGTCCCTCCAGGAGACATAGAGATCTGTTGTAGTCCGTCCAGGAGACATAGAGATCTGTTGTAGTCCGTCCAGGAGACGTAGAGATCTGTTTTAGTCCGTCCAGGAGACGTAGAGATCTGTTGTAGTCCGTCCAGGAGACGTAGAGATCTGTTTTAGTCCGTCCAGGAGACGTAGAGATCTGTTTTAGTCTGTCCAGGAGACGTAGAGATCTATTTTAGTCCGTCCAGGAGACGTAGAGATCTATTTTAGTCCGTCCAGGAGACGCAGAGATCTGTTGTAGTCCGTCCAGGAGACGTAGAGATCTGTTTTAGTCCGTCCAGGAGACGTAGAGATCTATTTTAGTCCGTCCAGGAGACGTAGAGATCTGTTTCTGTCTGTCCAGGAGACGTAGAGATCTGTTTCTGTCACCAGGGCGTTCACACATCTCTGCAACGTCATCCCCGACTTCACCGACAACAACTTGATCAACATCATCCGTTATGGTCAGGACTACTACGCCTCCTCTGAGGTCAACTACATGAACCAGATCGATCCCACCACCCTGGAGACTGTTGGCAGGGTACGTCAGAGTCCAGCCGCCTCCTGAAAACACCAAAGTGTAATTGATTTGGTCCAAATACTTCATCAAACTCATCACGCGTTCTCTCTACGACCCAGATCAACTACAGGAACCACATTGCTCTGAACTTGGCGACGGCTCATCCTCACTACGACAGCGAGGGCAACACCTACAACATGGGCACCGCCATCATGGGCCTGGGTCGACCCAAATACGTCATCTTCAAAGTCCCAGCTGATGCTTCAGGTAACAGGACGTAGTAATCTGATTACACACCTCAGTGTCTTTGATTATTTGTTGAAGGAGTTCGTTATCTAATCTGAGTGATTACAGCCGAGCGATTGATCAGACACTATAATAATAAACATGATATCAGTGAGCGGCGACATCACCATGTCAACAAAAAGTTTGAGGAACTTGTACTTTACTCGAGTATCTGTCCTCACAGTCTGACAGCACTGTGCCGTTTGTTTCAGATAAACAACAGAAGAAGCCGGCGCTGAGGAAAGTCCAGCAGGTGTGCTCCATCCCGTTTCGCTCCACTCTGTACCCGAGCTACTTCCACAGCTTCGGCATGACCGAAAACTACATCGTGTTCGTGGAGCAGCCGTTCAAACTGGACATCATCAGACTGGCCACCGCCTACTTCAGAGGGGTCAACTGGGGGAGCTGCCTCAAATTCGACAAGGACGACATCGTAGGTTCCAAACTTTACCTCGGGCGGAACAAAGAGCCAATTATGTTCCAGGAAATGTTTGTGTAACTGAGTACATTTCCTAAAGGACTGTACTGAAGTGCATCAGAGTAGAGCAGCACATTTTTAATTTACATGATTTGATCATGAATCAGATAAAAACATTGTCATGAAAATCAGATCTGATAACTGATCAGGTCGACACACCGACGCTGATCATGTTTTATTTTTCTGTCAAAAGAACAAAAGTGATGAAAAGCGATTATTGACTGTAGTCGTCACACGAAGTCGATCGACAGTTTGACTCCACTGTTTCTTCCCTTCGCAGACTTTGTTCCACGTCATCAACAGAAAAACGGGAAAGGCGGTGTCCACTCGTTTCTACGGCGACGCCTTGGTGGTTTTTCACCACATCAATGCGTACGAGGCTGACGGCCACCTGGTGTTCGATCTCATCAGCTACAAGGACAGCCACCTGTACAACATGTTCTACATCCAGAACATGAGGCAGGACGCCAGCGAATTCACCGAGTCCAACAAGTCCTTCTCCCCGCCGGTCTGCCAGAGGTTCGTCCTGCCGCTCAACGTCAACAAGGTACAGACCAACAAACACACTTCCTGTAACTTCATCATGTGACGAGTCTGTACAGAGAGTTTGTGTTGATGTTTTTTCCAGGAATCATCCAAAGGGTCGAACCTGGTGACTCTGACGGACACGACGGCCCGAGCAGTGATGCAGGACGACGGCTCCATCTACTGTCAGCCCGACACTCTGTTCGAAGGTTCATCATCATCATTATCATCAACGTCCGTCTGATTGTTTTCAAGTGTTTAATCCTCCTTAACTGACGAGTCCGACTCCTCCTCAGGTCTGGAGCTGCCGGGGATCAACTACAAGTTCAACACCAAAAAGTACAGATACTTCTACGGCTCCAGGGTGGAGTGGTCTCCTCATCCCAACAAGGTGAGACACCTGAGGCTGCACGCAACACCGCCAACACGCCAACACCATCAACACCGCCAACAAACACCATCAACACCGCCAACACGTCAACACCATCAACACCGCCAACACCATCAACACCATCAACACCATCAACACCGGCAACACGTCAACACCGCCAACATGTCAACACCGCCAACACGTCAACACCATCAACACCGCCAACACCATCAACACCATCAACACCGCCAACACGTCAACACCGCCAACACGTCAACACCGCCAACACGCCAACACCATCAACACCGCCAACACGTCAACACCATCAACACCGCCAACACCGCCAACACCATCAACACCGCCAACATGCCAACATGCCAACGTGCCAACACCATCAACACCACCAATACCATCAACACCGTCAACAAACACCATCAACACGCCAACACCATCAACACCGCCAACACGTCAACACCATCAACACCGCCAACACGTCAACACCGCCAACACCATCAACACCGCCAACACCATCAACACCGCCAACATGCCAACATGCCAACGTGCCAACACCATCAACACCGCCAACACCATCAACACCGCCAACAAACACCATCAACACGCCAACACCATCAACACCGCCAACACGTCAACACCATCAACACCGCCAACACCGCCAACATGCCAACATGCCAACATGCCAACACCATCAACACCACCAACACCATCAACACCGTCAACAAACACCATCAACACCGCCAACAAAAACCATCAACAAATCACTTCATCTTTATTTTTTGTCTCTGGTCCAACAGATCGCTAAGATTGACATCGTCACCAGGAAACACATCGAGTGGCGGCAGGAGTCCTGCTACCCATCAGAGCCGGTGTTTGTTGCGTCTCCGGGAGCTGTTGAAGAAGACGACGGTGAGGCTGCAGAAACTTTAGTTTCCAGTCTGCAGGTTTATGAAACTGTGAAAACTGGTTCTGACTCTTGGTACTCTCCTTCTTGTAGGCGTGATCTTATCGTCCGTCATCTCTCCGGATCCCAACATCTCTCCGTTCATGCTCGTCCTCGACGCCAAAAACTTCAAGGAGATCGCACGAGCCTCCATCCCCGCCAGCGTCCACATGGACCTTCACGGACTTTTCATCCCTGCTGCCGTGTGACGGCCAACACGCCTGCTGCACTGATTCGACCTTTTTTTGTTTTTTTTGTTGATAAGATTGTAAAAAAAAACCCAGCAAGAGTAAGCTAGACTTTAAACAGAAGAAAACAAAAAACATTGTTCTGAAGAATGAAACAAACACAGATGGACGTGTATCGTAGCAGTGGAACGTATTTATAAATGTGTTTGTTCGTGAAGTTAAATGTCGACCGTCATCTCTGGTTTGTATTTACAGAAGCTCCCAACATAATTCTATAAAGTCATTAACTGGATTGAAAGTTGTATTTTTGGTCGAATCAACTTTATTTAACGAACATGTTCGAGTGCTAGCTCGCCCTGTTAATGCAGGTGCTAACTTGGCGCTACGAGTTTAAAAATACTTGTTAAGTTTGTGGATTTAATAATTTAATCTGTCCACAGAAAAAATGTTTTTTTCAAAAGATATCTTCGGTTTAACAAAGTTTAGCTAGCTTAGCAGTTTTGTCTTTTGAAGTGTGGTTGTTATTAAGTTCATTGACACTCTGGGCTGTTAGCTTAAAAATACATGTGAAGTTTGTGTGTAAAAGCCAAATCTGTTCATGTGACTGAGCTGGCGAAGCCGTTTTGTGTTTATATATGTGAGGTATTTATTCAGTTTGGTCTCTCGAAGTCATAAACGTTAGCTTAAGTTTGCTAGCCGACTCAACAGTAGAGAATATCGAGGCTCGGACGACCCGACTTCATGATTCTCCATGAAAACGCTGACTGATATCTGAGAGCTAACGGCCCCGGAACATGAATACATTCATTCATTTTGTTTGTTAAAATCATTTATAGATTCATCGTATTCAACAAACCCTCTCGTCTAATGTTGCTTAATTAACGAGCCCAATGTGCCATTTAATGCAAAACAGAGACAGTATGAAGCCAAAAGATCCGGAAAAGTCACTTTTAACATTTTAATTTCCTGAACCCCTGATCAGATTTCAACGTCTCCTGAACAGATTTTTGCACAACAAGTGGAGAAAAGATGCAGATATGTATATTTAAACATTTTTCTTTTTGTCCAGTTCACATCTGTCGTCTCGTTTAATAAAGACGGTGCGTCACATTCGGCCTGATGTGATTGTGTTCGTGTAGTTCTACATCAAATCCTCACAGATGTTAACGACATTAGAATCACAACATGTTGTCTGGTTTCTTTTCACTGATGACATTTTTTAAACACCGACACCATCATGAACAGTCGGGTCACTGATGTAGTCACTTGTTCTGGTCCGGTTGAGAAACTAGAACTCAGCTGAAGCTTTTGAAGCTGTTTGGACCAAACCTGACTTTTATGTTAACGATCTGACGTCACGTCGGATCAACAGCTGATAATAAATATCTATGAGAATATACTAACAGATGCAGCATTACGTTAATTATATTTACATTTTATTCTTTTCATGTCACATATTTTGTGCGTTTTCTTAATGTTTTCTGTTGTTCTTAATGTTTTGGAGTGAAGCTCGTTATTTAAAAGTTTGAATCATTTTGATGCTTTTCAGACGAGCACGAAATAAAATGTTGCTCCAGAAACATTAACGAGCAGAGAAACATCCTCAAACCAGCTAATTAATCAAACTCTTTGTTTTCATGACTGAATAAACAAACGGACCTTAAAGGACAACACTCTCTATACTGTTTTACTTTGTTTATATGTGGCGGACCCTGCCACCTCTCTAGCTTCAAACAGTTTGTATTATTACCTCATTAATATTGTAAATATTAAAATGTTTGGATTTCTTCTCTGCAACTACAGACTGCTCCTTTAAAAGATCCTTTGAGTTTTGTGCCAAATATTAAAAATGACCATCGTTAGTCTGTTCATGTCTTGTTTTTAAAGCTTTCATGGATGAATTATTAAAAACAAAACATATTTTCAACATTTGTTTTTACTGTTGTAGTGAAGAACTGTTTTTCCCACGACATCTTATTTTGAAGGAGTTACTTCAGTGGCTTCATGCATTAAAGATAAAAACTAACTTAAATCATTTTTAAGATGTTTGAAAGACGACTGAAGACACATCGTCATGCAGCGAAGCGTATATTCTGATTAATAAAGATGTTTAATGGAACTATTCAAGAGATCATTTTCAGTAAAACACACAACCTGAGGTGGAGCTGACGGAGCAGCACGAGTCCTTCAGTCTGTGACGTTCAGTGGACTATTATTATTTCAGGAGGTGTTTGAAATCATGACACCAAATCCCAAGAAGGAAACGAGATACAGATCATATTTCTGTGGATTTGTGGAGAAGGCTTTGGAGGTCTGCCACCTGGTGGCTGGGACCAGGTGCTCCAGCTGACTGGTTTGATTTGGATTCTATCGGTCTGGACTGAAAACTCTCAAATCTGCAGTTTCATGAGAATCATGGGAATTTATTACATCAGCAGTTGCAGCAGAAACAGTTTAAAATCTTCCAGAGGTGACACCCTCTGCCCCCCCCAACATGGCCGACGGAGAACACGAGTCAGCTCTTTGAGTCTTTAAGGTCCACACCGTGGTCGCTGCTGCTTCTTCAATGATTTTGGTGTTTTGTGGATAGAAAAGAAAAAAAAACAACTCCTGTTTTCCTCCTCCAGCCCTGGTGCTGCTCAAAAACAATCCCATAATGCACCTGGTTTGGCTGAGCGCCGACTCTGCTGACTCGCCGGCCTCGTTTCGCTCAGTCTGGGGAGGAGGGGGGCGGAGCCTGGGACACGAAGCAGCAGCCACAAATCAGAGCAGAGAAGAAGAAAAAAAATAACACAACGTCGATGCTGAAGTACAGGCACGTTGGAATACTGAGTGTGTGTGTGTGTGTGTGTGTGTGTGTGTGTGTGTGTGTGTGTGCTAAGCTATCACTGTTTACAACAGTGGAAAAAACTGTTCGTTTCTCACAGAAAAACACTTTCACGTCTTTTTTTACTTTTCTTTTTTTGTCCTTCCATCGTCGTCACCAGAGGGAGGAAGTGTGTGTGTGTTAATCTCTGCGTGTGTGTGTGTGTGAGGCCCGTCAGATGATCTCGAAGGTCTTCTTCAGCTCCATGATCAGCTGCCAGTCAGTTTTCTGCATCTCGTCTCTGAACCAGTTCTTCAGAGCGTCGATGGACGCCCGCGTGATCTGAAGCACACAAACACACCGAGATGTTAGCACTGTGACACACACACACACACTATATGTACCTTTAAGACCGGAGCTGCGGTCTGTGTGTATGTACCTTTAAGACCGGAGCTGCGGTTCGTGTGTATGCACCTTTAAGACCGGAGCTGCGGTCTGTGTGTATGTACCTTTAAGACCGGAGCTGCGGTTCGTGTGTATGCACCTTTAAGACCGGAGCTGTGGTTCGTGTGTATGCACCTTTAAGACCGGAGCTGCGGTTCGTGTGTATGCACCTTTAAGACCGGAGCTGCGGTTCGTGTGTATGCACCTTTAAGACCGGAGCTGCGGTTCGTGTGTATGCACCTTTAAGACCGGAGCTGTGGTCTGTGTGTATGCACCTTTCAGACCGGAGCTGCGGTTCGTGTGTATGCACCTTTAAGACCTTGTGTGATGTTTGTTGAAAATGTGATGAAACAACCGTTAAGCGTCCGAAGCGTTTACACCCTTCCCTCCTCCTCAGTGGGCGTGTCCTCACCTTGCTGACGATGATGTCTGTGGCTTCAAAATGGCGGCCGTACATCTTGGGCGACTCCCCGGGAATGGGCTCGATCTTGATGCAGATCTCCTGGCCTTTCTTCGCGCTGTCGACGGACTTGTGATTCATCTCGATGCTGGTGACCACGCCGATGTCCACAAACTGAAACATGAACCAGTACAATTAGAATAAATATCCTCTTACATCACTGAGACAACCAATCACAGCGGCTCTGAGCAGCTCACCCCTTTAGAGGGGACGCAGAGCGGCGTCCCTTGTCGCAGGACTCCGGCCTCGATGGTCACGCCCATCACGATGGGATCTCTGGAGTTAAAGATGAACTGAGGAAGAACTCGCAGCTTGGCGGGGAACACGGCGACATGCCTGACGACACACAGAGCACAGAAACACTTAGAAACCTGACGGAGCGTCGGAGCAGGAGGCGTTCGCTCGAGGGGCGTCGTCCTACTTGAACTCGTCCTGTTTGGCCTTCTTGTAGTCCTCTCTGTACTTGGTGAAGGCGTCGAACAGATGGTAGATGATCTCAGCAGAGAAGATCCGAACCCCCAGACTGTCGGCCATCTCCTGACTCTCCCTCTCCACCTTCACGTCGAACGCCAGAATCACCGCGTACCTGAAGAGACCAGACACAACAAATCCTGAATCTATTTCTGACGCAGGAGACGTGACGTTAACTCTGTGGACGCTTCGCTAAGATACGTGACGTACTGCAGGTCGTGCTCCAGCATCGCCGACGCCTTCATCACGTCCCTCTTGTGGACTGGACCGATGTTGATACCAGCGTACTGCAGCAACAGAGGTCAGAGGTCAGAGGTCAGATCAACCTGGAAGTTTCTGCTTCCTGTTGCTTTTCAAAATAAATGTTCAGAAGCAAACGTCTACTGTACAACTGAGGAGTTAGTATGGAAGGAACCACAGGTGAGGAGACAGACAGACAGACAGACAGACAGACAGGTGAGGAGACAGACAGACAGGTGAGGAGACAGACAGACAGGTGAGGGGACAGACAGACAGGTGAGGAGACAGACAGGTGAGGAGACAGACAGACAGGTGAGGAGACAGACAGACAGACAGGTGAGGAGACAGACAGACAGGTGAGGAGACAGACAGACAGACAGACAGACAGGTGAGGAGACAGACAGGCAGACAGACAGACAGGTGAGGAGACAGACAGACAGGTGAGGAGACAGACAGACAGACAGACAGACAGGTGAGGAGACAGACAGGAGACAGACAGACAGGTGAGGAGACAGACAGGCAGCAGGTAGACAGACAGACAGACAGGTGAGGCAGACAGACAGACAGACAGACAGACAGACAGACAGGCAGACAGACAGACAGACAGGTGAGGAGACAGACAGATAGACAGGTGAGGAGACAGACAGGCAGACAGGCAGACAGGCAGGCAGACAGACAGACAGACAGGCAGACAGACAGACAGACAGACAGACAGGCAGACAGGCAGGCAGGCAGACAGACAGACAGACAGACAGACAGGTGAGACAGACAGACAGACAGGTGAGGAGACAGACAGACAGACAGACAGACAGGTGAGGAGACAGACAGATAGACAGGTGAGGAGACAGACAGGTGAGGAGACAGACAGGCACTCACGGGGACTTTCGAGGTCCGGAGGAACTCGAGCAGAGCCTCCAGAGATCCCAGCGTGGAGGCCTGGACGTAGACTCCTTTCTCCTCCAGTTTGATGGAGCTCAGCGTCTGTTTGAGCTCTCGCACCAGCTCATCCTGAAAACCAGCACCGTCAGTCCACTGGACCTCACACGGCCAGAACAGTGTGTGTGTGTGTGTGTGTGTTTGTCTTACCCTCAGGACGGGGACCTCGTCATCCTTGAGAGCCACCAGCAGGGGGAGCCCCGCCAGCGCCTTCTCCAGGTCTTTACCCAGAATCTTCACTCCCTGAGCCGTCGACACCTCCTTGTGCTTCTCGTACTGACTCTAAACACACCAACCAACCAACCAACCAACCAATCAATCAACCAACCAATCAATCAATCCAGCAGATACCACCAGGGGTCATGAGGGGAGTTTATGTCATCTGTGCTTTTATTTTGAAAAAATGATTTTCCAGCAGTTTACCTTGACTCTGAGCTCCTTCAGAGGCGGCGGCAGCAGCAACCCTCTGATCTGCGTCACGATTGGTCCCTCCACCCCGGGCACGATGATGGTCTCTCCCTCGCGCAGACGACCGTTAATCAGGATGACGTCTATCGTGGTTCCCATACCGGGCAGAGCTTTCACCTGAGCACACACAACCCATCAGGTGAACTCATCCAGGCGGTGGAGTAAAGGTAGAGCGAGACAATAAGAGCTTCTCACCTCCATGACCTGAGCTCGCAGCTCGTCGCAGTGAGCCAGCCGGCGGGCTAACATGGTCTGGGTGAGCTCGACCAGCAGGGCAATGAGGTTCCCCATCCCGTCGCCGCTGTGGGCCGAGGTCGGAACCAACGACACAAACGTGCGCGGGTCTTTATTCTCGTAGAACAAGGCGGCGTTAAGACCCTGAGGAACAACAGGACGACTTAATGAAGGTCGGTGGTGGAGTTCCTCCAGGCTCTGCTCTCCAACCGTTCATGGTTCATGACACCATAGTTCTGACTTGTGTGAGGTTGAAAATGTGTTTCTATGCAGATGACACAGTGTTTACCTGGAACAAGTCCACCTGTACTTACCTCCGTGCACACGACTCTCTTTTATGAGACAGGAAGAACTATGTACATTTGTTTTACATCGTAAACAAAACAGTTTGGTAAACAAAATGTCAAAACAAGACAAACACTGTGATTGGCTGAGGGGTGATGATGTAATGACGGACACCTGCTGAGCGAACTCCACGATGACGGCCTTGGCTCGCTCGTCGAACTCGTCCTTGGTGTTCTTCTTCTGCTTCTTCAGCGTGGTCACGATGTCGGTTTCAGGACTCTTCTTCCAGTCGTACAGACGGTCGACCTGAGGACAGGAGACGCCGCCGTCAGAACAGAAGAGGAGGGAGAAGAGGACACACCTGAGGACGGACAGGTGACTCACCTTGTTGAGGGCGACGATGAACGGACACTTCTTCTCCTTCAGCAGGTTGATGGACTCGAGCGTCTGAGGCTCGATGCCGTGCATGATGTCAACCACCAGGATGGCGATGTCACACAGAGAGCTGCCTCTGTTCCTCAGGTTACTGAGACACACAGGGAGCAGGTCACTTCCACTACACCTGTCTGACTGCTTCCTGTCCACTGAACACCACCCACCTCCACATGTGCTGATGTGATCAACTGACTGGGTTGTTAAAAAGCATCTGATGTAAAATGTACTCGAGTATCAAAGTACCAGTGAAGTTACTGATCCATAAATTCACATGTGTGTACAAACGGTGAGTCAGCTGATCATCACAATCAATGTTTTTCTCTGACTGATGAGAGAAGCTCGTTACCTGAAGGACTCGTGTCCAGGTGTGTCGATGATCAACATGCCGGGAATCTTCAGGTCGTCTTTTTCAAACTGCACACACACAAACGTCATCATTAAGTGTGTGTGTGTGTGAGAGTGTGTGTGTGTGTGTGTGTGTGTGTGTGTGTGTTCGTCGTACATTCTTCACCATCCTCGTTTGCTCCTCGATCGTCTCTTTCGGGACGTTTGTGGCTCCGATCTGCTGAGTGATTCCTCCGGCCTCACCGTCCTGAACGTGAGTGTGTCGCAGCTGCACACACACACACACACACACAAAGATGAAAGTGTTACTATAGCAACAGACAACAGCCAGTCAGTAAGGTTGTACTGAGAGACACTGAACTCCACTCCAGACAACAGTCAGTAAATCAACAGGAAACAGGCGGAGGCGTCACCTTGTCGAGGATCTTGGTCTTCCCCGTGTCGACGTGTCCGAGCACACACACCACTGGAGATCTCAGCCGGTCCACGTCCACGTTCCTCAGGTTCTCCGCCCTGCGTTTCTATGGGAACACGCAGAGAGCCTGTCAGTCAGAGACGGGCTGAAGCAGACGAGCGCTCGCTCCCGTGCTCCTCACCTCTATCCTCCTCTTGGCGCGGTCGTACAGCCGCTCCTCCTTCGTCCTGTCGTCGTCCTCGCTCTCGCTGCTCTCGTCCTCGCTCTCCTTGGCTGCCCTCCTCTTCGTCTGACTGCCCGATGTCGCCTCCACCTTCTCCGCCTCCTCCTCGCTCTCCTCCTCATCGTCGTCGTCCTCATCGTCCTCCTCGTCCGTCCTCTTTGTCCTCCTCGTCCTCCTCGCTGCCTGTCGGCTGAGGCTGGCCGGTGGGTTCCTCCTTCACCTCGATGTGGACTTTCTTCAGCTCTGACACAGAAAACAGGAAACATGAGGAGACTGAATACTGGAGATGATGCTGGTTTCCTGTTGAAGATGAACAATAACCTTTCTCCTCGTCGGTGGCGATGGCCTCCCAGTCGTCCACAGCAGCCTCCAGCTTCACCTCTGCAGGGACACAGAGGAAAGAGTCGTCACCAAGACCACATCAAATCATCATCATCATCATCATCATCGTCACCTGCGTCCTCGCTCCTCCGGACTCACCTGGCTCTGCGGCTGGCGTCTTGGCCTCTGTTTCCATGGCAACGGGCTCTGGAGTCTCTGACGTCGGTGAGGTGACCTCTGACGGAGAGAGAGGAGAAGGTTTTAAATCAGAAGACGTGTTTCTGATTGGGTGATCACCGAGCAGCAGCAGCGGCGGCGGCGTGGTACCTTCAGGAGTTTGGGTGTTGGGCTTCTTCTTCCTCGTGTAAATCGGCTTCTTCTTTGGCATCGAGTCTTTGGATGGCACTTCAACACCTGAAGAAGAAAAAACATCTTTAACAACTCCTGAACTTCATCAGAGGACGAAGAAGAAGAAGAAGAGTCACTTGGTAGTTGCGTCCTACTTCACATGAAAACGTTTCTGTGTGATGACGATCATCAGCTATTTTCTTTTTCAGAGATCCTCTACTGATCCGTCTGTGAGGAGGCTCACTGTGGACACATCTGAGAAGCTGAGTTTCTGTCTTGTGTTTGAAGGCTCGGCTGTGTCAGGTCAGAAATGACCCACCCTCACTGGAGATCTGATATAAAATCATTTCATTTTAAAAGCCAAATCTATTTAGCGTGAAGAAGCCACCTGTCCTTCATCAGAAACTGTGTGAATATCAGAGTTGTACCTTTTCACAGTGCAGAGAGACATACAGCACAGCGGTCACACATGTCTTCTTTAAAGTAGATTTAATTATCATTATTTATAAGTTACTGCAGAGGTGCAGAGATGGTGCCTGTAGAGCCCAAGACAGCATCACAAACACACAGAAAGCAGTCCTGAACGTGATTTACTGAAGGCACCTCCAACACCAGTCAACATGAACAACATGACCCACAGACGCTCTGTGGACCAGCAGGCGAACAGCCTCCATGGAAATATGAATAAAGTCAACATGTCCCTTTTTCTAACATCTCGAGCTGAGAAAACAACACTGAAGGCGTTTCCTGTCAGGTGTTAAAGGCGAGCTGTGATTGGTCGTCCTCTCACCCTGAGCCTGCAGCATCTTGAGCGTGGCCTCGGCCCGAGCTCGAGCCTCCCGCTGGGCTTTCGTCAGCAGCTTGCCCTCCTTCTTCAGACGCTCCTTCCTCTCCTTCTCCTTCTGCTTCTTCTTCTCCTTGCGCTCCAGCTCCAGTCGCTCCTGTGGGGACAAAGGAGGAGGTCAAAGGTCAGAGCGGAGTGTGACGGCTGAGACGGGTCCGAAGCTAAAGGAGGAGGTGCTGTACCTGCTCCTCCCGCTGCTTCTCCAGCTCCTCCAGCCTCTTCAGGCGCTCCTCCTCCTCCCTCTTGGCTCGCTCCTCCTCCTGCAGACAACAGAACATCGATCTCAGACAACACACACACTCCAAACTCAACTCCAGGACTACACTTCCCACAATGCCCGACCTCCTTCATCTTGGCCAGAGCCTCCTGCATGGCCTTCACTGTGGCCTTGCTGGGTCCCTTCTTCTTCTCCTTCTCCTCCTCCTTCTTCTCTCCCTTCTTCTTCTTCTTGTCTTTCTTCTTCTTGTCGCCCTCGGCCTCGTCTGCAGGAGGACCAGAAGAAGAGACGGAGAAAAGCTTCCTTGATGCCTGTTTGTTTCTGTTCATTGTGTAAAAAGTTTGAATTTGATGTCTTACCCTCTGCTGCTGGCTCCGCCCCTTCCTGTTCCTCCGCCACTGCTGCAGGTGGAGCTGTCGGAGGGGGCGTGGCCTCTGTCGTCTTCTTCTCTGGCTCCACCTTGGCGTCGGCGCCGGCCTCCTTCTCCTTCAGCTTCTTCTGCTTCATCCTCTCCTCCTCCTTCTTCTTCTTGTCGCGCTCCTTCTTCTCCGCCTTCTTCTGCGCCGCCGTCTTCATCTTGAAGCCTCCTCCCTCCTCCTCGTCCTGCTCCTCCTCGCTGTCCACCTTTGCCGCCTTGCCTTTGTTCTTCTTCTTCTTGTCTCTCCTGGAGCTGACCTCCTCGTCGTCGTCTGACTCGTCATCGTCTTCCTTCCCTCCTCCTCCTCCTCCTCCTCTCACTCCTTCGTCCTCCTCCTCGTCAGACACTGAAGCTTTCTTGCCCATCTTCTTGCTTTCTTTGGTTTTGAGGCGAGAGCGTGAGCCGCTGTCGTCGTCAGAGTCGGAGGGAGGAGCAGCGGGAGGCGCCTGCAGACAGACAGACGGGATCAGTACGGAGGCTCAGGAGGGACAAACATCTTGTTTCATATGTAATAAAACTTCATTCACCTTCTTGTTGTCTCTCTGCTCTCCGTTCCTCTCGTCATTCAGCTGAGCTTCACCTTCCTCGTCCTCCTCATCCTCGGGGCTGGCGCCGCCCTTCTTCCCCTTCCTGGTTTTCTTCTTCTCTGGTTTTGGAGGCTCGACGCTCTCCACTTCCTCTGTGGTGTCTAATTTCTGCAGAGGAAACAGGAGCGCTTTAATACATCCAGACATTTTGACAAACGAACAGCAGAAAGACTGAAAAGTCCTGAGCTCAAGGAGCGAACTGAGGGTTTGTTTGAAGACGCTGAGTTCACTGAGGTGTCGTCACCTTTCCCTTCCCTCCCTGAGTCTCCAGAGACAGCTCCTCCAGCTCCTTCAGGATGTCGTCCTCACTGCAGGAGGACAACACACGAGACATCAGCCGGGACACACAACACCAGCGTCAAGTACAAAGCAGCTGGGGGGAAGAACAGCACAAGTTTCATCTGATGATAAAGAAGAAGAGCGAGGAGGAGGAGAATACATGGGAGGAGAGAAGAAGAAGAAGAACAACAAGGAAGAAGAGGAGTTGGAGGAAGAGGAGCAGTAGAAGAAGAAACAGAAGAAGAAGAGACAGAAGAAGAAGAAGAGGAGTTGGAGGAAGAGGAGCAGTAGAAGAAGAAACAGAAGAAGAAGAGACAGAAGAAGAAGAAGAAGAAGAAGAAGAAGAAGAAGAAGGAAGAAGAGGAGTAGAAGAAGAGACAGAAGAAGAAGAAGAAGAAGAAGAAGAAATAGAAGAAGAAGAGACAGAAGAAGAAGAAACAGAAGAAGAGGAGTTGGAGGAAGAGGAGCAGTAGAAGAAGAAACAGAAGAAGAAGAAGAAGAAGAGGAGACAGAAGAAGAAGAAGAAACAGAAGAAGAAGAAGAAACAGAAGAAGAGGAGTTGGAGGAAGAGGAGCAGTAGAAGAAGAAACAGAAGAAGAAGAAGAAGATGAGGAAACAGAAGAAGAAGAAGAAGATGAGGAAACAGAAGAAGAGGAGGAGGAGCAGCAGCAGCAGAAGAAGAAGAGATCCAGCATGTCGTACTCGAACTCGTCCTTCTTGGCTCCTTTCTTCTTCTTCTTCCCTTTCGGCTCCTTGGAGGCTCCGGCTCCTTCGATCTCGGCCGCCAGAGCGTCGATGTCGACGCCGTCATCTTTGGCACTGAGGACAGATCAATCAATCAATCAATCAATACCTGATCACTGACTGACATCTGACACTGAGGGTGGTCTGTGTGGACTCAGTGAGGTGCACGGGCCTCAGCAGAACTCTCTCTGTGTGTCAGAACAATAGAAACTGCCGACTCTGCTCTTCTAAACAACCTTTTATTTCCCATCAGCCCTCTGAAACACACACACACACACACACACACACACACACACACACACACACACACACACACAGGATGAGGAGAGCTTTTCAAAATAAAGTCAGCCGCTTCAATTTAAATTGATTGGTGAAGGTGTTCAACAGGGTTCTGGTTCAGGACCGGTTCTATCACTGTCTCTATTCATGCTGTCGTTCCTCCTCCACACATTCAACATGTGGATGATGTCATACTGTGCTGGACTGTCCACTGCTCAGACATCTGTGGAAACCTGTGACGTTCTTTAAACGTTCTCCGAGCTGTACACTGGTACTGAACACTCAGAGGTCCAGAAGAAGAAGAAGGAGAAGAAGAAGAAGAAGCAGCAGCAGCAGCAGCAGCAGCTGTGTGCCTGGCTGTGGAGTCTCAGGGCTCCTCGTCTTCTCTCTGTAGGGTCCATACACATGGTATATTCTGTGTCAGTCACGTTGACTTTAATTTGATTTAATTTAAAGGTTTGTCAGACTGAACTTTGATTTTCTCAACTCAACACATCCTCCACCTGTCTGCAGTGACGTCACTGGTCAGCAGGTGAGCAGGTCCCAGCGTTACATCAGCCACCGTTAGCTGTCACACTCACAATGACCTGTACAACACAGATAACGAGCTAACAGCTAGCCTAGCCCCTCCGGTGCTGTCCCCGTCTGTGGCTCCTGTTAGCATGTAGCAGCTAGCTGTGCCGGTGGACAGGTGAGCTGTCAGAGAGCAGCTGGAGTCAGGTTCAGAGTCACAGCTCGAGGCTCGGAGTCAGAGCTGAGAGCAGCAGCCGGCTCACAAGGAGCTAACGCTAAGCTAGCTAACTAACTGAGCTGAGCTGGGCTGAGTCTGAAGCTAGCACCGACAGCAGAGCCGTAAACAAGCCCTCACGGGCGGAGGCTGGCCCGGGTGAGCCCGGGTCGGCCCGCCTGCTGCTTGTGTGATTCATCATAAGCCATTTCCAGGTGTTTAAACTCCACCTGCAAACACACACTCACACACACACTGACTCGTGGTTAGCTTCTGCTATCAGCTAGACGCTAAGCTAACGATGTGAGCAGCGGGCTAACGGGCCCGTTTTGAGATGTTCGCGGGGCGGGAAAGTTGCGGCCCGGCGGGTGTAGGTGCGGACAGGTGTCGTGGGTCAGCAGGTGGTGTTTTCTCTACCTGTCCTCTCCTGATTTCTTCTGTTTCTTCCCCATCCTGCCGCTGCGGTGCTCCGCGTCTCTCTCCGCTGGCCGACACACACGACGGCTCGCATCAGACGAAGATCGTCTGCTGCCCGACACGGAGGGAGCTCTCACTCCGGAGCTTTTCCACCACCGACCGCTCTGTGAACGCGCGGCCGTTTCCATGGAAACCGACTACATAAAGATCGCTTTTATGTAGAACACTGAAAGAAAAACGTAAATTAACATTAAAACATGCAAAAATAAACATGAGGAAATATTATATTACAGGAAAACTTAAAAAATGTTTAATTGAATATTTAAAATAACTTCATCTGCAAATAATACACTCACGTTCATGTAAATATATTAGATCTCAGTATGTCGCTTTTGTATTTAGATGTAATTATTTAATCTCAATTATTAAATAATGATAATGTAGCTGTACTGTATGAATGTGGAGCCTGTTGCAGACACGTATCACTCTAAATAATAGTAGAATATAATAATTTATGATAAATTTGTAATAAAGTCACATTTCACCAACATGCCAACAGTAAATCAAACCAACATTCAGTTCCAGGAGAACCCCGCAGAGTGACACCTCCTCTTGTTCCTCTCCTCTTCGACAGAGCTCCCAGCAGCACGCATGGCTCGAATCGAGAGCACTGCGCATGCGTCCTGCGACATGACCGTCCAGTCGTGTTTTTGACCCACAAACAGTCAAATACTGATCCAGAATCACAGATTTAGTGATTATATCAACAAATACACAGGAAATATTTTATTCATTCACTAAAATAAAAACATTTCGTTGCTTTTATTTTTTATTTATTTCAAGATGAAGAAGATAAAACTGTGAATTTCATGTTCTTAAGAATCTTAAAACGATTCAGAGAAAATAAAAAACATCAACAGAAACTGTTTATTTTTTCATTTTGTCCCTGTTGATCTTCCGTACATCGCCTGGTCCAATCAGGATGAACCAGATTTTATTCTTCAGCTTCCTGTCGAGTATCTTCAGCCCATCGCCGTCACCACGGCGTCACACAGCTTCTTCAGTCTGTCCCGCAGCTCGCCGCTCTCACACCTCAGCAGTGCGGTAAACGCCGCAGCCGCTCGATGACCACAGAACCTCTCTCCAACCAGCACGTCGCTCAGCTCGCCGCTCAGTCGCCGGGGCAGCCAGTCGTCTGGAACGTCCAGCTGGCAGCGCTCAATCACACCGCTCTTTATGTCCATGTCCAGCTGGGCGGAGCCAAGAGCTGATCCCTCCTCTGGCAGCTGCAGGGCGGTCTGGACACTGAATTTAGGCGTCTTACCGAACGTCCAGTCCCAGCCTCGCAGCTCCGCCGCCGCGCTGCTCAGTCCAGGAAACGCTGCCTCATCAGCGGGGTCAACGAGGGCCGACGTAGCGCTGAAGGTGAACTCTGGAGTCGGAGAGAAGGATTAAAACTTTAACCACTGGAGGGCAGCACAAACAACCTCCAGCTGCTCTTCATCAATTAACTCAAGATCGATCAGAAGCAACCAGATCGAGGATCAATACCACTGTTCACACAGGAGCATCGATCCTGTGATGTGTTGCTGCAGTTACACCTGTTGGCCAGCAGGAGGCCTCGCTCCCCACACGTACCTGCGTTGTACTGCTGCACCACAGCATCCAGCAGCTCCTCCCACTGCAGCGCGGGGGCGTGGTCCAGCAGGTTGGCGACGGGTGACGGGACGCTGGGCGTGGCGTTGCTATGGATACCGGGGCAGGAGGGGCGGAGCACGGCGGCGAGGGCGGAGCGGTCGGCGGAGTGCAGCAGAGTGCAGTGATGGTAGGACGACTTCCTGCTCAGCCTGGACGCACTGCCTGCAAACGTAAACATAAACACATAAACAACATCAACAACAACACAAACATCAACACAAACACTGACCTGAGATCTTGCCCCTGATGGCCCCCCTCCTACCTGAGATCTTGCCCCTGATGGCCCCCCCTCCTACCTGAGATCTTGCCCCTGATGGCCCCCCCTCCTACCTGAGATCTTGCCCCTGATGGCCCCCCCTCCTACCTGAGATCTTGCCCCTGATGGCCACACCCCCTCCTACCTGAGATCTTGCCCCTGATGGCCCCCCCTCCTACCTGAGATCTTGCCCCTGATGGCCCCCCCTCCTACCTGAGATCTTGCCCCTGATGGCCCCCCCTCCTACCTGAGATCTTGCCCCTGATGGCCCCCCCTCCTACCTGAGATCTTGAAGCGTCCGTTGAGGACGATGTCGAGCCTGTCGGTGGCGTGGACGTCCAGCTCCGGTCTGATCCGCCTCAGAGCGTCTGTGACGACCTTCAGGTTCCTCTGCCGGTCGTACGCCTTCTTGGAGGTGAAGAAGGTCAGGTTGAGGTTCCCGAGGTCATGGAAGACAGTGCCGCCGCCGCTCCGCCTGCGGGCCAGAGGGATCCCCGCCCTCCTCATGGCCGGCAGGTTGCACTCGCTCCAGGGGTTCTGATGGCGCCCGATGACCACAGCCGGCCGGTTCCTCCACAGCAGCAGGACGCTGCGCTGCTGCAGGTCCACGTTAGCTTCGATCCAGTCCTCCAGGGCCAGGTTCTGGTACACGTCTGTGGACCGGGACTGGAGGACCAGACCTCCATCACTGCTGCTGATGGGGGTGGAGGTGCTGCGAGCTGATTGGCTGAAGGTCCGACAGCCTCTTAGAAGAGACAGCGTCCTCCTGATGTGTGACATCACAGCGTCACATGACATCTTTAATGTGGAAACAAACAAATCAGCAGAGCGTAAACACTTTACCTCAACACCGTCAGGAAGTGTTCTGTGACACGGTTTTAAAATCACTTGACATTACACACTTCGTTCATGAATATCTGATAACTGAACACGTTGGAGTTTTGGATTTGTTGGCCGAATAAAACAAAACACCGAGTTTAGTTATTAGAGACGTTTTCCGCTCCGAGCACATTAATATGTTTGATTATTTTATTATCAGAAACTTAATAGTCCATATTTTACACGGGGAATGGCGCGTGTGCCTGTCGACACTCTTCCAGCGCCTCTCTCTCTGATTGTTGATGTTTACAGTTGGAGGAATAAAACATAAAGAAGTTATATAGTTATAAAAGAAGCTAATAAATCTTTTTATCTGATTTTATTGTTTAATGTACCTGAAAGGTGAAGTATGACGACACTGAGCCATCCTCCTCTAACCGTCCCACAGCAGGTCGGCTCTCTGATTGTTAGCTTTAGCTTTAGCGTGAGCTCCGCCTGACATCCTGCTGACGTCACTGAAAACCGAACTATTTAACTGAACTCATCACGTTCTAATTAACAGTCATCAATACACAGTTTGATTGATTTAATCAAAACACAGCTCGTGCTGACCTGAACCCGGACGAGAAGCGAGCGGACCGGCGGCCAACACAAGTTCCGGTCTCGAATTTCAAAATAAAAGACAATTGTTTGCTCAATCAATCAATCAATCAATCAATCAAACTTTATTGATAAGCACCTGAAATGCAAAACAAAGTGCTTTACAAGTGATTTAAAACCAAAACCATGGGGAACAGAAACAGTTTAATACACTGATGGACACTGTTAAAATAATAAAAGAGATAAAATAAAGATAAAATAAAATACTGTGTGTAAAAGTTGATTAATAAAGTAAAATATAAATTAAAACATAGAAAAAAAGAATGAAGGGCTATGGTGAAAACATATCTATTGAAATAAGTATGAACATGAAAACAATAAAATTATATAATTATTAATTATATATAATGAGTTTTTAAGTAGCCAGATGTAAACATCTGACTGTTTTAAACCCAAATTAACTAAACGTTTGAGCTCAAGAATTCAAGAATTTTATATTCTATATTAAGAAACTTTGCTCAGACTAATACTCCAAAACTAAATGCCAGTACAATATGTTTCTTTTCTCATAATGCTTTATAATAATAACATTAACAATGTCTGAAAGGAATTTAAATCATATATATTATTTTGAGGCTTATGTACATTTAAAAAAAAGGCTTTTTATTTGTCAAGTTGAGTTAAATTATATTATATAAATTATTGCCCAAAAACTAAAGTTTGGACACTTTGACCAAGAACTATGGCAGCATGTTACAAACTAGAAATCAGTGAGCATCATAGTTACATATAATTTTTATGTACATTACATCTCTGACGTCTTTGTTTTGTTTGCATTTCTTCTATATATGTAATTTTTTATTCACAAAGATTGAAAATAGATTTAAAACAATTGTTGTTATTGTTATATTTGTTCATTTAATCGAGTTGAACAGTGACATCCTCGTTCTTTGCTTTTATTCTGAAGGGTACAATCGCTTGAAACTGTCCGGTTTCCGGTTTGGTCGAGTGTCGGGGCTGACCTCGGTCCCACACCGTGAAGGCACCGTGCTGTGCACCGATGTGATCGACAAAGGTTCCGACCACATTAAAAAGAAATAATGAAATAATGAATTTACAAACATTGAGGCAGAATATCGATCGTGGTGCAGTCAGGGCAGAGTTCTGCCTCGTGTCTGGGAGGGAAACAAAACACATAAAGTACATTAATAAACAGAAATAAAGAATACAACTCATGTATACCTACAACAGAAAACAAAATGTGTTTGACCTTCAATTTATGATTTAAAAAAACTGAATTCAGGCTCCTATTATTGTGGAAATCTTACAGATCTCAACACATTTGTAAATTTTAAATATCAGGAAGCCACAACTGAAGGCAAGAGAACAAGAGCGCGTTATAAAATCTGTTTTATTGTGTATTGCAGCTCTGGATGGTTGATTATTAAAAATACACTCAATGTGTCGCTGATGTTCAAACTGTTAATAAATACATAAATACACTGACCGCTCTGACACACCGACATTAAACTTAAATACGATGATAAAACTTTTAGTTAACTAATAATTTATTTAGTGTTTCTTATTTTTCTTTCTATTCTATTTGAAGTGAAATTTATTTTTGTTGTTATTTGTTGGTTTGATCTTCTGTCTCATCAGCGTGTGAGATCATCACGATGAGGAAGAGGCAGCGAGTCGGAAGAGACGACCCGAGAGAGGAAGAACATGTGACCACATCCTGACACACACACACACACACACACACACACACACACACACAGGCAGAGTCAGTCAGTCGGAGTCGATGATGTTTCAGGTGAGAGGTTATTTTGTCATTTACATTTTATTTCACACTAACTGTTTCTGTGACTCTGATTGTACTTTTACTTTTACACAGCTCATCTTCAGCACACTGTTTCCTTCATTATTTCATGTTTATGGTTTAAATGATGACGATGTTAAAAACAAGTTAAAGAGGAAATAACAAAACTGTGACCAATGTTTAATATCAAATGTTAAATGTGAAGTTTTGATCAGCTGGCGACGTTTTTCTCAACGAAAGAACGCAGAAAAAAAGAGTATTTAAAAAAATTTGTGTTGGTTTTCGTGTGACATTAAATTGGACGTGTCACTTTAAGAGATGCTAAGGTTGAATTATCTCTGGGTGTCATTTCTTAGAAGAGTCCTGTTATCACACATTCACACTTAGTCATGTCGCCACGTTCAGCTGCTGTGTGGTCTGCAGCCGCCAGCAGCATCCACAGATATATATGTCAACACTTCACTGAACTCACTGACACTATTTCAGACGCAGAAACATCCAGAAAACTAACAGACAGTAAACTCATCAAACGCGGAAGCCAAGAAGGTTTTGTAGGTAACAACTTCCTGAACATTAGAGTAAGAAATCAGTTGCAATTCAAACTGAAGAGGAGCTTCACCAAACGTGTCTGAGTCAGAGTGCAGCTCCCGACTCCGTCTAACTCCTGACTCATCAAAACAGGAGCAAAGAGGTGGAGCTGGAAACTACCCAGCTAGTGAAAACTAGCAGATAGAATATCTTACTGTACATTAGCTGCAAGCTAGCAAGCAACAACCAGTTTGTAACTGTGGTGAGTTTAGTCTCTGAGTGAAGTCAGCACTCACCAGACTGGTTTCTCTCTGTTATCCTGCAGCATCTTCTCTGGACGTTCATGACGTAAAGTACGTTTCCTAATAAAGACTGACAGCACATTACTGTGGATTTCAGCTCCTCAGCGGCTCGTTACCATAAATCCACCTTTAAATCCCAAAAGTTTAAAATCAAAGTCTGTGCTCTCCTCGACTCGCTAACAGAGAAGCTCCGTAGTCCAAAACACGGGCGTCTGTCCCTCCCCTCCCGTCTGTCGGTCCAATTAAACACACAGAAACAAGATTATGTGTCTGACATCTGAAGTTATAATCTCTACAGACACCATGAGAGGTGAAGATCAGTGACTGAATCAGCTGAGCAGCTAGCTGTCACTCAAACAGGCCACGCCCCTAAATATGCGTCACCTTAAGCCTCAATATAACTTAAAGCAGTGAGTTTCAGAAACCTGTGAACATGTTTACTTCTGCTGTAAAGTTTAACATGAGCTTCGATGGAGATTGACTCACTGTTGGAGCCTCGAGTGGTCGTCAGAGGAGCTGCAGTCTTTGGTAGCTCGGCCCTGCAGGGTGCTGCTTGGTTGGGCCAGTCAGGGAGGAATGGTGGGTTAGCATCCTCATCCTGAAGCCAACAGACTGATTCTGTTAGGAACGGCAGGAATGACAAAACGACAACAGCTGAAACCGTTACTTCCTCTGTGTCGTCCTGCAGATCATCAGACTCTCATGAAGAACACACAACCTGCTGCACACGCACACAAACATGCTCACAAACACACCTGAGCTCAGTGTGAACAGCTGTGTGTGACGTCATGTCCGACATGTGGTCATTCTCCTCGTCCTCTCCTCCTCCCATGGTCCATCACTCCTCCCTGTCCCAGTCAGCTCCTTTCATCTCCTCCCCCTCGCCAGGCGGAAACCATGGAAACCATCTCCATGCCAAGGTTGTTATTAATTACACACTAAATTAATTTGATTTATTGATTTATGCACTGACATATCAACTGACACACTTTCTTTACTCACGTATGTACCAACGTATACACTAATTTACATATTCACTTATTTGTGCACTCATTTATTTATGTACTGTACTTCAATACACACTTTAACGACACATTTCTTTGACGTGTTCTGATTAAGTTGTTTATACGCTACGTTACACACACTGTACTCACTCACAGTTATTTGTTTGCTCTCTTACTTATTTTGGACTTCCACAGTTACCCTCCTATCACCTCATACCTCAGAACCAACTATCCTCACCTCACGTCCCTGAGTCCCCTCACCATCACCTCCCTCCTCCTCAGGTGACCTCCCCTCACATCGTACCTGAGACCCAGGTGACCTCCCCTCACCTCTTCTATCAGCCCCAACAAACCTCCCCTCACTGTGGGCCCTGGTCCCAGGTGACCTCCCCTCACCTCCCACATCCCTACGTTCCCTCCCCAAACCAGTTTCCCCAGCCTCAGGTAACCTCCCCTCACTTTGCACCCCAGCCTCAGGTGACCTCGCCTCACTTTGCACCCCAGCCTCAGGTGACCTCCCCTCACTTTGCACCCCAGCCTCAGGTGAGCTTCCCTCACCTCCTCTCCCCGCCCCTGCACCACCTCCCCAACCAAAACCCAGATCCAACTTTAGATGGTCCAAACTGGAGCGGAGCTGATGTTTCCTACAGTTGCTCCTATCAGGTAAGATCACTGACTATCGTATTCCAACTAAAACCAGAACCAGAGCTGTCGTACATGATCACAGTGTTGCTTATCTGACTGTGTTTGATCCAAAACAGAACCAGACCACAGCCCACCTGGATCTCCATCTCCAGAACCAGTTCAGTACTGGAGTCACCCACCACACAGACCTCTCCATTGGCTCATATGAACAGGGTGACACACCTGGTCCAGTTCGGGACACCTGGAGGCCTCTCGGGCCGAATCTGCACCAGCTGCAGTGCTCTCCGCTGGGCTCCATGTCTGGAGAAGTCGCCCTGGGAAGATGGAGCTCCGACTTCAGCTCGTCTCCTGCTGAAGACTCCTCCAGCACCCAGTTTTTCCACAACAACACCCCGCAGCCCTTCTGTAGCCCCAACACGCCTGGTCCGAGTCCTCATTACCCACAAACCCCGACTATCTCCAGCCCGGGTCCTCACATACACCCCAGGGAGGAAAGACTGGATATCCACGCACCAACATCCAGACAGCTGAGCAGAGATAAAACCCTCAGCTGCTGTCTGCAGGAGTGTGACGGCTACCAGATGATCTCTGACCAACACCTCCTCCAGAGCCAAAGTGAGCTGATCCAGGACCAGACGGGCCTCATCAACACCGCAGGGAACCCAGACAGCCGTTTCTCTCCACAAGGAAGAGGCCAGGACGTCAGCAGCAGCACCCAGACACCAGGCCTTCCTGCTGGGCTGAGCTGGAGAGAAGAGAGTGGAGGAGGAGGAGGAGGAGGAGGAGGAGGAGGAGGAGGAGGAGGAGGAGGAAGAGGAGGAGGAAGAGGAAGAGGAAGAGGAGGAAGAGGAGGAAGAGGACGGGGAGGAGGAGGAGGTCAACCTGACTGGAACTGGGTGTGTAAAAGAAAATTGTTCAAAGTTATTTCTCGTTAATATTTCAGCTTTTGTAATCCTAATATTACCTGCATCAGAGCCAGAGGAGCACGTGGGTAAATATAGTCATGTAATCTACCTTTAGCTCCGCTACATTTATGTGATTACTTTAATTACTAGTTACTTTACAGATTACATGATGCATCACATTTTTAAATGAATTGATTTTATGATCAATCAGATAAAAACAGTGACTGTGATTCTTTTATTTTTCAAATTAATTTAAAAAACATTTTCGTTTCATTTTCAGATCAAGCAACCTAAAAACAGCACAGAGGCCATCGACAGCAGGTAACTGACTGAAGAGGATGATGATGATGATGATGATGTGCGATTGATTTACAGAATTATAAACAATAAAAAGTGTGAATTGTTTTATGTGCTCAACACTTGTGTAGGTTGATGTGTACGGTGTGTAAACGAGATTTCAGGAGTCTGCCGGCGTTGAACGGACACATGCGCTCGCACAGCGGCTCCAGACCAGCTGCGTGGTTGAACAAGGTGCTGAACTGGATCATTGATTTAAAACTATACTCGAGTATGAAAAAACAGATCATGAAAAGACCTGAATTACTTAATTTTAGTGGTTTACCTTGAGGGGACCAGCTTGTCCCTGTGAAGTGGCGAACAGACGTATGTCCCCTCAACGTAATGTAAACATGTTTGTGTATACACACACTGTTGGAAAGGCTGCCCCAGTGGCCGATTCATGCAACAATGGTGCAAGTCATCCTCACCTTGTTTCTCCAGGTCGAGGACTCCTCCCCACTGGTCCCACCCTCCGTCTCCATGGTGATGCCCGTCACCGTGCCCGTCCAATCCGGAGGCCCGGTGAAGGCGAGCAGGAGCGGACAGAGGCGACTCAGACGCCTCTCTCCGGCTGGCGGAGGCGTCGTGCTCTACCGCAGCCTGCTGCACCGAGACGAGGAGGAGGAGGCTGAGGGTGGAGGGCTACACTACACCCCTCCGCCCATGCTGTGCCCCCTCAGGGCGGGGCCGGGGTTGTACTGCTCGCTCACCACCAGGAGGCAGCAGAGGGTCCAGACCGTGCAGCTTCACAACACACACAGTAAGAAGACAGAACTAATTCTAGAGTAACAGAGTTAAATGTGACTACTCGATTACTAAAAAGCCCGCTACTACGTTAACGAGTTATTTATTGATCCTTTGAACGTTTTGTTTTCACTCTGATCACTGCTGATTCACAACCACATTTATGTGATAATGAGCAAAAGTGTTACGTTAATAACGTGTTAATGATGATATTTATCGTCTTTTTGTTAATTTTCAGCCTGAAAGATCCAAAATCGATCAAACGTTTATTGATTTTTTAAAATCTAGAATCATCTACAAATATTCCAGTAAAACATTTTAACCTCCGTATATTTAATATTTACTGTTAAATGAGCAGCAAGAGACTTTAACTGTTTCCTCTGCATGATAGTTATGACATGATATTCAACTGCGTCTCTGATTGGCAGATGGACTCAGTGATCTGGTTGCCATGGAGACTGCCTCTCCACCTCCTGGGACTTTAACGACAGGGATCAATAAGCCGTAGGTAACATTCACCTGATGTGATTTTATTGTGTGATGTTGTCACCGCTCACACTGAGCTGTCAATCACAGGCGGATCAACATAGGGCGGGGCTTCCAGGCCGAAATCCCGCCTCTTCAAAGGTGTAAATACGCCCACTCAGACTCCCACAATGCACTGCTGCTGTGGACGCCATGCGAGGAGCTGGAGCGTCCTGTCAATCAGCTGAGAGGTAGCCACATTCAAGGATCTTCTCGCCATGTTACAACCCTTATTCTCATTGGACGATGTTATTGATTGACACATTGTTCATCCAGTTGAAGCTCTGCTGACGATGGTTCGCTCCAGCGTGGTGCCAGGGGGCGGGACCAGCCCAGAGTCGGCCCTCCATGTCCTATCAGAGTGCAGAGGAGACTTCCTGGTAAAATCTAATTGGCTGTTTGTTCTGTTTTAGATTAAATGATCCACATTCAAATCTTCAATTAAAAATCACCTAGCAAACATCTCCTTCACTGAAAGCTTTAAAGGAGCAGTTCAACATGCTGAGAAATACAATCTGCTTCCTGCCTGAGGTTGAGATGAGAGCACTTCTTGACAAACAGTAGTGTTTCAGACGCCCTGTGTTAGTTTCAGTTTTGGCCTCTGATCAGGCTCGACCCTCACAGCCTCACTGTGGTCACAAGACTCACAAACTGTCACGTCACCGACAAGAAATAATTCCAGCACAAAACTCCCCCCAAAACCACAAACGGTGGTTTTCACACTTCTGTTTGTTTACAGATTAAAAGAATTTAAAGTTCTCAAGAAGCAGTTAATCCAAAAAGAATAAAATTTTTATGTATCATGTTTCTGTAGATGCTGCGAACAACAACTAAATCAAAGCATTAGCTTAAAAGCTAAAACGAAACAAGCTTTTTGTTTTTGTGTTGGAGCTTCCTGTTTTCTTTAGGTCCACAAAATGGCCGCCGTGGCGCTGAGCTCAGTTTTTGTTTTCCAGCTGACGGTGACGAAGCTGCTGTCAACTCCTGAAACCTCCAACAACAGCCAGGACACAGATCGGCAGTATCCAAGTATTTATTCTGTTTATACCAGCCAAACATTTACTCAAGTAGTACTGTACTCAAGTACTGTACTCAAGTACTGTACTCAAGTACTGTACCCAGGTACTGTACTCAAGTACTGTACTCAAGTACTGTACCCAAGGACTGTACTCAAGTACTGTACTCAAGTACTGTACCCAAGGACTGTACCCAAGTACTGTACCCAAGGACTGTACTCAAGTACTGTACCCAAGGACTGTACCCAGGTACTGTACTTAAGTACTGTACCCAGGTACTGTACTCAAGTACTGTACCCAAATATTGTACTCAAGTACTGTACTCATTCTACTCAAGTAAAAAAGTATATATATATAAAGTATATTTCACGTATACTACAGGTTGGAGTGCAGCAGAGAGGAGGTCGATGATCAAATCACTGCAGCTTCATCAGAAAGACTTCAGCAAGATCCAGAAAGTGGTGGGTTTCTGTTCCAACACTACTTGTTACACTCTGTGTGGTGTGCTAACGAGTCCCAAATCTAAACCATCAAGTCCCAAGTCTGGTTCCAAGTCAAGGCCTACAAGTTCCAAATCAGGATTACCCAATCCTAGGACATGTCCAAAGACAATTCCCTAGTCAAGACCCACAAGTCCCAAGTCATGTCACAAGTAAAGACCACATGGGCCCCAAAGTCGAGTCCCCAAATCAACCAAGACTAACAAGTCCCAACAAGTTAATGTGTTGCTGTTTGTGTGTTCAGGTTCAGACCAAGTCCCTCTCCCAGTGTGTGGAGTTTTATTATCTGTGGAAGAAGAAGCTGAGTCTAAGCACGAGGACCCCGGCTGGACTGACCGTCACTCTGCCCGACACAAATGTAAGAAACTGTCTGATTGAACTATTCTTTACAGTCTAAACACATGTTTGAACTTCAGGTCATTGTTTTTAAAGAAACTAAAACTAAAACAACAGAGATGACTTGATAAGATGCAGGTTTTAGTTTTCAAAGGGGTCACACCGATTCATTTTGAGGAAAGTTTGACGCTCATCAGGTTTGTCATAAAACACTCCAGTATTTTGACGACGTATTTTTGAAGTGTCGACACAGTTTGAGTTCCAGTCGTCGTTCGGTTCAGTGTTTCAGGTCAGCCACTTCAGTCACTGTGAACACAAATGAAACTAAAGGCTGAATGAATAAAAACCACTGAAACCAATTCCTGTTATCACACACACACTGAAGCACAAAATACACACACTGAAACACACCCACACAACACACACATCCTGTCAGAGCAGAACAAACTGTGACTTGACATTTCAAATAACCAGCATGTGTGTGTGTGTGTGTGGTCAGACCTCCGTGAGTCATCTTTAATTTTCCGTCACTGTTGTTTGGATTCATTTAGATTTCCATCAGTTTGATCTATTTTAACTTCCTGTTTGGTTTTTGATTCTGTCAAAATCATCAAACTAATTAAACATTGAACTCTTGTGGAAACTTCTCAGTTTTACTTCGTTCCTTCGTTCATCTGTTTTCAGTCACGTCTTCTATTACAAATAAGTCTTAAGAATTCAGTCCTAGATCAAGTCCAACAAGTCTCAAGTTACCCAAATTAGGTCAAACAAGTTCCAAATCAAGACCATCAAGTCCCAAGAAACCAATCCCAATGAAGGTCTCAAGGTAAACGCAAATCCCACGACAAATTCCAAGTTAAGTCTCAAGTCGAGTCCCACGTAAGGTCTAAAATCAAGACCAAGCTCCAAATCGTGTCCTTAGTCAAGACCGAAAAGTCCCAAGTCATGTAACAAGTCAAAACTATAAAATCTGAAGTGTGGTCCCAAGTCAAGGCTAACAAGCCCCAAGTCAAGATCAACAAGTCCAAAGAGAGGTCCCAGGTCAAGACCAACAAGTCCAAAGAGAGGCCCCAGGTCAAGATCAACAAGTCCAAAGAGAGGTCCCAGGTCAAGATCAACAAGTCCAAAGAGAGGTCCCAGGTCAAGACCAACAAGTCCGTAGCTAGGTCCCCAATTAAGGCTCACTAGTTCCACATCAGTCTGAATCAGTTCCAAGGTTTGAACAACAAGTCCCACGAGAAGTCCCAAGTCAATACAGATATGTCCAAAGTCAACATCAACAAGTCCCAAATCAGGATGATTAACTCAGGACTTCTTAAACATGACTGGGAACCTGACTTGGTTAAACTGTCTTAAGTTAAATATCAAGCCAAGTCCAGCAAATCCCAAAGTCAAGGCCTATAAATCCCAATGCGAGCTTATCAAGTCAGGAACAACAAGTCACAAGTTAAAGCCAAAGTTCCAACAAGTCAAAAAGCCGAGTCCCAGAGTGGAGGCTGTCAAAGCAGCAGAGAAACACCAGTAATGATGTTCAGTTATCACATGTGGGACTCCACATAGTTTTATATATTGGACATGATGTTCCTGTTTCAGAGTTCAGTACCTGAGTCATCAGTTATCAATCAGCTGACTGATCGGGTGATAATAAATCACTCCTTCCTTTCATCTCTGTGTTTCTGCAGGGTCAAAGGTCATCAAGATCACATGATACATCATGAACCAATGGACTGTCGCCTGCTGGAGCTACACACTACTTCTACTACACAGATCTCATACATTTTGTTATTAAGGCTGAAACTGTAAAAAGTGTGAAGAGTTAATTTCAGGTTTAGTGTTGAAATCTCCCGACAGTTGGTTCATATCATCACGAGTTATGTATTTATTGACAGTTTCCTGTTGTGATATCAGAAGTTGTTGTAAAAAAGTTAAGATAAACATTAAAGAAAACATCCAGTGGACTGTCGTGTTTCTTTCCTCCAATCACAGACGCTGATGTGTGTCATGTTTACAAACACAGTCCTGCTGTGTTATTAGTTGTTGTTCAGAGAATTCTTTCCATTGGTCAGACTGTCAGCGAGCAGCTCTGGACCTTCAGTTTTAAGCTCAGGTATGTTGATATTGTTTTTCTACCTTAATCCTCTCGTCTTCTCTCCTTCCCTTCCTCCCTCCGGGTCTCAGAGCTTCACTTATTACAGCCTGGAAAAAAGAAAAGGACAGAGAACACTTCAGGCTGCAGCTCTGCACATTAACGTCTTCACTTTAATCTTCTCAAATGACTTTACACCTCACGGCCAAAAGTATGTGGACACCTGAACATCTGAGCCATAAGTGACAGCCAAAGATGTAATTCTAGTATTGTCAGACCGGGCCAGGGGTGTCCACATACTTTTGGCCATTTGGCCCACTAGGTGCTATCTTGTTTTGACCAACTGAATCCTCATCCACACTCATCCAAGTGTTGACAGATTTTCATTAAAATTCAAAGAAAAGTGAGTGGAGTTTGGTGGGAAAAGGCCCATGTTCTCTCACTACTGCCCTCACCTCGATGAGAGGTCTTGGTTGGTGTATTATTCCAGGTTGAACAGAGCCAGGCTAACTGTTTCCCCTCATTTCCAGTCTTTATGCTAAACTAAGCTAAGCTAAGCTTAGCTAAATTAGGCTAACAATGTCCAGCTCTGTATTTAATACACAATATGAGACTGAATAAAGTCTGAACATCTCGGTCCTGAACAGAAATATGAAAACAATGATGAAATGTAGCTAAGTACATTTAATCAAGTACTGTACTTGAGTACAGTTTGGAGGTATTTGTACTACTTTCCTTTGTTGACTCAGCGTGTCAGTGTTTACTCTGCAGAACAAACACAAACTTCTCAAACTGAACTTCAGCCGGTCGACAACAAGCAGCTCCACATTCTTCTTCTAATCCTGCTCTGAGTGTTTTCTCTGTGGAGGCTCCCACAGCTTCCTGTCTGAACGGAGCTCCGGGCAATAATAAAGTTTGACTCCTCCTCATTTCAAAGGTCCTCCTGCCCGAACACAAGGAGGTCAGAGGAGCAGGAGGAGGAACAGTCCGACAGACGAGGAGGGAAGAGGGATGGCAGCGCAGGAGAAGGAGGACGGAGCTCCTTCAGCCGGGAAGAAGCAGCAGAAAAGCTCCAAAGAAGTTTATTTCTCCGTCCTGCCGGATCGATACGAACCCCTGATCGAGGAGGAGGAGGAGACGGCCGAGGAGAGGAGGAAGAGGAAGGAGGAGAAGAAGAGGAAGAAGAAGCAGCGCTGCAAGAAGTACAGGAAGGTAAGACGAGTGATGACCTTTGACCTGAGCAGGTGTGAGGAGACATTTTGTTTGTGTCGATCACATGACTCATCAATCGAACAGCTGATAACAGACGAGACACACGAGCACGTGGAAACAACATCAACATTAAACACATAAATCATTTATATACAATACAAATAAAATAACACCAGCCACCAAATAAATTAATTCATATAAGAATAAAAGTCAGGATATATGAAAATAAATATAAATTAATGTTATTGATTAAAGTTAAAATGAACAGAAATGAAACAATAATATGACAGAATTAAAAATACAAATGAAATAAAATGGTAAAATAAGGTTCTAAAAAATTTGGTTTATTTTCTGAAAATAATTGTAATGTTTTTTTTAACAAAAAGTGAAATAAATATATCACAACATTAAATATATTCTTAAAATATACAATGAAATAATCTTACACATCAATTAATTAATATAAAATAAAAGTCTGGGTATGTAAAAAGAAAAATATTTAATGAAATAAAAAAAATAGATAAAGACAACAACAGTGCATAAAATGTAAAAAATAGAATTTTAGAATTTTAAATGTATTATTTAGAAAAACATTCAATTGTAAATACAAATGAAACAATAATGACAATATATGATGCATTCGAAAATATAAACAAAGCAAAAGTTATTAAAAAAGTAAAGGTTTTAAATATTATTTAAGTATTTGTAAAAAATTAATAAAAAGTAAAATAAGTATAAAACAATTAAATTACAAATATACATATAAATAATAAAATAAAATTAACATTAATAAATAGATGTAAAAATGGTGATTTTAAATAAATATTATTATTATCGGCACTGCTGATACAAATAACAATAATGAAACACTGAGGTCAACTTAAATAAAAGTTTATTTGTCACTTCAACTAAAAAACAAACAAACAAAAGTTAAAATAAAAGTTAAAAAACTGAAAAGATAAAACATTTGTGACAGAAACAATATTCTAAATGTTCTGTTGAATCCTGTTAAACATCGACTCAGTGAGTTCGACCTTTGGCCTCGACACACTGAAGCTTTATCAGCCTGAAGAATGAAAACAAAACGTGACTTCATTCAAACAGGTGGAGCAGCAGAGCTTGCTGAGAAATGCTAATGCTAACAGAATGACTCAGTGGTTAACTGGGACACGTTCATGCTCTCTTGTGAGAACTGGACAAAGTAGATCCGTACTGAATAACATCAGTAGATTGTGTTTGTGGACAGTCTTGCTTGCTTTGTTTACCTGGAGAACAACTGAAACAAGCTAACGTTACCTAGCTTGGACATGTGTTTCTCAGCACGTATCATGTAGCTAACGTTAGCCTAGTGTTCTTCCACCCTCAAGGAATTTTCTCCTTCTTTTTCATTTCTTTTTACTGCAGTTGGCTTTAGCGATGTGAAATAACCCACTTTATTTATATTCAACAAATGTCAATAAAAAGTTAATTTAAGATTCTTCCTGTTTTATTTTGTCTTTGTCTCTTCATCCTGGTTTGTACTTCATGTCTTGTCTTGCCTGCCACTTTGCCTTTTGTTTTTCATCCACGAGTCTCTGTGTCTCTTGTTTGTGTCGAAACTCAACAGTACAAACTAATAAAACTACAAGGTGGGAAAAACACAAAGACAGGAAGCTTTGATTACATGAGGATTAACCCTACAAAATAAAACAGGAAACATCTAAACTGAAAAATATAACGGCCTGTGAGGACTGTGTTTTTATTCCCTGTTCTCCGTCTGTCAGAATTTGGGGAAGGCGCTGCGTTTCAGCTGGCGCTGTCTGATGGCTGGTTTACAGAGCATGGCCTCCGTCTACTCCACACCGCTCTCCGCTGTGTCCACGGTGGTGACGGAGGTTCACCGGTCCAGCAGCAGCAGAGCATGATGGGACATGGACATGGTGTCTGTCATTCATCCATGACGTGGACGAGGACAACCAGGAGCACGGAGACATCTAGAGACAGTTCCCTGTTGTTTATGATAATGATGGAATTTGTTTTATTCATTAAAGGATAAACAACTAACTGGTATAATAACTGATGGAATTTAAGAAGAACAGTAGTTTTGATTCTTTTGTTTTTAATTGAACTGATATTAAACATTGTTGTTTCTGGGCTGTCTTCCTTAAAGGTGTCGGTGTGTAGTTTAGTGAGAGAAAGAATTCTGCGGAGGCGAGGCTGGGTGGAATGATAGAACAATCTTTTTGAAACAGATCTCAAGCCTGCGTCCGATCCAGTGCGGCCGCACCCTGGTGTTCCCCAATAGCTGGCAAAGTTCTGCCCAATACTTCGCCTTCTGCTCTATCAGAAATCCTCTTAAGCCTTCGATCTTAGGAAATCAACAAGCAACCACCCAACCTTCTCTGCCTGTGCGGGCCTTTTTAAAGTCTCTTCGCCTTGTACCTCCCTACATCTTCCAGTTGGTGACTTTGGTTATTTGAGGGTCCAACTCTCCAATAGACTGAAAAAGGAGGTGGTCTGTCTCCCATAAATCACCTAACTCAGCTGCTATCACTCCTTAGGTCTTCTACCCCAAAATGGCCCAAACGGTCTCTCTGTCCTTCTATGGGAATATAAGCATTTAGACATCTCACCCCATCTGGCATGAAGGTCACACTCAGTTTTAGTACTTTATGGTGGCCTGATCTTCTGCTAAAAACTAACACACACACACACACACACAGCTGAATAAAGACCCCTAAGACTCCTGGACCTGTACACCCAACATCGACCACATTCCTTAACTCACATAAGAAAAGGTCATATAAAAACTGGTCATAGTTAAATCTACACTAAGTTAACTCATGGATCAGAATGTGTCGCCGTCCAGATACCTCAACATCTAAAGTCTTTAGCTTCTGTTCTGTCTCATCACCACACTCTCTGATATGTTGTACTATATATATATAATAATATGTTGACTTATGTTGTCATCATCTCGACCATGAATTGTTATGTAAACTTCACTTTGTGTGTCTGACATGCTTATTTTATATTCTATATGTTTGTAATACATATGTAAGTCAATACGTAAGAATTGGCCACCTGTCGTATTCAATACAAAGCATATCATTAAATGCTAACTGTAGCTGCTGTTAGCTAGTTAGCTCTGTTAGCCGTGCAGTTAGTTGACAAGCTAACATTGTGAAAGAAGCGTTTAAACCCGGGGAGTCAAGCTTCAAAATCGTAATGAACCGGACTCCACCTCCGACGCGGTGTCCAGATTTAATGTAACTGTGGGCTAGCTGGTTAGCATGCTAGTAGATATCTCTGTACGTAGACGTCATAACGATGAAATATGGTATTTTCTGTTATTTTTTTAATGTTTTCAACTGTAATTCTGTTGTATTGCACCTAGAACCCTTCACATATGAACATCTGGACTGTAGTCCATCAATAAACACACTTCAGACTGTGAACTGAGGAGTCGGTGTCGTGATTTATCTCTCACCTCTCTACCTTCACTCTCCTTTACACACTACTCAATACATGTCAGCTGATCATCACAATCACTGTTTTTATCTGACTGATGAGAAAATCAGTTCATTTAACGATGTAATCTGAGTACACACACATTTGAAGTACTTCTACTCCACTACATTTATCTGACGACTTTAGTTACTTGACAAATAAATTACTTTTACACAGAAACCTTCTGAGGAGTTTACAGCCGGACATTAAAGAGGCAGTCGTGATGTTTTCAGTGAAGATGTAAAACAAGACGGCCACAAGATGTCGCTGTAACACTGCACTGACACTCCCTCTGGTCCTTATAAGGGAAAGGAGGCGGGTCAAACTGCCAGGTGAAAGTTCACTTTACACACTGTCTGTGTGTGTGTGTGTGTGTCTGACAGCAGCAGCTGCTGCTGTCAGACACACACACACACACACACACACACACACACACACACACACACACACACACACACTCAGCAGACCTGAGCAGAGGAACAACAACATGTGGAGCTGCTGAACTCGTCAGACTGTCCTCGCTGCTCTCAGCCTGCAGGACCTCAGAGAGCCGTCATGTCTCCGCTGCAGCTGTCCGTCTACTGGCGCCTCTCTCTCGTCTTCTTCTTCACCTCTTTCCTCTTCTTTCTCGACATTTTCACTGCCGCCATCGTCGCGGCTACTTGTCACCTCGGCAATATCACCGGTGCTCTCCGTGGAACGCTGGAGAGCAACCAATCACAGCCCGGGCAGGATGAAGCCGATTGGACGACGGAGAGCGGGAACGGAGACGTGAGTGATGGTCACCATGTTTAATTTATTTCAACTTTCAGTTCAGCGACGTTTTGTTGTACTTTGGACCCAGAATGTTTCCATGACAGAACGTGTTGATGTGCAACAGGAATTTTAGAAACAGTTTCTTGTTCCAGAGGTAGCTTAGCATTTAAGCTAGCTTAGCACAAAGATTGGAAGCAGGGGGAACAGCTAATGTTAGCCTAGCTCCACCATGAGATGAAAACGCTTTAACTGATTAACCTGTTCTTTGTTTTATCGCTAACAAGCTAGTCACCAATTCATCCTGCAGTCAGCTGGGTTCAGCTGAGCGGGTTCCAGCTGGTTCTCTGGGTCGTTATGTGTAGCTAAGATCTTTTTCATAACAGTTCAAACGTGAAATATTTAATTGCTGTTCATTCATGAAAATGAATTTGATGACATCAGGTTCATCAGGACGGGATGACATCAGGAAATCTGTAAGAAAGAATTGAAATAAATGATCAACAGAAGGTAAATGAATGGCAGTTTTGACGTTCTATGAGAACATCCATGTCCTGGTTGGTCGGGAACGTATAAGTAGAATATAAATGGATTTATTGACGTGATGGATATATATTGAGCAATTGAAAAGATACAGAACACACAATATATCCTCGTGGAGGAAATGCAACTTAGATGAGGATACGGTCAAGTAAAATAAATGAGGGAGGATTTATATTAAAACGAATATAAAAATATAAGGATTAAGCTATTACACAAAAAATCTAAATGCAAAGTGGAGCAAAGACATAAAAGCTCCAGAATCAGGACCATTTATCAGAAGAACATTGAAGGAAGTCAGTTTTCAGACATGTTGCCCTTCAGAGGTGGACGTTTCTCTAAAAACAACCACTATGAATTCCATTGCAGACATATCAAATGAAGTTAGCATTAGCATGCTAATGAGTTAGCTCCGACTCGTGCTGGTCCCCAGTTGCTAACTCAACACCACTGAGCCCGGTTCTGCAGTTTTTTCTCGTTGCTGTCACAAAGTGCTGCTCGTGGGGTAAATGTTGTGTCTCTGTAAGTAAATTAAAAAGAAAGGAGTTTGTTTTAGACCGGCTCAATCTGCAAAGTGTCATGAGATGACTTTTGTTGTGAATTGGTGCTTTACAAATAAAGATTGATTGATTACTGCTCATTAACTCAGTTGATATTGTGCTAGTATTAACCAGGTGGGACTTTTGGTCCCTTGGCAGTCTTATTGGCTACCATCTGATGATTATGGTATGATTCAGCCTCTTGGGAGCAACAGGCTTCGGTGCAGCGAGCAGATGTTTGAATGATGACTGTCCGAGCCACGACGACACATGAACCTGAACCAGGAAAAATCTCAATTAAAGCTAGAAAGCTAGAAAAGTGAAATCATTGTTGGGTCCTGAGCTTCGACCGGCGGGGTCCCAACAGTTTGTCTTCAGTAACATATTTGTGTGTGTGTGTGTCTGTGTGTGTGTGTCAGTCAGTGTGTGGTTGGACAGACTGGTTGTCCTACGGTCAGACTCTCTACATGGTCGGCTTGCTGCTGGGCTCTCTGGTTGGAGGAGCCATCTCTGACCGGTACTAACACACACACATCACACACACCGTTCTGTGACATCAGCTGCTTGTACTCCATTACTTCTGTCTGTGCAGGTACGGGAAACGTCCGGTGCTGCTGGTGTGTGTGTGCATGCACGCCGTGTGCGGCCTCGTGCCTGCCATCCTTCCTCAGCCGCACCTCTTCCTCGCCATTCGCTGCCTGACGGGCATCTGCTGCTGCTGCATCAACATCTGCTCCTTCAGTCTGGGTAACACTCTCTCCTCTTCCTCCTCCTTTAATTATCAGCAGTCTGGCCTCAGTGTTTGTGGTTGACTGGCTGACCGGTGAGTCTGATTGGACCACGGTGGGACACACACACACACAGCTGATAAAGAGCACGTGGACCAGTCTGAGTGCTGATGAAGCAAGACAGCTTCCAGCAGCTTTCTGACCTCTGACCTGAGCTCTGATTGGAGGAGATGTTTGAAATACTCTTTGGGTACAACAGGTTCATTACAGCCTAAAATACCTTAGGATGATTTCAGACTTCTACCAGCAGTGGAGGTAAAATTGTGAAGTTTGTCCTGACAGTCGTTGATTAAACTCAACAGAGATCTCACAGGTTAACCTGTTAGTTAATATATTGGACCTTTAATTGATTTCACTTTATCAGAATATTTCTCTGGAAGTTGGTCACATTTGAGCAGTCAGGAGCTGTGAAGATGTGGTGGAGACAGGTCTGTGTAAAGATGTGGTGGAGACCAGTCTCTGTAAAGACGTGGCAGAGACAGGTCTGTGTGAAGATGTGGTGGAGACAGGTCTGTGTGAAGATGTGGTGGAGACAGGTCTGTGTGAAGACGTGATGGACACAGGTCTGTTTGAAAATGTGGCGGAGACAGGTCTCTATAAAGATGTGGTGGAGACAGGTCTCTGTAAAGATGTGGCGGAGACAGGTCTCTGTAAAGATGTGGCGGAGACAGGTCTCTGTAAAGATGTGGTGGAGATAGGTCTGTGTAAAGACGTGGCGGAGACAGGTCTCTGTAAAGATGTGGCGGAGACAGGTCTCTGTAAAGATGTGGTGGAGATAGGTCTGTGTGATGATGTGGCGGAGACAGGTCTCTGTAAAGATGTGGTGGAGACAGGTCTGTGTAAAGATGTGGTGTGTTTTTTTGTTCTTGATGTGAAGCTTGTTTTATTATTAATTATTGATGACTTATATTAGTTTATGAAAGCTCAGACAGGTGTGCAACCAAGTAGGTTAGAGACGGCCATTTGTGAATAATTTACAGAAGATGACTTGCATTTTGTTGTCCAAGTACCTGTTACTTCGTTCAATGACAATAAAGTTGAATCTACTCTAATCTAATCTAATCTACTCTAATGACTGTTGATACAAAAGGAGGCACATGGAGTTAACGGTCAGGAAAACCAGCTGAGTGAAGACGGTTTTGTGTTTGTTACAGGGGCTGTCTGTGTGAACTGTCACAATACAGCTGGGCTGGCTCTGACCCTAGAATCACCCCTGAGACAGGTCTTTGTAAAGATGTGATGGAGACAGGTCTCTGTAAAGATGTTGTGGAGACAGGTCTCTGAGAAGATGTGGTGGAGACAGGTCTTTGTAAAGATGTGGTGGAGACAGGTCTCTGTAAAGATGTGGTGGAGACAGGTCTCTGTAAAGATGTGGTGGAGACAGGTCTCTGTAAAGATGTGGTGGAGACAGGTCTCTGAGAAGATGTGGTGGAGACAGGTCTCTGAGAAGATGTGGTGGAGACAGGTCTGTGTAAAGATGTGGTGGAGACAGGTCTCTGTAAAGATGTGGTGGAGACAGGTCTCTGAGAAGATGTGGTAGAGACAGGTCTCTGAGAAGATGTGGTGTAGACAGGTCTTTGTAAAGATGTGGTGGAGACAGGTCTCTGTAAAGATGTGGTGGAGACAGGTCTCTGAGAAGATGTGGTGGAGACAGGTCTCTGAGAAGATGGATGTGGTGGAGACAGGTCTCTGAGAAGATGTGGTGGAGACAGGTCTCTGAGAAGATGTGGTGGAGACAGGTCTGTGAGAAGATGGGGTGGAGACAGGCCTGTGTGAAGATGTGGTGGAGTCAGGTCTGTGTAAAGATGTTGTGGAGACAGGTCTCTGAGAAGATGTGGTGGAGACAGGTCTGTGTAAAGATGTGGTGGAGACAGGTCTCTGTGAAGATGGGGTGGAGACAGGTCTGTGTAAAGATGTGGTGGAGACAGGTCTCTGTGAAGATGTGGTGGAGACAGGTCTCTGTAAAGATGTGGTGTATAGGACCATGACCATTTTAAAGTCCCCGGCTCTTAATCCAAAACTCACACTTTCTTTTCCACTGCTGATTGTCTCTGTCAGGTAATTTTTGTTTCATAATAACATAATAATCACAATAAATCTGAAAAAAAAGATCACAGTTAAAAAATCATAAATGCGGTGAAACTTGGAGGAGCTACCGACTGCTGTTGCCGTGACAGTGTATACATACAGGAGAAGCTTCTAGGTTTGTGGTTTTGTTTGCATCTGCAGAGATTTTTTGTGAACTGACTATTGAAGACAAACTGTGTGTGTGTGTGTGTGTGTGTGTTGCAGTGGTGGAGTGGACCCTCCCTGCCGCTCGCCTTTGGCCACCGGCCTTCCTGCCGTTCTGCTTCAGTCTTGGGACAATGGGTGGAGCTCCGCTGGCCTGGCTCAGCTCCACCTGGAGACAACTGCACCTGTCGCTGGCTCTGCCTCAGATCATCTGTCTGCCACTCTTCCTGTAGGTGCACACACCTGTCTACCTGTCTGCTATGATTCTTTTAATGAGTTAACTCTTGTTCTGTGTCTTTCCAGGTCCATCCCAGAGTCCCCTCGCTGGTTGTTGTTAAAAAGGAGGACAGATACTCTGGACATTTACCGTAGCAACAGCCCTGCAGACAAACACTGTCTGGACCTGGTAAGTACCCTCGTATCTCATAACAAGTACTGTGTGTATATCACAGCCTGATGGATCTCCTAACCCTAACCCTAACCGGTCTGTGTAAAGATGTGGTGGAGACAGGTCTGTGTAAAGATGTGGTGGAGACAGGTCTGTGTAAAGATGTGGTGGAGACAGGTCTGTGTAAAGATGTGGTGGAGACAGGTCTGTGTAAAGATGTGGTGGAGACAGGTCTGTGTAAAGATGTGGTGGAGACAGGTCTGTGTAAAGATGTGGTGGAGACAGGTCTGTGTAAAGATGTGGTGGAGACAGGTCTGTGTAAAGATGTGGTGGAGACAGGTCTGTGTAAAGATGTGGTGGAGACAGGTCTCTGAAGATGTGGTGGAGACAGGTCTGTGTAAAGATGTGGTGGAGACAGGTCTGCATAAAGACGTAGTGGAGGCAGGTCTGTGTAAAGATGTGGTGGAGACAGGTCTGTGTAAAGATGTGGTGGAGACAGGTCTCTGAAGATGTGGTGGAGACAGGTCTGTGTAAAGATGTGGTGGAGACAGGTCTGCATAAAGACGTAGTGGAGGCAGGTCTGTGTAAAGATGTGGTGGAGACAGGTCTCTGTAAAGACGTGGTAGAGACAGGTCTCTGAAGATGTGGTGGAGACAGGTCTCTGTAAAGACGTGGTAGAGACAGGTCTCTGTAAAGATGTGGTGGAGGCAGGTCCGATATTTCATATATTATAATATATCATTATATCTAACTTATGATGGACAGACGAACATGTTGCTGGTTAAAGTTTTCTTCAGGTGATTTTTATTCATTCTTGGCTGGACGTCTTCGACCGTCGTCTGTAATCATCTTTGTCTCTTTGTAAATGATCACGATGGAAACATCCTGACTGTCACTGTTAGTCAATGACTGAACCCTGTGTGTGTGTCTGTTTGTGTGTAGCTATTGGACTCGGCCTGGTCTGATTTGCAGAAAGCCACCGAGGCTCAGGAGGAGCCGCCTCCTGGAGGCCACGCCCCCAGTGACATCATGCACCTCAGACACCCGACCGTCCTGCTGCGGCTGTTTATCATGAGCTACCTGAGGTAAAAACCCCAACAGGTCACCGTGTTTTCATATAAACTACAATGAAACACAAAATATGAGACTAATAATATGAAGACACTTCATTATTTTATTTACTTTTACTTGTACTTTTGATACTTAAGTACATTTAATATGAGATAAGACTTTTACTCGAGTACTATTCATGAGTGACTTTCACTTTTGCCAAAAGTAATATTTTAACACCATATCTTTACTTTTTCAGAAACACTGAAACTGACACTTTACTTACGTATTTCCATTTTCTGTTACTTTATACTTCCACTCCACTACATTTGTTATATTATCAGTTACTTTACAGATTACATTTTTAAATGAACTGATTTTCTCATCAATCAGATAAAAACAGTGATTGTGTTGATCACAGTTTATACATACATGTAAATATATGGATCAGATACTTAACTGAATACACGGGGAAGTGCTTTGTAATGAAAACAGTTCTGTCGTGTTTCTTTAATATTTTGCTGTTTGTTGTGACTGTACGTTCACTCAGCTCTGAACAGAATGCACAGAATCTGCAGTTAAACATTATGAACCTCAAATCTTTACCTTCACTACAGTCCCGACCTTCATTCGTTCCATGAAAACATTTGCCACTAACTCTTTAAAGATTAACGAGATGAAAGATGTAAACTCTGTATTCCCATCATGCAGTGCAGCGTCAGCACTGACGTACTTCGGCATCTGTATGAACATCGGTTCGTTTGGCGTTGGCGTCTACTGCGCCCAGTTCTTCTCCGGCCTATCAGAGGCTCCCTGCCTGCTCATCCCATTGGTTCGCCTTGGACGCCGCCCACTGAGCATGCTTGCTCTGTTCCTGAGTGGAGCGGCCTGCTTCCTGTCGTTACTGCTGTCCAGATACAACGGTGAAACATCTACACTTGGTCTAAAATGACTGCATGTTACAGAGCAGTAACTACTAACAAAATCCCTCAAAACATTAACACCAGGGTCATGATTTTAGACATTATTTTAATGTTAGTATTTTAAAAAACATCAACTTAAAATGCTTCCTTAACATCAGTGTTTTGTTGCTGATGTTTGTATTGATAACATGCTAAATTATTTACTAGAGGCTATAGATTAAGGCTAGAGGTTTTTCTATATTTTAGTAACACGAGCTTGTTAAAACCTTGAACTACAAGTTATTGTTTTAAAACATTTGATATTGATAAACATTTGTTAATATAACAAATATTACACATTAAACTTCAGGAAGGTGTTGTACATATTATATTTATATTCATATACCTAAATATATATTTTTCATTATACTAACATGAATAAATAAATAAATAATGATACTTAAGTGTTTGAAACACGCTACAGAAAATGTTAAAAATATATTTTTTTGAATAATATTTTTAGCTAAAAGACGCATGTTTCTTAAAAACAGGTGATATTTTGAAATATGTCATCAGTGGCACTCGATTTAGGGACAAACACAATTGTGTCGTCTGCATAAAGGTAGATGTTCTTTTTTAACTGATATCCTAGTCAGACGTTTTTAAACATGATTGTAATGTTAGCATTAGTAACTGTAGTTAATGGATGTCCTGAAGCCCTGGACTGAGCTGTCTCTGAGAAACAAAAAGTTCCTCTCTGACATGTTATTGATCAGTGATCAGGTAATATTGATTCTGTGCAGCTAAGCCGGTGCTGGTGATGAGCCTGGCCCTACTGGGGAAACTCTGCATCCTGGCTGCCACCTTCATCTCTATTCTGTACAGCATTGAGCTGTTCCCCACCGTGGTCAGGTACACATGATACACACACACACACACACACACACACAGGTTTACCTGCCTATATACAATGTTAACAGTGTCATTGTAATACAGACAGCGGTGTGTGTCATTGGTCAACTTGTGTTTCCGGCTCGGCTGTCTGGTCAACTCTCTCGTCCCCCCCAACCCGAATGGAGCGATCTCATTGGCTGCCATGGTTGTCTACAGCAGTGGACCAATCGTAGGCTGCAGCCTGTGCCTGCTGCTGCCTGAGACCAGTGGCGTCCCTCTTCCTGATTCGGTGGAGGACTGTGACAGGCAGCCTCGGCCTCGCCCACCCAGCATGAGTGCCCTCTGGAGGACACGGTGAGAAAAACGCATAGAAAACTCTATTTACCTCAGCTACCAGAGAGACTTTACTTCAACCTGGCTTAAATTGAAGATCATTTTTACAGTTACAGTTCACATTTCTTTACCAGGCGCCTGAATATTTCCTCATAAAACCATGTCTAAAGGGTTCATTTTCAGTGATACTGTGCTAACTTTGAACTTGGACCATGTAAGACGTTATGATGTGGACCTGTTGTGTTTTCAAGCTAACAGGGCAGTTACAGCTCATCTGCATTAAAACATTCAGGCAACAAAATGTAATAACTTATTCAGTGTCTACAAAACAAAAATATACGTCTGGGTTAAACTAGAAAGTTTCTACTTTCTTCTTATTTCACCTTTTTGAAACACTTCTGTCATGACGTTCTTGTTCTTTCACTGCAGCATTTTTAATATTTAGATGATAAAATCGACAATCGATTTTTTCAAAGGCAGATTTTAAGCAAAATTCTCTGAAACTGTTCAGTTTGTATTTTAAACATTAATATTTTTATTGATGTAACATGGATCCTTGTACAATTTACAGTTTTCATTCTCATAACTTTCATATTCAGGAAAAACGGAAATTCAAAATGAATCAGGAAATCAGGAGCTCTGAAGATGTTTGTTCAGAATAATAAAGACAGTTTAGATCAAATTCAACAGAACAGGACCTACGATTATTTTCCTGGGCAGTTATCGTCTTCTTCCTAAATGATGCAAAGATTTTAGGGCATTATATTAAAAAAATAAAGCATAAAGCAACCGCAAATGGGAGATGTATTAACATCACACGGTTCTCTTTATTTCAACATCAGACTGTAACTCTCGTCAACACTCTGAAGTCTCAGACCGCTGCAGACTTCAATTCAAAACTATTGTGCAACACACACACACACACACACACACACACACACGTGGAGCTTCTGATGTGAGTCACGTTTTCAGTCACGTTGCAACAACCTGAACATTAAAATTCACTTTTCAAGAAGCAGAAGGTCACACATTCATAAAGAAATCTATCACATCACACAAACATTAACAGCTGCAGAGTGAATCATTCTACTGAGTAACAGAGTGTGTGTGTGCGTGTGTGTGTGCGTGTGTGTGTGTGTGTGTGCGCTTATGTGTTTTCAGGAAGTTGGTGAGCAGCCAAACCAGGAAAACGGAGATCCCCCCCGCGGAGAAAGACGACACGCACACAGGACTGATATGAGTCTGAGTGTTTAAACTGTAACAAACGGCTTTAATGTCTGTTTGTGTTTAGATGTTAAATTAAAGACCAAAGAAGAAGAAGACACTTCGTTTTATTCTCATGTTGTTTTTATTTTGTTGTCACTTTGTTCTGTTTTATCACTGTGAAAATAAACTTTTATTGATCAGAATTCATGAAGCGTTCATGTGCTTTATGTAACGACAACCTCCAGGGGTGAAGTACCGAAAACTGCAGTTCCTCTAACGGCCACTAGAGGCTGTAAAATCCTCATAAGATGTTAAAATGTCCAACTTTACAGCAGAAATAAACATTTCTATCAGACACATAATCTTTGCTTCTGTGTGTTTAATCGGACCGACAGACGGGAGGGGAGGGACAGACGCCCGTGTTTGGGTTAATAAGCGCCTCTGTTAGCGTTAGCCTGCAGACAGCAGCCGGAGTCGAGGAGAGCACAGACTTTGATTTTAAACTTTTGGGATTTAAAGGTGGATTTATGGTAACGAGCCGCTGAGGAGCTGAAATCCACAGTAATGTGCTGTCAGTCTTTATTAGGAAACGTACTTTACGTCATGAACGTCCAGAGAAGACGCTGCAGGATAACAGAGAGAAACCAGTCTGGTGAGTGCTGACTTCACTCAGAGACAGCGACTCATATATTCAGTTTGTTGTTTTTGTCATACGTTTGGCAGCTATTGATTAAATGTTATTTCCATAGTTGGCTACATAAAAACATTTTCAAATCACGTATGTTGTGTTTTAATGTTCGTCACATAGAAATGAGAAAATCAGTTTACGTTCATTTTGAGGGCTTGTTGGTTAAACTTGACAAGCACAGTTTAACAAACCAAGTGAAACTCATACAACGTTAGAAAGCTTCGATTACTGCGGTTCATAAAACCATTTCAATAAAAACCACATCAGGAACGTACAACAAACAAACAAACAAACAAACAAACAAACGTGTGTGTTTCACCAACTCACCATCGAAGTGTCTGTGTGTTTCAGGAGAGCGTCAAACTCCAACAACTGTTTTCTCTTGTTCTCAAAGGTCCAGTTGATCCATTCCGACTCACATTTAGTCCAAAACCCAGAATTCACCTTTAAACGGAGACAAAACAACAACAGACTGAATTCTTCGTCATGCTTTTATCTGAGATGGCTGCAGACCGCTGACCGTTTGATTGACAGCTCGTTGAGCAGAGAGGAGCTTCAACCCCCGCCCTAGAGCCTACAACAGCCAATGAGCGAGGCTGTAGACCAGTGACCCTCTCTCTCCTCTTCCTCCTCTCCTGAGCCAATCACACGCCGGCCTCCAGATGATTGATGCTCATGTAGTCAATGAGAGTTCAGATCCAGTAATGTATAGTTTATAGCGCCTGAATGTTTCCTTACAGAAACACAGGACAGACTGACAGAAGCTTCTGACAACTTGGGGGAATAAATCAGCTGATGACGTTAATCTCCAAACGGTTCATCAGCTTTGAGTTCACGTTGGTCTCGACTGTGAGACGTTCAAGAGCATCCTTCAGTTCAAACGCACAGAAACTGATTAGTCAGCAGTAAACTCATCAAGTTTAGGTTTGGACTGATGTCATTTCACAGATATCTTTCAATATCGTACGACTGTTCGGACTGTCTTGGACAAAATGGACAAAAATAAGCAAAGTCTTGAAAAAGTTGTTTTTATTTGTGATCCTTAAAAAAGTCATTCACCAAAACACCACATGATTATTTTAGTGAACAGAACTCTTCCTGTTGTGGTCGTTATATATAAAATATGAACAGATACAAAAATACATTCTCACCACCACCAGGTGCAGGTGGAGCAGTAACAGATCCCAGAAGCTTTAAATATTATCCGATACAAACGTTCCCAAAAGTGACACAAGCTTCACCTTAAAGTTTATTATTAATCATTAATGAATAAAACAAGACCCCGACATGAGGGCAGTGTTCGTAACCCGACCGCGACTCCACATTCACCTGGGAAATAAAGACGCTCCACAGGCCCCTGAACTCACCACCGCAGAGTTAAAAGTTTTCGACATTATGATTGTTCATCTTTACATCTCACAGCCCAACTGAAGCTTCAAACGTGACTCACTTACTCACATTTCATTCCTACAACAAGAAAAACCTTTCAGACACACAAAGTCGGCATCGTTCCTACTAACTACCTAACTAACTAACTTTTCTTTTATTATCTATCGCAGTTCAATCGATCCGTGTTTTGGTCTAAACAACAATTCAGAAAACAGTGACGATGATTCGAAAACCGAAACTATCAAATGTTGTGTTTTGCTTTAAAATTAGTCAAATTAAAAACTAGCTGTCAGTTAGCGGTCGTCACATCATCACAGCTCTGAACTGCCTCCTGTAGAAACTGTTGTTTGGATGCAGTTCCTCCGTCAGGCCGCCGGGGGCAGCAGTCAGAACGAGACGAAGTTGGCGGGGAAGATCCCGACCCGCCCGTCGGCCAGCTCTCCTTCCCACCAGTCGTACTGGGAGTCGGTCTTGGTGATGACGGTGATGCGGTCGCCGGGGACGAAGCTCAGGTCGCCGGGCTGCTGACCCGTGTACGGGTGGGTCGCCGTGACGACGAGCTGACCACTGGCTCCGCCCACTGGCGCTGCTCCACCTAGAGGAAAAGTAAAAAAGTCGTTTTACTTCATTTAAAGAAATAATTCCATATTTTTGGAAACAGTTTGATCGCGCTCTGACGTGGATGACAGATATTTGTTATTGATTATTTTCTTGATTTATTGATTACATTAAACATTATTTCCACAGCCCAGTGTGGTGAACAGTTTTACTTAAAATGATGTTTATGATGAATTCACTTGCACCTCTGCAATCTCTGCTAGCAAATCTTAGCATAAAACAGGTGGCTACAGTTAGCTTAGCTCCATCCACAGTACTCACATCAGAAATCACCAGCTCACATGTTCGATCACGTTTCTTTAATCTGAACTAAAACCGGAACATCACGGTACGAAGAACTGACTGAACGTTTGCTTTACCAGAAGTTATTTAAAAAATAATATCTGAAGTTTGTCAGGACAAAATATTTTGTGAAATCAAAACGTTTGTTCAACCAGACAAACTTCTGATTTTCGTTCCTTTACGGCTCATCGTCTCATAATAATTACATTTTGAAACTCATTGTTTCTTCATCTTAAACTTTCTCATCTGTCCCGAAATATTTTATCAATCAATCTTTACTTATGTAGCCCCGATTCACAACAGAAGCCTCTCAGGACACTTTCCTCACTGAGCCGGTCTGAACTAAACTCCTTGATGAGTTCATGTGCAGAGACAACATCTGGCTGACGAGCAGCAGCTGGTGACGGAGGTGATGAGCACCTCATGAATCAATCAGTAACTGATTAGTTAAACCTCATGTGCTGTTGTTTTTGTCCATTACAAAACTACACACATGTGAAGAGATGGTTGAGGTTAATGAATCAGCGGTGGCTGGAACATTTACCGGAGTGTGGAGAGCTTCTGGAGGCGAACTGACCTGAGAACACAGAACCATCATCGGACAGAGAACACGTTTAAAGGCTTCAGCTCGGACTCTGATGAACAAACGATTAAACTGAGGAAATTAAGATTGATTAACAACTGATGAGGAAAATAATTATTAGTCTGAGCTGGAACAGACTGACGGTGAAATAAATAAATGTTCTGAGGCTGAATGAAGCAGCTGCAGTGTGAAGCTGTGACCACTAGAGGGAGCCAGCTGCACACACACACACACACACACACACACACACACACACACACACACACACACACACACACACACACACACACACACACACACACACACACACACGAGGGGCTAGGAAAGGAAGAGAGGGTTTGGTGGAGGAAGGGAGGTGGAGGAGAAGGAAAGAAGAGAAGGAACCATAGTGGAAGTAAACTGAAGGTAGTGGAGGAAAGTAGGGAGCAATGCAAGAGGAGAGGAGGTGAAGTAGGAAAGAAGGAAGTATAGAAGGACATGAGGAGGAAGTGAAGGAAAGAAGATGGTGAGGAAAGAAATAAGGGAGGAGGAGATAAAGAAGGAAGGAGTGAAGGAAATGACGTGGAAGAAAAGGAAAAGAGGATATGGTGTAGGAAAGGAGGCATAGTAAAAGAAAACAGAAGGTAGGGAAGGAAAAGAGGAAGTGATGAACGAGGAGAGAAGGACATGAATAGGAAGTGAAGGGAAGAAGGGAGGAGGAGGTAAAAAAGGAAAGGAAAATAGGTAGAAGTGAGTGGGGTCGGAAAAGAAGAGAAGGATGCATAATGAAAGGAAACTGAAGGTAGTGAAGGAGGAGAGGAGGCAAAGAAGGATGGAGAAATGAAGGATGTTAGAGGGTAATGGAGGACAGGAAGTGCCAGAGAAGGAAAGGAGGAAGTAGGGAAGGAAAAAGGATACATGTGAAGAATGAGAGGAGGAAGCAGTGAAGGACATGAGGAGGTAGGAAAGGAAACTCACCTGAGGTGTCAGATTTATAGACGGAGATGCTCGGGTAGAGGACGTTCTTACTGCGTTTAGTCGCACCTGCACCTGCACCTGCACACACACACACACACACATCATTACACACCATCTCCACACACACACACACACACACACACACACACACACACACACACACACACACACAGTAACGGTGTCACCTGTGTTCGGAGGCTCGTAGCTGGCCGACGCTCTCTGCTGAGGAGGAGCTGGAGGTCTGGACGGAGGAGCCGCCGCCTGCAGGAGGAAAACAAACACGGTTTCCTCGTGAAGAGACCGACGGCTGACGAAGACGATCGCTTCAGTTATCAGAAGCTTTAAGTTATCGCGGTACATTTCCTGTCACGTCGGAGGAACCTCTGTCGACTCGTTTGGCTGAAGTGGAACACGATGTCTCATTACCTTGGAACGCATGTTCTTGCTGCACCAGTCGGCCTCGTACGCCTCGGTGTAGGCCTCCAGGATGTGGTACAGGTCGGAGCATTCTGACGGAGGCTCCACGTCGCCGTTCAAAATGCACGACGCACGGATGTCCTGGGAGTAGAACCTGCAGCGTATACAGACAAACACTCACATTATCATCTCCAGCGATGTCCACATGGACAGGAGACACACACGGATGTGGTCGTACTTGCGGTTGGTGTCTTTGCGCTCGATCAGGTAGGATCCCTCCAGAGAAATACCTGCGAACAAACCTCTGGACCGGGCGTAGGTGAAGACCGCCGCCGTGCTGCGCAGAGCCACGTCAGCCTCCACGTTCCTGACAGACGGGAAGACAAAGATGAAGCATCATGAATCAGACGGCCGGACACACTCAGGTCAGGTCGCTTCTTCTCCATCTCGTCTGCTCGTCTATAATCATAGAAACATTTTTGTTACCAGACGATGACAGAAACTTCCGTCCGTCTGTGAAAAAGCTGCATCATCAGCGTTTCCTGTTTTTTTCTGGTTCATTTGCTTTTTTTTTGTTTTTCAACCAACTGAACACCCCTCGCCTCAACCTCACCTTTCTTTTTTTAATGATACACATTAAATCCACACAATGCATATCTGAATTAACTCAGACTTCAGTAATATATATGAGGTGTATTTTGGAATCTACAGCGCTTCATAAATGCTCAGTCTGGGACACTAAATCAAATATCTCCATATTTTTCTACCACAAACCTCGATATCAGTTATTGCTACAGTATCTTATTGTGTTTGTTGTCTGTATTCTTGCAGAACGAGGCAGTTTTAACACCGTGAGGAACAATCATTTTGCACGGAGGATTTCAGTGTCTTTTGTGAGTTCAAAAAACACATTTCTTTGCAGACGATACAACTGTTTTCATCATAAAAACACAGAATATATGACTGTGGACTAAATTAGGGCAAAATCAGAATCAGATCGCAGCATTTTCAGCTCTATCACGATATCTGACCATCTGAAATCTTCAAACATCACAGTACTTTTGACCAAATACCTCGATATTGATATTGTGACACGATCATTATCATCAGGATGATTATTGGTATTTTCACAAAGTGAATATGAGCAGCAGACGCTCCACCACAGAGCTCAGTCCTCTGTTCCTCTGTCCGTAACGCCACAGCTCCGTCTCTCCTCAGCTCACTGATGTTGTCTCCTCTCCAGTTTACTGACAGTGTTTGTTAAAGCTGAAACCTGACGGCGCTGCTTCCCGTCAGTCCGGTCTGAGAGACATGTGTCTCTGCTCGTGTGGAAGTCGGACCGTTTCAGTCCAGACAGAGCGAGCTAAACGTTTTTACTTTATTTTCTTTCTGTCTGCAGTTAAAAGAAATCAATGCCAATTCTTATGTCAGAATTTGCCTGCGAGTCAAATACCTGGCCACGCCCACACACACCTTCCAACACACACACACACACACACACACACACGCGCGCAGATTAAAAACCTGTCGAACCGCCCTGAATCAACACTGACCTCCCGATTCTAAAATTAACCGCTCACACATAAATCACAGCGTCTAAAGTAAATCACATCGCATGTTGGAGCTGCCAGCGAGCGCTGAACAGACGCTCAGTGACTCCGTGTTCTGCTTCAGGCCCCAAAACACAAACGTCTGGCAGCGAACGCCTCGTACACCTCGTAAACCTCGTACACCTCCAGCATCCAGCATCAGGCTGCAAGCTGCACCAAACGCTCAGCTGGCAGGCAGACAGACAGGCAGAGAGAGAGGCAGAGAGACAGGCAGAGAGAGAGACAGAGAGAGAGAGAGAGAGAGACAGACAGAGAGAGAGAGACAGACAGACAGAGAGACAGACAGACAGACAGACAGACAGGCAGACAGACAGACAGAGAGACAGACAGACAGACAGACAGACAGACAGGCAGACAGGCAGAGAGACAGACAGAGAGACAGACAGACAGGCAGGCAGAGAGACAGACAGGCAGACAGGCAGGCAGAGAGACAGACAGGCAGACAGACAGAGAGACAGACAGAGAGAGACAGACAGACAGAGAGGCAGACAGAGAGAGACAGACAGGCAGAGAGACAGACAGAGAGAGAGACAGACAGGCAGGCAGGCAGACAGACAGACAGACAGGAGAGAGAGAGAGACAGACAGACAGACAGAGAGACAGACAGACAGACAGACAGACAGAGAGACAGACAGACAGACAGACAGACAGACAGACAGACAGACAGGTGCTCACCTGCCCATCGGTCCGACGGCGACCGTGAAGTTCCCGCCCAGCGTCAGGTTCCCGCCCTTGGTGAACGCCTCGATGGCCCGCCGCTGGTTCAGGATGATCACCAGGTCCGACACCTGGGGAGACATTCAGAACCTCCTACTGTTAGTCTCCTGTCAGGAGGAATCAAGTTCCGTCTTATCTGCTCCAATAAAAGACACACAAATGAACAAATGAAACACTAGAAATAATAAAAAAACTCAATCAAATATCATAAAAACATCAAACCAGATTAAACACAGAGAGCAGGAATTTAAACAAAGCACACAGTTCAAACTAAAACAAATGCAGGACTGAGACGCCATCACTCACCTCCACCCCGATCTCGAAGCCTCCACCCAGACCAGCGATGCCGATGGCAGACGGTGCTGACCAGCCTGACACACACACACACACACACACACACACACACACACACACACACACACACACACACACACACACAGTGAGGAGGAGGCGTGTGCCCTGGGTCCTGCCTGACAGGCTCCAGCCCTCGTCGTGGTTTTCTCAGAGGAAATCTGCAGAATCAGTGACGCCTTTGAAAAAGATTCTGATTTCTGATGACGGTGCTGCTCGAGGACACACAGCTGCAGACTCACAACTCTGCATGACAATCTGATCAGCTCTCTTTGTCTTTACGGATCTGAGTCTGTTTGTTTTCTCACTGCTGTGTGCAGAAGGTTTATAACCGTGAGGTGAGACGGTTCATCTGATTCACTGTTGTGTTTTCTCAATGTCTCATTTATTTCATTTGAACTTTGTGATTTTGTTTTGGAAAGTGCTGCAGAGAAACAAAAAGACGCTGAGTCTTATCTGACGTAAATAAATGATGTTGATCTGCTTCGATCACCCGATCACCTGATCACCTGATCATCTGATTTCACAACAGTTTGACTGAAGTCTGAAGCTGTTTCACGTCTTTTCTCTGATATTATCAGAATGTAAAGAAGAAAACGCAGCCTGGCCCTTTAATTCATCTCTGTACTTCTCTTTCTTGCCGTCTGATCAAATCTGGTATCAAATCAAGAATGCGTCGCTCCACTTTTCGTCGGCGCCAGGGTTTCGCGATTTGATTTAGAGGCTCCGATTAGTCAGAGAACCCTGAAACCACCGAGAAGCCCTGAAGAGGAGGCGAGGCGTCAGCTCGCTCCGTGTGATCCTCGTCGGATCCTTGGCACGACGACAAACTCCCGACATCCGCCACCGAAATATCAGCGGCGCCGGAAGTGCCGCTAGCAGCTGTGACACATCAGATGACTGCACGCCGCCGCTGCCAACGCTGCAGGGAGATTCTCTCCGTAACCACGGCAACATCAAACCTCCCAGAAAGATAAAAGGTCTCTGTGGACCTCAGGAGGAGTCGTGGAGGAGACACCCTGCTGCGTCTGACGCTACGACAACACGACAACACAACGACACAACGCCACGACAACCTGAGCTCTGTTTCTTACGTCTGTCGGCCAGGCGGGCGATGACGATGCCGCTGCCTCCTCTGGCTGTGATCATGAAGCCGGCCTTGATGACGGAGATGATGGCCAGACCCTCCGCCTTCGCTATCACATGAGCTGCAACACACACACACACACACACACACACACACACACACACACACACACACACACACACACACACACACACACACACACACACACACACACACACACACACACACACACACACACACACACACACAGTTAATACAGGTTTATTCTCAGTTTTTTCTGAAGAGACAAACTGTGTGATTGTAGGAGGAAAACACCAGGAGCCGGACTCATGAAGCCTCCTGGTGCTGCGAGGTGATCGCTCACATCCTGCAGATCCAAAACATGCTGTTCGATAGTCTGCAGGAAATATCAGATGGTTGTTCTGAGATCGTGTCACTGGAGTTTGGTAACGAAACCCTGAGATAAACTTTCGTAAAGTGCCGATTCACAACAGAAGTCATCTCATGACACTTTACAAACTGAGCAGGTCTGAACCAAACTCCTGGACTCAGGTGTTTGCAGAGACAGCACCTGGTGACAGTGGAGAGAAGGAAGTGCCTTTAACAGGAAGAACCCTGGAGCAGAACCGGACCCGGCGGTCGGTGCCGCCTGCCTGTCGGGCCTCAGCACGCTGAGACGTCTGCTCACATTAGAAGAGTAACAGGAAACTAGGCAGACGATCTTTTGTCAAAGAGAAAAGCAAAAGCGGCTGTTTGGAAGGACGTGAGATTTGAACTCATGCAGGTAAGGTGATGACGTTTCTGAGGGAGGCGGAGCTGTGAGCGCTGATGAGCTGCAGGTTTCCTCCCGTCGACTGCAGCTCGTCATCTAACGCTGCCTCTTCATGTCCTCCACAGACTGAGTCAAACTGATCTGAGGTCTGATGCTGATGCTCCTGTAGCTGAGCGACAGCGCTGCATTTCCTGTCTACTTGAAATAAAAGTCAACTTGCAGTTTCTTTTAAAATAAAAGTGTGTTTTTCTTTCACTTGCATGTGATGTGATGGATTAGCTCGTTTAGTTTCAGTGTGGATCGATGGAGGGAAGCTGCACGACTCGATCTGTTTTAGTTCCTCTCGTCTTTTCCTTCTGCTTTCCTTCCTCTCACCTGTTGGTTCCTCACTCTGAGACACCAGGTGACGCTGACTGACAACCCTGCCACTGTAAAACCTCTGATGTGTTTCTGTTCTTACCGGGGATCAGTTTGTCCGGTCCGTTCCTGTTGGAGATTTCCGTGAAGTCTCTCAGGATCTTGGCGGCCTTCTTCGCCTCCGACCTCATGTTGGACGGGATCGGGTTACTCACTGCACACACACAAATTACACAGTTGTCATTTTAGCTCGTTCACGAAGTTTTATTTTAGACACACACAAAGCGAGAAGTCACATCGCGCTTCAAAGAGTTCCTTTGAGTTGAACTTATCTTATCTTATCTAAATCTGTGCCTTCGGACGCTGAGCAAACTTCCTGGGGAGCTGATTTTGTGGGTTTCATCGTGTTTGTGAAGCCGATTTATCCAGTTTGATCCTCCAGTTTATAAAAAGGTCAGAACGTTCCAGACGGA
>CM077807.1:18049130-18206749 GCA_039737535.1 Lagodon rhomboides | reverse complement strand
ATATAAAGTCCTCCTCTCCTCCTGATGATATAAAGTCCTCCTCTCCTCCTCCTGATGATATAAAGTCCTCCTCTCTCCTCCTCCTGATGATATAAAGTCCTCCTCTCCTCCTGATGATATAAAGTCCTCCTCTCCTCCTCCTGATGATATAAAGTCCTCCTCTCCTCCTCCTGATGATATAAAGTCCTCCTCCTCCTCCTGATGATATAAAGTCCTCCTCTCCTCCTCCTGATGATATAAAGTCCTCCTCTCCTCCTCCCGATGATATAATATAAAGTCCTCCTCTCCTCCTCCTGATGATATAAAGTCCTCCTCTCCTCCTCCCGATGATATAATATAAAGTCCTCCTCTCCTCCCGATGATATAAAGTCCTCCTCTCCTCCTCCCGATGATATAAAGTCCTCCTCTCCCCCTCCCGATGATATAAAGTCCTCCTCTCCTCCCCGATGATATAAAGTCCTCTTCTCCTCCTCCCGATGATATAAAGTCCTCCTCTCCTCCTGATGATATAAAGTCCTCCTCTCCTCCTCCTGATGATATAAAGTCCTCCTCTCCTCCTCCCGATGATATAAAGTCCTCCTCTCCTCCTGATGATATAAAGTCCTCCTCTCCTCCTCCTGATGATATAAAGTCCTCCTCTCCTCCTCCTGATGATATAAAGTCCTCCTCTCCTCCTGATGATATAAAGTCCTCCTCTCCTCCTCCCGATGATATAAAGTCCTCCTCTCCTCCTCCTGATGATATAAAGTCCTCCTCTCCTCCTCCCGATGATATAAAGTCCTCCTCTCCTCCTCCTGATGATATAAAGTCATCCTCTCCTCCTCCTGATGATATAAAGTCCTCCTCTCCTCCTCCTGATGATATAAAGTCCTCCTCTCCTCCTCCCGATGATATAAAGTCCTCCTCTCCTCCTGATGATATAAAGTCCTCCTCTCCTCCTCCTGATGATATAAAGTCCTCCTCTCCTCCTCCTGATGATATAAAGTCCTCCTCTCCTCCTCCTGATGATATAAAGTCCTCCTCTCCTCCTCCCGATGATATAATGTCCTCCTCTCCTCCTGATGATATAAAGTCCTCCTCTCCTCCTCCCGATGATATAAAGTCCTCCTCTCCTCCTCCCGATGATATAAAGTCCTCCTCTCCTCCTCCCGATGATATAAAGTCCTCCTCTCCTCCTCCTGATGATATAAAGTCCTCCTCTCCTCCTCCCGATGATATAAAGTCCTCCTCTCCTCCTCCCGATGATATAAAGTCCTCCTCTCCTCCTCCCGATGATATAAAGTCCTCCTCTCCTCCTCCCGATGATATAAAGTCCTCCTCTCCTCCTCCTGATGATATAAAGTCCTCCTCTCCTCCTGATGATATAAAGTCCTCCTCTCCTCCTCCCGATGATATAAAGTCCTCCTCTCCTCCTCCCGATGATATAAAGTCCTCCTCTCCTCCTCCCGATGATATAAAGTCCTCCTCTCCTCCTCCCGATGATATAAAGTCCTCCTCTCCTCCTCCCGATGATATAAAGTCCTCCTCTCCTCCTCCCGATGATATAAAGTCCTCCTCTCCTCCTCCCGATGATATAAAGTCCTCCTCTCCTCCTCCTGATGATATAAAGTCCTCCTCTCCTCCTCCCGATGATATAAAGTCCTCCTCTCCTCCTCCTGATGATATAAAGTCCTCCTCTCCTCCTCCTGATGATATAAAGTCCTCCTCTCCTCCTCCTGATGATATAAAGTCCTCCTCTCCTCCTCCTGATGATATAAAGTCCTCCTCTCCTCCTCCTGATGATATAAAGTCCTCCTCTCCTCCTCCTGATGATATAAAGTCCTCCTCTCCTCCTCCTGATGATATAAAGTCCTCCTCTCCTCCTCCCGATGATATAAAGTCCTCCTCTCCTCCTCCCGATGATATAAAGTCCTCCTCTCCTCCTCCCGATGATATAAAGTCCTCCTCTCCTCCTCCCGATGATATAAAGTCCTCCTCTCCTCCTCCTGATGATATAAAGTCCTCCTCTCCTCCTCCTAATGATATAAAGTCCTCCTCTCCTCCTCCTGATGATATAAAGTCCTCCTCTCCTCCTCCTGATGATATAAAGTCCTCCTCTCCTCCTCCTGATGATATAAAGTCCTCCTCCTCCTCCTCCTGATGATATAAAGTCCTCCTCTCCTCCTCCTGATGATATAAAGTCCTCCTCTCCTCCTGATGATATAAAGTCCTCCTCTCCTCCTCCTGATGATATAAAGTCCTCCTCTCCTCCTCCTGATGATATAAAGTCCTCCTCTCCTCCTCCTGATGATATAAAGTCCTCCTCTCCTCCTCCTGATGATATAAAGTCCTCCTCTCCTCCTCCTGATGATATAAAGTCCTCCTCTCCTCCTCCTGATGATATAAAGTCCTCCTCTCCTCCTCCGATGATATAAAGTCCTCCTCTCCTCCTGATGATATAAAGTCCTCCTCTCCTCCTCCTGATGATATAAAGTCCTCCTCTCCTCCTCCTGATGATATAAAGTCCTCCTCTCCTCCTCCCGATGATATAAAGTCCTCCTCTCCTCCTCCTGATGATATAAAGTCCTCCTCTCCTCCTCCTGATGATATAAAGTCCTCCTCTCCTCCTCCTGATGATATAAAGTCCTCCTCTCCTCCTCCCGATGATATAAAGTCCTCCTCTCCTCCTCCCGATGATATAAAGTCCTCCTCTCCTCCTCCCGATGATATAAAGTCCTCCTCTCCTCCTCCCGATGATATAAAGTCCTCCTCTCCTCCTCCCGATGATATAAAGTCCTCCTCTCCTCCTCCTGATGATATAAAGTCCTCCTCTCCTCCTCCTGATGATATAAAGTCCTCCTCTCCTCCTCCTGATGATATAAAGTCCTCCTCTCCTCCTCCTGATGATATAAAGTCCTCCTCTCCTCCTCCTGATGATATAAAGTCCTCCTCTCCTCCTCCTGATGATATAAAGTCCTCCTCTCCTCCTCCTGATGATATAAAGTCCTCCTCTCCTCCTCCTGATGATATAAAGTCCTCCTCTCCTCCTCCTGATGATAGACCACAACACAACAGAAGTGTTTCCAGAGGACACTTAAAAGTGATGCACACGTGTGGACACGCTTGTTGTTTACTCGGATTCTGAGTCACAGCGTCATTAAGGTTCTCTTCCCGTCAGTGGTGCTGGAAAATGAGATAAAAATCTAAACAACAAGCGTGTCCGGACGTGTGCATCACTTTTAAGTGTCCTCTGGAAACATTTCCGTTGCGTTGTGGTCTACTTGCATCACTTTTTTCTAAATGCTGCGTGTGTTGATGAAGATGTTTCCTTAATCTGCTTGTGTTCTGTTAAGCTGCAGTGCTGTGAGCCACCGTCAGCATCAACTGAAATACAAGTCCTCATTAATGCTCATCAAAGCACTTCAGCAGTGATGACTGGTTTTAATTGAAGTTATTGAAGGTTCAGTTCTTTAAATGTCAGCAGAAACAATAGCAGCAGTGAAGGAGGAGCAGCACACTGAGGTGACTAACAGCTGTGGCAGGTAATGACTAATCTGTGATGAATTACACCTGAATCAAGGCCAGGTCTGTCCTGCTACTGTCCCCACACACACACACACACACACACACACACACACACACACGCACACACACACACACACACACACACACACACACACACACACACACACACACACACACACACACACACACACACACACACACACTGCAGGTTCTTTAAATAAACACATACTTCCACTTGCTGCTCTTTATACTCGGGGTCACGCACACCAGGTGAGTCTCACATACCTGAGAGGGGATGTTTCCCTGACAGCTGAGGGGGCGTGGCCAGCATGGCCCAGACCGGAGAAGACACAGGTAACGATGTGGTTTCTCGGTGTGAGACAGGTTCGTTAACAGTCTGTCCCTGATTGCAGCAGGGATCACATGTGAACGGCAGCTGTGATTTGCCCACAGAGTGCTGCTCTAAGCTGAAAAGTAGAACCTGTTGGAGGACAGAAATATCCCTCCGCCGCCGCATCACACGCAGAACATGGCAATAACCTCCGTTTACCATCCCTGTTGTCTTGTTGATCTCGTCCTCTGCTCGGAGGGAAAAAAGTTCCTGGACCACATTGTCTCCCCAATTAGTAGACATTTTCAGTGGCCGTTCTTCTTCCTTGAGTTAGCTGCTAACTGCTGCTAGCTGCTTTTAATCTTAACGGACGTCAAACAATGAGCGCTGACCTTTGCGTTGCACTTGAACAGACCACAGAGACGCAGAGAAGACAGCTGACAGCTGACTAGCTTGTACGTTCTGCACTTGCATGAAAGAGAAACAACTCTCCAAACACCAGGTGGCAGTAACCTGTATCTCAAAGAGAAACCAGACTCACGTGTGAATAAAACCTGTAAATGTCTGAAGGACTTGGGACACTATCAGAAGGATCTGAAGGACTTGGGACACTATCAGAGGGAACTAAATGACTTGGGACAGTATCAGAAGGATCTGAAGGACTGGGGACAGTATCAGAGGGATCTGAAGGACTGGGGACAGTATCAGAGGGAACTAAAGGACTTGGGACAGTATCAGAGGGAACTAAAGGACTTGGGACAGTATCAGAAGGAACTAAAGGACTTGGGACAGTATCAGAAGGATCTGAAGGACTGGGGACAGTATCAGAAGGAGCTAAAGGACTTGGGACAGTATCAGAAGGAGCTAAAGGACTTGGGACAGTATCAGAGGGAACTAAAGGACTGGGGACAGTATCAGAAGGAACTAAAGGACTTGGGACAGTATCAGAGGGAACTAAAGGACTTGGGACAGTATGAGAAGGAGCTAAAGGACTTGGGACAGTATCAGAAGGAACTAAAGGACTTGGGACAGTATCAGAAGGATCTGAAGGACTGGGGACAGTATCAGAAGGAGCTAAAGGACTTGGGACAGTATCAGAAGGGAACTTAAGGACTACAAGGCATAAGTTATAAGTTCCCAGTGAACGTGAAGACTGCCAAGACAATTGAGATTCATTTAACAGTTGCAAGAACAAATGAAGATGATTTGGGGGACAAGGCGGCAGTAGGACTAGAGGAAGGCATATTTTGGCTCTTTCATGGACCAGAGGACCTGGAAAGGACTCCTCTGGACCTGGGAGATCTACAAGATGACTTGTAGAGGATTAAAGTTCTAGTTCTGGCTTCGGGCATGACTTGTAGTGGACTAGATGACTTGACACAAGACATGAAGATGTGGATTTTTAGCAGCTTAAAAGAACTGACAGGGTTCAGGTTGGCAGAAGGACTTGTTGAAGACTGGATGAAGGAACAACATGATATGAAAAACGTCTCAAACTGGAGGACTTGAGGAGGACCGGTGGACTGAACGGGTATCTGTAGACTGGGTGGGCCAACACACACACACACACACACACACACACACACACACACACACACAGTGGAAACCCATTAAGAAGACAAATGGCTGCAGAGAGACGGACGGTGTTTATCCAGCAGGCTATTTAAAGAGACAGAGAGGAGAGATTAATGTGAGCAGAGAAGAAGAAGATAAAAACATGAGAAGAAGAAGAAGAAGAAGAAGTGAAGGAGGAGAAGAAGAAGAAGAAGTGAAGGAGGAGGAGAAGAAGAAGAAGTGAAGGAGGAGGAGAAGAAGACGAAGAAAAGAGAGATGAAGAGTAAACCAAAAAGAAGATAAAATACAAAGGAATCATTCCATGTTGACTCAAGTACTGTAGTACAAGTACAAATCTGAGGTACTTGTACATAACTTGAGTATTTCCATTCCAAAGCCACATTATACGTACTGCTACATTCATCGTACTTTAAATACATGAAGTGAGAGTACTCGTGTACTTTAACTACAAGCTGATTCCTGGCTGAACTGTGACTCTTCATTAATTAATCACATCCTGCAGTTACATTTATTCACATTCCCAAATGATCCTCAGTGACATTTTGTGGTTTCATAAAGGTTTGAATTGTTGAATCTGTAGTGTGATGGTTGTTTTTTGTCCTCTGGAGGTTAACTGAGTTCAAAAACACACATTACAAAACAGGAGTACGACTGATGAGGAGCAGATATAAATAGGAAAAGAAAATAGGTTATAAGAAAAAAACAAATGCTCCCTGTGTGCAGTCATGAGGACGGTGGGAGGCCAGGATTGATCCTCTGGTGTCATGTGAACGCGGACGGGTTTGAATCCCAAACCTCCGCTGAACTCCACACAGAAACACATTGATCAGGAGCGAACCGGCTGCTGGCGTCCGCGACATACGACACAAACATACGTTCTCACTGCTGCATGTCGTTACTGCCTCGTTCTGCTGCCCCCAAGAGGCCAGACGACCGTCAGAGCATCGATACGGCTGAACGAGTCCAGTGATCTGATCCATCCAGTCCAAACGCCTCCGACCGTCCGCCAGAGACACAACCACAGCGCCAGAGGTGTGTGTGTGTGTGTGTGTGTGTGTGTGTGCAGTCAGACCAGCTCTGCCACAGTTTTGGCACCAATTCTCTCTCACACACACACACACACACACACACACACACACACACACACACACCTCTGACAGTTTGCTTAATTACTATAAAATGACTGTAAGCGATATTTCGAGCGCGTCGAGCCAAAGACAGACAGACAGATCATTACCTAGATGAAGGAATTCTGGGTAATTACGTCGTGGCTATTAATACTACAGCGGCGTGTTATAACTATAATGGTTACCATAGTAACAGTTGAGTAGAAGTCACACAGCTGCGTCACATATTCGACTCTTTCGATGAAACACATTTTTACTAGTTTAAACACTGAGGACGTCGCAGTTTTTAGCGGCTGAACCAAAGTGAGAGACGAAGTTTGATCGTTCATCAGATCGACTCTGCGACAAGCTTTTGCTCTTCAGAGCAGAAAAGGGAAACGTTCACTTTAAACATGAAGCCGTGCAGCAGCAGCCAAAATCAACAGTGCTGCTATGTGGTTCACCCTGTCAGAGACGGGAGCTGACAGACAGAATCAGCTCCCGTCGCACATCTCGTCCTGGTTTCACTCACAGCTCCACCATTACAACTTCTGAGCAACAAAGCTCTCTTGTTCTTCACTTTTTAAGTAGTTTTCTGTTCCAACAAGAAGGTTATCAGCCAGTTTCTGTCCTGTCCGATTGCTGCTTGGTTGGTTTGCCAGCAGGATTACACAAAAACTACTGAACAGAACCAACCAACCAACACAAACAAACCAACCAACCTACACAAACAAACCAACACAAACAAACTAACACAAAGCAACCAACACAAACAAAGCAACACAAAGCAACCAACACAAACAAACCAACACAAACAAACTAACACAAAGCAACCAACCAACACAAACAAATCAACACAAAGCAACCAATCAACACAAACAAACCAACACAAAGCAACCAATCAACACAAACAAACCAACACAAAGCAACCAACACAAACAAACTAACACAAAGCAACCAACACAAACAAACCAACACAAAGCAACCAACCAACAAAAACAAAACAACACAAAGCAACCAACACAAACAAACCAACACAAAGCAACCAACACAAAGCAACCAACACAAACAAACTAACACAAAGCAACCAACACAAACAAACCAACCAACCAACCAACCAACCAACAAAAACAAAGCAACCAACACAAACAAACAAAACAACCAACATGTTTCAGAACTCACTGGTTCTCCTTGAGTTTAGTTTTGAGAACGTCAACAGCAACACAGTCAAGAAATAAAAATATCTAAAATATATATCAAACGTGTGTCTTTATTCCTCTTTCAGTATGTACATATTGCACACGGGGCGGCAGCTTAAACAATATAAATATAGTTGAATATTATTATGAGTTATTATTATGAATATGTAACATAAAACACAATCAGCATATGTGACTCATCTGTCGCCCAGGACGACAGAACAAAAGACGTCCAATCAGAGGATTTGTCCATTTATTTCCTCCGAAGCTTCCAAACGTCTGAGATACATCGAAAACCAAAACACTGTTGTCCTGCGAGACTGTCGGTCTCAGGCGAAAGTTTCAGTTGGGCTTCCGGATCAAATCTCAGATCCACCTCGAGTTCCAGAAATAATCCTGCGGCTCCGTTAGAAACCAATGAAATCTCCTCAAAACATCAGAGGAACGTTCTCTTCAGAAAAAAAGAAATCCATTTGTTGTTTCAGTCTGAATGTGAGAACTGGTTTCATGTGGTTGTGGAGTTCAGCAGAAGACAACAGAGCACAGCTGAGGTGAGTCCGGTTGTGTTGCCTGGACTTATGGACAGTTCAGTGAAATAGACCAGAATCTAATGAAGAAAATAGAGTACTGAGTTCAATTCAGCAGGTTTAAAGGAACAATTCACACAAGAAGTCAAATCCAGTCATCGTCTCCACAGAACAGTTCTGGAGCTTCACAGTAAAACAGAGTTGCAGCGTTCTGCTAAACACCTGAAGCAGCTGGAGACAGCTAATTCGGCTTACTTGAGATTTTGCCAATATTTGTAGCCAGTTGGCAGCTAGCATACCATTAACAGCAAATCTGCAACTAATTATTATTTTCACGATTAATTGTTCAATTTTTTTAAAGTATAAAAGATAAAAAAATACTCTTGAGTGCTAACAGTGAATTCAGCAAAGTTTTAATGGAGTTTATGAGTATGTTTCTTTGGTTGTTTCTCTGTTTTAAATCAAGTCTCCAGCTGCTTCAGTTGTTCAGCAGAATGCTGCAACTCTGTTTTACTGTGAAGCTCCAGAACTGTTCTGTGGACTACGACACTTCACCTGACTTTATATCATCATTAGGAGGAGAGGAGGACTGAGGTTTAATCTCTTGAGGTGAACTGGTCCGTAAAGTAAAGTAAAGATGAATCAAATAAAACCGATCCAGATGAGACGACTAATGCTGAGATCAGAAAAGGAAATCAAATTGAAAATGACATAAAACAAGTGGACGGAAAGGACGACATGACAGCTCCAAAACATCTGGATCGCTCACTGTTAGCAGATGACAAACTAAAATCTTGTACTTGTACTAAATCTTTTCCCCCAAGATGGTTTCCATCATGTCACACTTGTGATGGTTGTAATGAGTTATTTCATGCTATAAAAACGCGTCACAAATGATGTCACGAGCGCAAAATGGTGGCTCTCGTATCTGGGATACTTTGGCTTCATTAGTGTGAGGAAGTGAAGATTCGTCGTCCATCTTTATTTATGACATCATTAAGCCCGACCCTGCAGGAAGTAAAGACGAGGGGCGTGAAGAAGACGAGCTGCGAATCCTGCGTGAACATGTTTTTGTCATAAAACAAACATGGCCGCCAACCAGTTTGGTTGGTGAAAATCCTGGATGGAGAGGCGTGAAGGACTGAGGAGAAGGAAGTGGACGTCACAAATATGAAACATGTTTAAATAAAATCTTTGTGAGAACGACTGGCGTTCTGATCGCTGGTCGTCTGGCTGCGGTGGATGACAGCGGCGTCTCGGAGGTGTTTCCATTGGCTGGAAGACTTCTTCTGCTGGACGGACCCCATCAAGATGCCCCATCCTCCTTGTTGTCACGACAACATTTCCTGTCCAGAGGCTGTTAAAACGAGAGATGGAGAAAGACAATGAAGCTCAGAAACTCTTGACTGAACCAAACAGAAGAGGTCTTGTTTTAATAGAAGATAAACGTTCTCCATGTTTCGTCTCAGGGTGAAGACGGCAGTGAGCCAAGAAGAAGAAGGGACGAGCTGCAGCGATAGCAGAACTGAAAGAAAGGTCAACAAAACTAAGAAGAGATGATGGAGGTTCTACCGATTCAACAGAATCTACTTCTACGAGGTATCCAGAGTCTGAAAGGTTCTACAGACTTCAACAGGTTTCACAATGTTCTCCAGCAATGGTCCCCAACCTAGGCTATACATGGTGTGTTGACCTTTGGCTTTACAGGTTCTATGATTTGTAGAGTTGTTGGTATAAAGGCGTGGCAGGTTTACAGGTTCTACAGACTTTAGGGTCTTCAGGATATATGGACTCTGTGCTCTACAGGTTCTACTGACATTAGAAGACCTGTTGAGCGTACAGGTATTATGGTCAGGTTACCATCAACAGGTTAGGATTCAAAAAGACTTCACGTTCTATAGATCTTATTGCCTTTGAGCTCAACAGGTTCTACAGAACATGTTCTGCAGGACTCTAGAGACGTCTACAGACTTGGGGTTCTACTGATTTAAAAAAAAGTCTGTTTCTAGTTCAAATGACCTTAAGCTTCCTAAAGGTTCTATAGAGACTAGAACGTGTTGAGCATCACCCTTACAGGTTTTATGGACTAAGATGAGCAGGTTCTTTACACTCTCTGTTCTCTGTAGTGGTTGTTTTTGCCTGGTGGGTATGTGGATCCATTATTCTACCATTTTTATTCTAAAAGTTTTGATCTACTGGTTGGTTCTACAGTGTGTCCTCAGATTCTTCTGGTCTTCCAGCCTCTGCAGACTCTGTGGTTCTGTGTGGTTTTCTTCTGTGTCTTTCAGGGGTTTGTTGAGTTTTGGGTTTTTTTTATATGCTGACTGAACAATCGTCACTTTGTGTTGAAGTTATTTATGCTCTGCTTCTTTGGTTTACATTTAAATTGCAGCTCGCGGGCGGCGGTGCCCGGAGCGCAGAATGATGTCACTAAATTTGACAAGCGAGCGGCGGTGACCTTCAGCGTGACTGGAGAACATCGAACGGAACCAAAACGTTTTTAACTTTTGTCCCTGTAAGGAAGGAAAAGCCCTCATGACAAAGTTTTTACTTTAACTGTTTCCCTTCACTCATCTCTATTTGTTCTACCTGTTCTGACCTCGGACCTCCAGACTTTAGGTCCTGCTGCTTCAGGACTTAGATCTATGCTGTTTTGGTCGACAGGACGGAATGATTACAGTTGTGTTCATAATAAAGATGTGTTTCACCTCCTCCTCAGAGAGCCTGCACATGATGGCACTGTGTTTAAGATGTATATTTCTGTCTGTTTACATAAACGAGCTGAAACTCACCGTCTCTCAGAGTGTTTATCTCTCCGCACAGCGAGGGCTGTTGGCTAATGCAGTCAGCAGTCGAGCACATCTCCTATAATCTGCAGGAGAGGAAAACAACACAGCATGATTATCTGCGGTTGAATAAAAAAACATGTTCTAAAAACAGACAGAATCAACAGCAGCAGGGTCATGAGGCCCAGGGTGTGTTTAGCCTAGCTTAGCACAAAGGAGGAGAGGGCTAGCCTCGAGCCTCGAGCGCTGTTGTCTGATTTCATGATAAACGTTATAAAAAGGATCATGTGAAGCCCGTGAATGAAATCGCTGGTTTCCCTCAAAACATGTCCCATCTGGCTCGCTGTGGCAGGAAACGCACAGATGGAACAAATTAAAAATAATGATCGTTCTGTTCCAATAATGCAGCAGAATCATGTTTACAACCTGCAGAAAAAGCTCCTTACGAACGGAAGCGCACTCCACATTTTTCGACCACCTGTTGGAAATGTGTCAGGTAGTTCACTGAAAATGTATTTTGAGTTTTGCACTTTTAAAATGAGACGAGCAAACAAGGAGTAATATCACATTTCTGAGAAGCTAAAGGTGCTAAAAACGTGTAACAGGCGCCACATGTGGTGAAAATTCACACCTCGGTCTACAAAGAACAGTCTGTTGGTGCCACGCCCTACACCCAACAGGAACTCGGCCATTTTTTTATTTCGTGCTCATGTTTTTCCACCTACAGCTTCAACATCATCCATCACGAAAAGTTGTTCAAACCTTGACTTTTTGTTGTTGTGGCCGGGGGGGTGCAGTGAATCTGGATCTACCGCTGTGAAACAGGAAGTTCTTATAACTGACAAACACATGATTCATAAAAGTCTCGGCCATGTCTCTTGGCAACGCGGCAATGGGGAGTTGTTCATTTTGAATCTAGTGCTCATGTTTTGCGTTGCACTGTGGCTGGGTGTTGTGGTGAATTTGGATCTTTCGCCATTAAACAGGAAGTTGTTGTAATTTGAATGTATATGCTGGAATTTGTGCCGAATTTTAAACGTTTGATAAAGGCCCCGCCCCGAAGACTTCAAAATGTAAATATTCTGTTTTAGTCACAGCGCCACCTGCTGGGACAAGGAAATAACATGTTATATATTTTGAAGTACTCCTGGTTTGACCAGATGCACCTTGATGATGCTTCACTGTGAAAAATGTGAGGTTTTGTTGAATGGCGTGACAACGCATGGCGAAGGTTTGAGGTTACGCCACGAAAAACAGGAAGTAACTCACACATGTTCAGTTTAATCTGCCCCAAACATCACGTGTTTGACAACAGACCCAGCCTGACGACATCTACGCGCCACCTACTGGCAACAGGAAGTCGGAAGTCCTATACTTGAACAAATGACTAAGGCCCATCTCCAGGTGGTCTTATGATCTTGATAACGCTTCATCGTGGAGATTGTGAGTTTTTGGGTAACCACGTTGCCATGGCGACGTGCTATCTGCATGAAACAGGAAGTTGTTGGGGGGATGGGGACGCTCTTAAACTCATGAAACTTGGCACGCACAAAAAAAATAAAGTTGAGTTATTGACTTTATTGAAGGACGTGATGTGCGTCACCACTGAGTACAAAGGTGAAGTAAATGTACTCAGTTACTCTACAAACATCAGACAATAAACTGCTTCTGTAAACAACCACAGGACAAGTTTGAACCTTCACAGCTTCTGTAACTTTCACCTTCAATCGGAAAACCTGCTGCTGCATCGCACACACACACACACACACACACACACACACACACACACACACACACACACATAAAGCAGGTCAGAGTTATATCACTGGTCGCTGGTTCGATTCCCCTCAGTGTTACTGTGTCGTGTCGCTGCAGGAGTTTCTTTGAGATCAAAAACAGGATAAGACTTGTTTCAACCCACCCACACACACACACACACACACACACACACTCACACACACACACGCGCACACACATTTTTGTCCACACATACGCTCACGCTCTCCAAGACAAACACAGTGCGACATGCATGATTTGAGATCATAAGAGCTGCTGTTGTTCTGACATGATTACACTGATAACACTGTGTGTGTGTGTGTGTGTGTGTGTGTGTGTGTGTGTGTGTGTGTGTGTGTGTACTCACAGGCAGGTATTGTGCAGTCTCTGGTGTTGTGGTACAGTCTGAGGAAATGTTTTCTGCACTTCGGGTTGAAGTAAAGAGGACCTGAGGACAGAGTGACACACGTTAGAATACTGGACTCTGATTGGACAGAGCAGCTCACTGGAGCTTTAAAGGTGGAGTACCTGTCAGGTGTATGATGAACGTATCCTTGTGTCGTGGATCTCTGTGGTGACCCACTGAAAGAAGAGCAGACGTGGTTTTAATGGCAGCATCATAATATTTGTTTACACTGAGGTCACATGACAACACATCCATCTCCATGACAACTGAGCAGGTTCTGGAGTCAGGACCGTTCTGTCAGAATCCTCTCAGCTCAGGAATCAACTCTGACTTTGTCATTTCGAGCCTGTTTTTATTCACATCTAGTCCGTCTCCATTAAGCATTAGCCAATTTAGCTGTTAGCAGTGAACTCATGTATGCACAGACAACTATCACTGGACCACCGTGAGACTGAAGAGAACTTGGACTCTGAAGAACGGAGTTCTGCAGTCTGACGGTTGGTTCAGTAGCCAGCGGGCCTCAGGTTCACTGTGTGTCTCTTGGTTTTTGGGAATCGTTGTTTTATAATCCAGACCTCCCTGAACAGAACATCTTCCTTCTGGACCAAACAGGTGAAAGCTGAAGACTCTGTGATCGTTTGGCATCAGCTGACTGCACTAATGGACCCGACTGTAAATGTACTGATGAGTTAAAGTGGACTGATCCAAACAACAAAAAGTCCTCCAGTAAAGCGGCTTCAAGAGACGGAGCGCTGCACCGATCCTGCACGAACAAGAACCAGTGTTGTTGGTTTGGTTCATGAAACTAAATATGGTTATTTTTCATAGTTTGACCTTTTAAACCATCACAAACGTTCTGCTGGTTGAACAAACGAGATCGTGATGTTTAAAAGGAGCTCGAATCACTGCGACTGAAGTCTGGAGAGTTCAGTTCAAGTCTCAGGTCTGTCAGGAGACGAGGACTTGTTTCTGACTGACTCTTCATTCATTCATCAGTTTGACTCGTTGCTGATGATCAGTTACGTACGCAGACTGATGCACGTTACCACACAGCTGCAGCACCACCAGTTAGAACCGTACCAGCACCAGCACCAGCACCAGTAGCAGTACCAGTACAAGTTGACACACCAGTATCAGCACCAGTAGCAGCAGGAGTTCAAGTACTGACCATGTCCTGGTGTTCTGACTCCGCTCAGCCCCACTGGCTCCGTCCTGGACCTTGGGTACCGGCCGACCTGCTCCAGCATGCTGCGGCCGTCCAGGGTGGCGGTGCTCCGGATCAGCGCCGCCTTGGTGCAGCGTCCCGCGGCCAGCAGCAGGAGGAGGAGCGCTGAAAGGACCGGAAGCCGCGGGAGCAGCATGATGTGGACCTGAAGGAAGACATGTGGACACTCCAGTGATCCATCAACTGATTGATTAAAGTGATCGATGGAGCCTCCTTCAACATGACATAAAGCCGTGTGGGTCTAAATGGATCTTCTTCTTTGACCAGAACACATTTCACAGGAGGAGAAACTGATTTTAAATCGAAGCCATAAAACAAAATATCCAACAGGCTCTTCTTTGTGTCCAGATTCAGTTCAGAAGTCCACTTGAAATTCCTTCAATTTAGTGTCAGACGGGAAATTTAACATCAGAAAGTTCTGTTTGATTTAATCTGGAGGTTTAGATAAAAGAATCAAACTTAAATTAAATAAAACTTATATTAAACTTTATTGTAATAAAACTTATATTAAACTTTATTGTAATAAAACTCATATTAAACTTTATTGTAATAAAACTCATATTAAACTTTATTGTAATAAAACTCATATTAAACTTAATTGTAATAAAACTCATATTAAACTTTATTGTAATAAAACTCATATTAAACTTTATTGTAATAAAACTTATATTAAACTTTATTGTAATTAAACTTATATTAAACTTTATTGTAATAAAACTTATATTAAACTTTATTGTAATAAAACTTATATTAAACTTTATTGTAATTAAACTTATATTAAACTTTATTGTAATAAAATTGATATTAAACTTTATTGTAATAAAACTTTATTGTAATAAAACTTATATTAAACTTTATTGTAATAAAACTTATATTAAACTTTATTGTAATAAAACTTTATTGTAGTAAAACTTATATTAAACTTTATTGTAATAAAACTCTTATTAAACTTTAATGTAATAATACTTTATTGTAATAAAACTTTATTGTAGTAAAACTCTTATTAAACTTTATTGTAATTAAACTCTTATTAAACTTTATTGTAATAAAACTTTAATGTAATTAAACGTTATTGTAATAGAACTTATATTAAACTTTGTTGTAATAAAACTTTATTGTAATAAAACTCTTATTAAACTTTATTGTAGTAAAACTCTTATTAAACTTTACTGTAGTAAAACTCTTATTAAACTTTATTGTAATTAAACTCTTATTAAACTTTATTGTAATAAAACTTTGTTGTAGTAAAACTCTTATTAAACTTTATTGTAATTAAACTCTTATTAAACTTTATTGTAATAAAACTTTTTTGTAGTAAAACTCTTATTAAACTTTATTGTAATAAAACTTTATTGTAGTAAAACTCATATTAAAGTTTATTGTAATAAAACTTTGTTGTAGTAAAACTCTTATTAAACTTTATTGTAATTAAACTCTTATTAAACTTTATTGTAATAAAACTTTTAATAAACTTTATTGTAATAAAACTCTTATTAAACTTTATTGTAATAAAACTTTATTGTAGTAAAACTCATATTAAACTTTATTGTAGTAAAACTCTTATTAAACTTTATTGTAGTAAAACTCTTATTAAACTTTAAGGGCTCACCCTCTCCTCCTCTCTGCGGCTCGCTGCGCTCCGCTCCCCGGCGCTCCGCTCTCTGACCCCGGCCTCTCCCTCCCGGTTCGTCCCGGAGCTGAGTCCTTCTGGTCTGTGGTTCGTGTCTGTGCTGCAGGTTTTTTATCCCGGGTTGTTGTCGGTCTGAGCCGCGTGCTGCCGGGCGCCGGGGCCCGGTGGCATCTTAGACCGGCTCGGATCACTGGTGGAGCGCGTGGAGCTGCTGGAGCTCCTTCATCATCATCATCAGCTTCCCGCAGCAGCTGTCAGGGTGCGGGACGGGTTCATGCTCCAGTCCGGGAGAAACGGTCCGAGCACAGCGCGTCTGGTCCTATTGATCCGGCTGATCAGGTGTGTGTGAGCACGCTCCTCCTCCTCTCTGACAGATCACGGAAATGCACGAGGAGGAGGAGGAGGAGGAGGAGGAGCGCGTGCGTGTGCATGCGGGCAGCTGACGTGCACACACGCACACACACAGGCAGTCTGACAGGTGAGAGTCAGTGTGCAGCTTTCAGCAGTGCAGCACCTCCTCTCAGTGGAGACACTCTGCAACACTTCTCCTCCTCCTCCTTTAATCCATGTCGTTTCATCTGGGACACACAGAACCACACAGAACCACACAGAACTTCAACACAGAACCACACAGAACTTCAACACAGAACCACACAGAACCACACAGAACTTCAACACAGAACCACACAGAACCACACAGAACTACAACACAGAACCACACAGAACTTCAACACAGAACCACACAGAACCACACAGAACTACAACACAGAACCACACAGAACTTCAACACAGAACCACACAGAACCACACAGAACAACACAGAACTTCAACACAGAACCACACAGAACCACACAGAACTACAACACAGAACTACAAAGAACAACACAGAACCACACAGAACTACAACAGAGAACATTTACATTTACGTTTAGGTGCATTTAGCAGACGCTTTTGTCCAAAGCGACTCACAATAATGCTCTGCAGCATCGAGGTGAAGTCTGAACAATGAGTCTTCAGTCTTTTGCTGAAGATGGCGAGTGACTCTGCTGTCCTGACATCGGTCGGGAGTTCGTTCCACCACTGAGGCTCCAGAACAGAGAAGAGTCGTGACTTCGCTGAGCGACCTTAGTTTGCTCTCAGCGATGGCGGCACCAGCCGGCCAGCTGATGTAGATGAAGTGCTCTCTGGGTTGTGTGGTCTGACCAGTGTTTGGAGGTAGACAGGTGCAGTTCCGTTGACGGACCTTGAAGGCCAGCACCATCGTCTAGAATCAGATGTGGGACCCAACAGGAAGCCAGTTGAGGTCATGGAGGAGGGGGATCACATGGGAGAATTTGGGTAGATCGTATACGAGGCGCTGCAGCGTTCTGGATACGCTGCAGCGGTTTAGTCTCAGAGGCTGGGAGTCCAGCGAGGAGGGAGCTGCAGTCGTCCAGGTGAGAGATGACCAGCACTCGGACCAGGAGTTGTGTTGCTTCCTTTGTGACACACAGAACAACACAGAACAACAACACAGCTGGTTTAACCCCCTTAAACGGGCTCACAGGGCGGGAATCTAAAGTGTCACATGTTGTAAACAAAGAGAGTCTGACAGCTCATTATAAGTTCACGGCTTCCTGATTGATCCCAACTACAGACACCACAGATAGTGAAGATCTGGAAGACGTCTGGAGGTATTCAACGTGACTGTGAGGAACTTTTTAGTGTTTATGAAACAGTCTCTCCAGAACAAATGCACGCCACCGACACGTGCTAGGCAAAGAGCTTTACTATCAACGAAAGGTTCCTCGTAGTCAAGTTAAAAGAAAAACAACATATTTGGGGTTTGTGTTGCCTTTAAGGATTTATTGTGACTTGGATCGGGTTCCTTGGGGTTTTCAGGAGGTTCTTGGGGTTCTTCAAGTGTTCATCTGGAGCTGTTGAAGTCGTCCAGGCATAATAAGGTCCAGAGGTCAGATCAGAAGGATGTTTGAGTGTTTTCTGGGGTTAGCAGTGATTGATTGAGACACTGAATGAGTCCTCTGGCTTTTAAAGAGGTTCTAGTTCTTGTAGAGTTTTTACAGGTCCAAGCTTCTTGAAAAGTTCAGCAGAAACTACTGAACTAGTCCAGCCATCGATGAACTGGTTTAGAGATTACTTGGGCTTCCTGAAGAGTTTCTGCGAGGTTGAGCTCCTTGAGAAGTTCACCAGAAGCTGTTGAAGTGGTCAAGGCATCCATGATGAGGTCCAGAGGCCAGATCAGAAGGAGGTTTGTGTTGTCTTTAAGGATTTATAGCAGCTTGGAGTGGGTTCCTTGGTGGTACAGAAGGTGCTGGATGTCCAAGAAAGATGGTCTGTGGGTTCCTGGGAACATCAGGGCACTTTAGGGTATTCGAGGGTTTGGGAACCTCTCATAAGACTCCAGATACCCTCATTTGGAGAGTTGGTGAGAGGTACCGGAGGTCTTTGAGAGTCTTTAGTCTTGAACAAAAACACAAGTCAACAGGCCAAGAGAATGTTTTCACAACGACTTCAAACCAGGATGGAAGAACACAAGACGACAACATCCGACAAAAACACATCAGCGATGCCTTGAATAAACTTCAACACACGACAAGATAACACATCGCAAAACAAGAAGATAACATTGTACAACTAGCAGAACTGAACACTTGAGTGATGAGGACTGGGAATCAGCCAAACTGTCAAAACTAACACACACACACACACACACACACACCCTCTTCCTGTTGATGTGAATGGCCGTCTGTTCTCACAGTTCCACCCTTATTTGTTCATCTGCTCCATCAGATAGCAAATCACTCTCACTATGCTTAGGATGTGTGTGTGTGTGGTGTGTGGTGTGGTGTGTGTGGCGGTGTGTGTGTGTGTGTGTGTGTGTGTGTTGTTAATGTAAACACATTTGCACATTAGTGTTTAATAGTGGTGATTTACGGAGGGTCAGGATTTACCAGGAATGTTGGTCTCTGTGTGTATCAGTATAAACAACGTGTGCGTTCACACGAGTGAGCGTTCGTGTTTTTAAACCTGTATTTATTCAGGGTTTAAGGTTTGCGGAGGAATGACGTCCTGAATGTCAGAGTGGAGGCTGTTTATTCATGCAGGTCAGTACATTATCTTTTCTCACGGCCATTAACTCCACTCTCATATCCAGGCCTGTACCGCCGTACTGTAGCATTTACTACATGCCCGGGTTTGGAACATCTCCAAGAACCTCCGGCACCTCCCCTGAGGGCCCATTAAAGGTCCTGAAGAACATTTGAAACCTTTTTAATCTCACCAGCTCTGATATCTCCTCAGGGACCTCTGGACCCTCCTCAAAAGGCCCAATTTGTTTCAGAAAGGATGCCTCCAGAACCTTGCCGAGGATCACCCAGAACCTGATAGCTCATTGAAATGTCTTTGAAGAGCCAGAGTTCTGACTCAAGAACCTCTACTGTAAAACCACATTAAGCACCTCTGGATCCTCTTGAAGAACTTCTCAAGGGAGTTTTCTTCAACCCTCTGGAACCTCCTTACAGGCCAACTAGAACTTGTGACGCACTGAAATGTGAAATGTGTGCCCTCTAGAACATGGGGAACGTAGAATCTCTGGACCTAACCCGTGTACCCCTGGAACTTCCTCACTTTCTTAAACACCCTGAAAATCCCCTGAAAGACTTCTGGAGCTCTCAGAAGAACCTGGAGCACCTCTTTTAAGGTCCTGTAGAGACCCTAGAAGGACTGACTTGTCTTTAAAGATCCAAAGAACTGGACTTACTCAAAGAGCCTCGATCAAACGTTCTTGGTTCTTCCTGTAACCCTCTAAACATCATTATGGAAACTTGAGAACCACAGAAATTTAAGATCCAGGGAACCTTTTTCAGCACCAGTGGAACCTCTTCAAGAACCTCTCAAACCCTCTGAAACAATCTAAGGCTGCAATGTTTGTAAAATAGTGTTTTTTTTTTGTTTCAGCTGTACTCGTATAACCTGCCAGGTAGTTCTTCTCAACTGTACCGGTCCCACATACATCAGCGCCACCGCCTAATTTCACAGCGCAGCTGACATTTAACTGTTGACAGCAGAGAACAGCCATGACAATTTAATGAGTCTGTGGAAGAACCAGCGTGGAGCTTATTGCTTCAGGAAATATGTGCTAAAACACTTAAATCATCGACATCGGAGAAAAAAAGCACAATGTTAGAAATACTCCTGCATTAAGATTTCCTCAGAAGTACTGAAGTACTACCTGCAAAATGTACTTAAAGTATCCAAAGTAAAAGTACTCATCGTGCAGAATGGCATGTTATTACTAGAACAACATTTTTTAGGACTTGTGGGTCTCTTTGGTAGTTTTGTTGCTCGACGATATACAACTTTATTATTCTTATTGACAAGGGACGATTTGAGAGGGAAACGACTCTCTGATTATTGGAATCAGTTTTTTTCGTTGACGGACGATGATAACTTGCAATCTGATTTGTTATTTGTTGTTTGTTGACATCCTGTGTCTCAAAAACCACCACAGAAGAAGTGTTGACCACTCTACCAGGCGTTCAGACGTCTGTGGACAGATTCATCAACACGAGAAGAAGTCAGGAAACTTTACAGGTGTGCAGTCCAGATCCAGATGATCACAGAGGGTCTGTTGTTTGTGTGAGGATGAAGTGTGGTGAAGTACAGTACTGGAGTAAATGTACTCTCCTCTTTGGAACGAGGTCACAGAGTAAAGCAGATGAAAAAACCGTGCAAGCTCTGCGGCTTCATTGTGATGAAAGATGGAAGAAAAACCAAACACACACTCAGTGAAAGCGTTCCGTTCTGCCAGGTTCACTTAGTGTTTCCACACACACACACACACACACACACACACAGACACACACACTGGCTGAGAGCAAACTGTTACCATGACGACATAAAATCACACACACATCCACACAGCATTTGCACGAATTCTTATCCAGTCATTATTGACTGAAAGGCCAAGAACAACACCAGGTGTGTGCAGGTGTGTGCAGGTGTGATCACTGCGTCCTCCATCTTTGTTTCATCTGTGACACAAAATTCTTTTTCATAAACTTGGAAACCTTCGACGCAGACGAGGAGCGAGAGAAGAAAGAAAAACAAGGCCGTTGATGTTTTTGGCTCGACCGTCAGAAATTAAAACCTCTGAGAATTCATAATGACACAGATTAAACACAGACGGACGGGGGTCAAAGGTCAGACGGGGTCGTGGTAAACTATGTGTTCATGAAGTCCTGATGGATAACCCTCTGGATCGTTCTGTTCTGTTCAGCTTCAACACCAAACCAAGACACTGAGCAGCTGCCCGGCAGCCACACGTGTCCTGGTTTCAGTCCTCCACCAGGCTGACAGAAAAAACACACCACATAAATAAAACTTCTCATGTTTGGAGGCAAAAACTTCATATCAACAACAACCAGTTGGTATTCTGTTTTCCCTCCAGGACAGACACGCTGCTGCAGCATCACGACAATACAGATATTTGTCTGACTGCTTCATCTGACCTCTTCCACCCAAAAACACACATACGCACCGCTGCCGGCAGTCTGAGGAACAAACGCTGCGTTTGTTCCCTGGGATATCTCACTGAGGACAGTGTGATGGGGCTTATAGACAAACCTTCTGAGCAAATCAAAAACTAATCTGAGCGCCAATCAATCTGATTCAACAACAGTGTAGTGGGTGGATGTAGCACGTAAGATAAGAACGTCTGGAATATCCCTCACAAGTCCCGACACCCACCAACCGTCCTGTGGAACTGAACTGAGAACCCTAAAAACTCCTCAGGAACCTCCTCATGGACCCCTTAGTCTGATCAAGAACAGTTGGAACATCTCCAGAACTCCCAAAGCTTCCTAATGAAACCTGTATAATTCTCAAGAGATCACAAAACATGCTCGACCCTAGGAACTTCTAGTCAACACCTCAAGGAGAACTTAAACATCCCCAAGAACTTCTGCAACCGTCAAACATTCTTAAAGCATCCCAGAGAACCTCTTAAACATGAAGTTGAGATAAAATCAACCCTAATAACCAGGTTTTGACATTTTCTCCTTTATTTGGTTTCACATCTTCACAACAATTCCATATTCATCTTTAGATACGTCCTCACATAGAGTGACCATTTTTTCAGGTCTTTTAACACAGAACAAAACAAACAGAACATGGGGTGTCTTGAGTTTGAGAATATAAATGGAAAATATATAAGCTGTAAAGAGATGAAGAAACACTTATTTTCATGCTTTTGAACAAAAGAAGGGCGTTTCGGGGAAATATACGTTTTCAACTGTTTCCAAATTTCCTTGAATTTATGTTCCTGAACTTTTATTGAAGAAGTCATTCTCTCCATTACAAAGATTTCATATATATTATGTTACCAGTTCATTTTCACCTTCGTAAACATTTGCGAAACCTCATCAAGAACCTCTGGGACCCCCTTGTAATTTTTGAAACATGCCTATAAATGTCTGGACCTGTTCAATATCTTTAGAGAGGATGAAAAAGTTTGTTAAGGACCACTGAAATCTGTACAAGAAGCCTTTAAATCTTCTCAAACACTTCTGGCACCTCATCCAGAACCTCTGGAACCCCCTTGTAGCATTTGTTACATATCTTTCAACATCTAGAACCATCTCAAGACGTTTAGTAGGACAGCAGGATAAAACAAAGTTTATTAAAGACCAATGAAATCTGCACAAGAACCTCGGGGAGCATCTTGGAACATTTAAATATGTTCATGAACTTTTAGAACCTCGTCAAGAACGTCAAGCACTTTCTTAAATCAATGTCAAAGTTTCTTAAGGAGCACTTAATCTGCACAGGAACCCTGAAAGACTTCAGGCACCTCAGCATCTTCTACACGAACCCCACATATGTCTGGAGCTACCTCTGGATCTATACACCTCCTAAAGAACCTCCTACACTTTGTTCAGGAATCCAGAAATCTGAAATCAAGAACCCTTGAGGTCTCTGGGATTTCCTCAAAGTCATGCATGCAAAACAAAACACAGTCAAGAACTGAAACTGTAAACAGCCTGAGAAGAGGCAGCACCTGACAGACCAAGTTTAGGGACGAGAAACAGTGACGTGATTGATGCACAGCACCACTCAGTGGTCAGGGGTATAAATGGCGGCCGGGTGCACGGTGATAATGAGCTGAGACAGCAGCTGTTCAAACCTCCAGTGCTGACAGAAAACTCCTGTTTGAACTTCAGTGATCAGAGTTCGATCAGGAGGTTTATAAGTCTGCTGCTGATACTTAAACTACATGAAGCTGACTTCAGCTTCACGTCACCATTGTTGGTCCAGTCCAGTCCAAATAAATCAATATTTTACTGGTTTATTTGAGAGGTATGGAACAGGATAGTGCCACTGAAAAACAAATACTGTTGGTTCTGACTATTTCCTCCAAATTCTGATTTTTAGACCCAATTTTTATTTTTGTGTGAACAGTCCCTTTGACTGTGAGAGGGCACCGACTCTACCTTGTATTTCCACTCGTCATCGCGGCTCCTTTGCTTTCGTACTTTTAAATCATCTGACTGACTTGTCAGGACAAGTTCACCCACTTAAAATCCAATATTGTAAGAGCTTCTTTGTGTGAAGACGTCTCAGGTTTCTTTGCTGATTTGGCGACCTGGCTTCTGACGATAAAATCCTTAGCTTACTTTTATCAGTAAGTCTAATACAGTTTCTTCCTTTTTATGTTTACAACCATTTAAAAATTAAAGACACACAAAATAAATAAATGACAGTTTGTCCTTTATTGCTTCCATGTCACATACAACTTTATGTATTCACATTTCCAGTTCTTCCATCTTTTCTCCACTCGTACAAAAACACCTTTTATTCAGTTTTCCATTCTCTTCTTGACTTCTTTCTTATATTCAGTTAATTTATAGTAGTTTTATGGTTAATAGAGTACCTCTTACATTCGCACAGAGACGATAATTATGTTCCTATGTTCAAGGTCTCCTCCATTAAACGTCACATAACCTGTCCGTTAATGTTGTCCTACTATCAGCTAATTCAAGAAAAACAGAACAGATCTGAGGCTCATTGACTCGTTCAGTCCGACTGAAGCTGAGAGAAAAAACGCTACAGAAGAGAGGGAGAGGAGGAGAGAAAGGGAAGACGAAGAAGCAACAAGATGAAGGATGAAGAGGAAACAGGATTATTTACAGAACAGGACAAACTACATCCCTTATCAATAGCATTATCAATAACCTTTAAATAAAAACACATCAACAGGAGCTTCCAGCTCAGCTTTAAAAGTTTGAAATAATAAGAAAACAAGTTTGGAAAGAATGGCTGATATTGATCAAAAAGTGATCGATGTGAGGGACTGTTCAAAGATTATTGAGGGATTGGATTGGTATTTAATTTATTTTATTCCCCGATACTTTTACTTCTGTATAGCTGAGTTATCAAAAACATGGTTTTCTGGGTGTTTATTCCTCCAGGTTGTGACGTTGTCTACACCCAGAGTCAGGTGCTGAGCCAGACCTGGAGGAATAAACACCCACAGTCACCTGGGATATCAAGTGTTGTTATATCTAAATGTATTATCATTCATGAGTATTATTAGATCTCATGGGGAAGCAGACATAAACAAATTGGAGGTTAGCATCCATTTTGTGGTGCAACAAAAACAAAAAGGGAAAGGTTAAACAAGTCTGGATGAGTGGAGAGACGCGGTCAATGCTAGGGGGAGATTTTAAGTTTCTGTCAACGGTAGCATGCTAGCTAACATTAGCAAGGTGTAGCGTTGCTTGGACGAGTGTTATAATGGTTCAGCCCACCTCCCCCACCTCAATCATATTTGGACAGTCCCAAATCAGAACCGTTTGATTCAACACTGATCGCTTATTTAATGCCAACAGTAGAATAGCTTTGTCAAAGTTAATTTATCTTACGACGTCTTTAAAATATAACAGCTTAAACATTTTAAACTACTTTATTTTAACATTTCCTCTGCGATCTCAAGCAAACAAGCTTTTTATGACAAAATCAAAATTAAACTGATTCCATGACGATATATATTTATGTTCAGTTTCTATTCAAGTGGTAAAAAAAGAAAAGGAAAAGACAATTTACATTTAATAAGATTAACTGGAGGAAAAAGTCTGTTTCTTGCGATCGTGAGGAGTGACTCCACACTGTCCTCTCCAGGCTCCTGTAGTTTCCTGACACATCAGTGTGGCGACTAAAGATGCGTCTCTTATCAGACAGAGCTTCAATACATTCAGTTAAACAGTCCGATCCGGTTCAGTTTGTTGAGGCAGTGCGACACGTCCGTAAACCTGACGAGGATCGGAAGACGTCGTCGCAATCATGGAAGAATCTGTCAACTTCCTGTCTGATCGAAGATCTAGACTGACCTCTGCCTCAGTTCTCCTTCGCTTCCTGGAGACTCAATAAAAACGTCATCGTCTTCCTCTTCTTTTTCTTCTTCCTCCTCCTCACTTCCTACTTCAAAGATGGCTGTCATGGGGGCAGCATAGAGGCGGCAGCGAGCAGCAAAGCGGCGACTGGCGGAGCAGGGAGGAGTGAGGGCGCGAGGACGCATGGAGGGGGCCGAGAGGAAGAAGAAGGGATTGTGCGTCGGATCCCTTCGCCTCCAGCCAAACATCAAGGCGAAGTCCTGACTGCACAGAGACGTTGGAGACACTGGGACGTTCAGAGACAGGTGGCCGTTGACCTCACGTGTGTCCAAGATGGGTTCAGGTGGCGTCGGCAGTGACATCACACTCTGGAGGTTCGGAAGAGCTCCAACGATACTAAGCCGCTCGACAGCTGAGATACGAGAAGACGAGTCAGAGCGACTCCCCTTCCTCAGCAGGAGAGCTTTAAAGCTCTCGCTTCTTCGACTTTTGACTTTTGGTGTCAAGCTGGACGGGGGGGCAGTGGGGGTGACGGGAGGGGAGGAGGAGGAGGAGGAGGAGGAATGATGTCTGTCGTCTTCTGAATCCCTTCTTCCGAGCATCTTCCTCTTAGACCTGAAGCAAACAGACAAAGATGAGTCACAAGAACATCTGAGGTCGGTCAAACTGCCTCTGAGCAAGGCACTAAAGCCGGGGGTCGTTGATCAATACTTAGGTCATGATTGGATTTGTGTTGCGATTCAATTTAATGATTGATTGTGATTTTTTAAAACAAATAAGCTATAAATAAAACGATTGTCTCCTTTAAATGTTTTATGTTCAACATGTGAGTGTTTGTTGAGATCATATCGTTGCGGTCGTGATGCTAATGTCAGTTACCAAAGCCAGGAAATATTACGGAACAGTTTAACCGAAAAGTAAAATTCACTAATCTGTGTTTTAAAAAGTAAAAAACAACCAAAACATATTTGTTTTAATGTAAACATTACTTTTTATGCTAAAAATCAGTTTTGGAATAAAATGGCTGGTTATTCACACCCTTTTAATGAGATGAAATCTTCACTGAAGCTGCTAAGCTAAAAGCTAACTGGGTGCACAACACGACCACACATCAAGGGTTTAAATAACGTCTTTGGGATCTCTGGGCTTCCAACTAATAATTCAGATATCCTTCAATCTGCCTAGAAATCCTCAAGAATCACGCTCCTTACATGTGCAGAACCTGCCTGAGAATCATCACATTTTCAAGAATTCTTCAGTGTCAAAGTAATCCAGTGATAGTTGTCTGTACATCCATGAATACACTACTAACAGGAAGTGATAAAAGATTGATTCTATATTTATGTATGTGAACTGGTCCTTTAAAGGTAATTCCCATGATGCACTAGTTATCTTTTCACACAATTCTGCTGTGGAACTACTGACTGAGCACAGAAGGCAGGAAGGGAACAGGAAAGAAAACTAGAAGCAACCTCGTTAGGGAACAAGGATAGAGGACGCTTCACTGAGCTTCCTAATTGGGGAGCAAGGATGTAGGGATGGGACAGTTACTACATATGAAGAATAACTGGATCTAGTGAAACCTAAACTCTACCTTTACCTGCAGCCAAGCCCCGCCTACCAGGGCCTTCACGCTGTGCCTTCCCATACTGCACTGCTCCACAGAGGCAGAGGAGGAACCAAGCAAACACATGAGAACGAGGTCGATCTGTCGTCACAGTAACTGTGTTTGTTTGTGTGTTCTTACCTGTGGATGACGGCGAATAAATCCTCCGTTGTTCGTGGTCGACCGGAGACAAACAGCTGATCTGCCGAAACACTTACGAATGCATCAGCTGGACAGAGACACAAAGGGGAAATTGAGCTAAGTTTGTACTTCTAGTCACACGTATGTAAGAGCAAAATGGTGTCAGTTATTTTGGGGCAAGAGTAGAAATCTGAGCTTTTATTCAGCAAAACTAGATCACACATTGTATCTTATATAACAGCTGCAGGGATAAATCTTGCCCCAATTAAAGCACTGTGAGCCCCCTGTTATCAACAGGTGGTAAGCTCCAGTAACCAAATATCACCAGACTGCCTCAACAAATCATATGATTTTAAGAGTTGTTTGTAAGAAGAAACATAACAACATTTGTGAGACAGCTGGAGGAAATTCTAAATAATAGGTGTCTTCTTGTAAATTCAGTATTAAGTGGAAAATATGAAGTGAACTAGTAACCACAATATCACCTGACTCCCTTCACGAATCGCCTAATTTTAGGAGTTGTTGAGTGAGAAAAAAAATACTTGGAATTGTTGGAGTTGTACACTCTATTCATGAAAGAAGACAACATTTTACTGACGGTAAATATGTCAAATTTTACAAATAGTCTACTTCTTGGTTGCCTGTGGAGAAAGTCCCCAGACTCCCTTCAAAAATCACTTAATTTAGTGAGTTGTTGAGTTATAAACTTTATGAAACGCTGTCTTTGACAAATTCTTCATTATTTGGACCTTCTTGTAAATTTGGCACATGTTTTACATTAGTTAAGTATGTGTGTATTTGCATATAGAGTCGGGAAGTCTGATCTGTTAACAATTTTTACTCATGTTAATGTCAGGTGTGACTTGATGGACTGCCAGCTGAACACTTGTGATCGGATCACCCTAGAACAGATGTTAGTACCTGGTCTGAACAGACTTTGAGCAGATATGCATCTTTAGGAACTACATTTTCCTTAATTTAGTAGAGACACAATAGTACAAGTACACAGGTGTGATTCCAGGTACTGTTTCTGACCCAAACAGAGCTGTATCCAGTGCCAAAATCTGCTCAATATGTCCAGTATTACTCCCTGTGATAAGGAGTAATCAAGTGGAGATATTTCATTCTGATGTACAGACCAGAGGGTTTCGAGCCTAATGCTGCATTCCAGACAGCTCAAACTCAAAAATTTCATTCCTCCAACTAGTAAAAATAAAATGGAACACCACTCAATGTCAGATTCGTAGACAAATATGCAATCAGCTATGTTTTTTTCACACTGGTTTTGGTTTTGAACCTGGAAAGTTTAGAATTCAAAAATTGGAAATTTTAACACGGAAATGTAATGAAAGATGTGTTCCCAAGGACCACAAAGCAAGTTTTTGCACATCAAGATTACTTTTAACATTATTTATACATTCAAAAATGCAGTCAGGAGCAGAGCCAGATCTTTTGGAGGAATAAACACCCGTAATCAGATTCTACTCTGATCTGGAGAGGTTTACCGACGGGAGGAGAGCTCAGAGTTTACTTTTTAAATCCTGGGATTAAAAAGGTGATTTCTCTTCACTCCTGTTGATCAGCCTGACTGCAGCAGTGATCCAGAGGTGACCTCCATTGTCGGGTGTTTATGTTCTGTAATGTTGACTGCTGACTGGAGCTGGAGGGAAATGTACTTTACAGGTAATATACAGTAAAGTAATCTGGCTGTTTGGGGCACATAAACACAAATTATACTGCTATCAAATTTACACAAGCCACACAAGGCAAAATCTTTGCTTTGCAACTACAGTAAACCAGACTTACCCTCCGGAGGTCCTCGGGCCTCTTTCACTCTCTGCTTTCTCCTGTCAGCTCCCACCTGGCTCCTCTCTTCCTCTTCTTCCTCTGGTTCCTGTATCAGCAGGTCTGGAAGCGACAGATCCCCCCGCAGGCTGTCAGTGGACAGCGCACTATTTAGAGAGTACTTGCTCTGACCAATCAGAGTGCAGGAGCTTTCAGAGTCACTCGTGTCTTGATCACACACTTTGATCATCCTCATCCTCCCACTTGTCTGCTTTGTTCTCTCTTTCACCACATCTCGTTCATCTCCAGATGAGGATGAAGATGATGAAGATGATGAAGATGATGACGAAGAGGGGGAGGGCTCCAAGGTTGATGACATCATTGGCAGTTGCCTCCTCTTCCTCCTCTTTCTTGCTTTGTCTTTTTTCCTTGCGGTGGATGGCGCCGTCAATATCATTGTCCTCATCCTCTCTTCCATCCTCTCCTTCTCATCTCCCTCATCTTCAGCAAGGGATGACCTCATCATCCTCTTGTGAAATGTCTTCTCATCAAGTATTGACCCAGCATAACAGGGGTCTGTTGCTCCATGTTGGGTGCCCCTTGTCTTGGTTGAAGTAGCTCCAGAGTTACCAAAGGTGCTGCAAGTTTCCAAGGTTCCCCAAGTTCCTGAGGTACTGCAGTTCTCGAAAGTTGTCATGGTCTCATCAATAGTCTTTGTAGCCACTTTAATACTCAGGTTCTCTGAGATGCCCATGATCTCTGAGGCACCAACAGTGCCATTAAAAGTGTTATCAGCCCTTGCGTTATTCACGCCTTTGGATGCCTCCCCTCCTGATGCAGAGAGTGGTTTGCTTGCTTTGGGTGAGCTCAATGAGAGATCTGGCTTCTTGTGCAGAATTGGTGGCTTCTGTCTGTGAGGGGAGCAGGCAGGTGAGAGTGTGGTGATGTCAGCAGGTGAAGAAGAAGAATTCATTGAGTGCGCAGGTGAAGTTGATTCACCAGGCATTCTTGTTTTGTCGACCAAGGTGCGTGTTGAGTGATTTGTTTGTGGTGATGGTGTGCAGAAGGGATCAACAGGAAGCTGTGGAAGCCCAGGAGTGGTCACTGTGATCTGTCCATCACTCTTGCACCCGCCTTGTCCTTGTGTTGATTCAGAAGATGCTGTGAGACCCAGAATGCAAAGATCAGGCTTCCTTGGCAGGACTGGCTTCTCTGGGGAGCGAAGCTTCATTGGGCTATCCGGCTTACAGACCCTGTTACTCTGTTTTAAATCACTATATGCTGTGGATACTCTGCCAGCTGCACTGTGACTCCACCTTTTTGAATTCATCTTGTCATTTGTCTCCTCTTCCTCTTTGCTCTCTGACAGTATTGTTCTGCTTTCTCTAAGAGACTCTTGTTTTGTTCCAGAGAGGGTCCAGTATGAAGAATCTGTGTGCCAAACGTCTTCAGCGCTCTCCAGTTTCTCTGCAAGCTCAGTCAGCTTAGCATTTGCTAACATCATATCCGTCACCTGTTGGTGTTGTTGTTGTTGTTGTTGGAAAGTAGGATATGGGATAGTTTCATTAATGTGTTTTTTGTCAGTAGTATGAGACTTTTTAACCCAGGGGCTGTCAGGACTGGATTCTGGATTGTTTGCCAGTGTAGCATACACGTCCGAATCTTCCTTTTTTTGTTCATAATACTGGAAGTCCTGTGTTTCACCATTGATCAGCTTTGACCAAGAGTGTCTCTTGTTAGCTGGGTGAGCAATAATGCCTTGTAGACTCTGACGATTATCATCAGATGACTCATCATTGGGTGTCATCATGTCACTGTTTGTGAGGTTGGGATCTAATGTTGGTCCAGGTTTCTGTGCATCAAGGTTGGCTGGGCTCTGATAGCTAGCATTACCCGTTGAAGCACTAGTTATGTTAGTGTCATTGCTACCTGAATGACACACAGCTCCATCTATCTTGGCCCGGCTAACAAGATTAGCATTAGCCAAGACAGCATCATCTGGATTAACTTCTTTGTCTGACAGATCTTCAACAGTAGATGCAACATTAACTGGCATGGCGTTACTGATGAGGCCTTCCTGGTCCTTGACAGAGCGAAGCTTGACGCCCTGCAACGCTTGGGCAGTGACCAAGGGACGGAGGGCCATGGCTAGTTTATAATGGTGGTTTGGAGACTGTCCAAGGCCTGGTAGGGAGAATGTGGTGGCGGGTGATATGGAGAGAGGAGGAAGGTCAGCAGTTGGTGATTCTAGGAGTTCTGATGGAGGAGGAGGTGGGGAAGTTGGGGGAGGTGGGAAGTTGGTTGATGAGGACATCATGGACACTAGAGCATGGTGGGAAGTCTGTCTGATGGCATAGGAATAGGGAGGAGGAGGAGGCCGAATAGAAGGAGGAAGAGGAGGAGGAGCAGGTAGGGATGAAGGTGGGAGAGGAGGTGGAGGCAGAGGAGGTGGGGGAGGGGGAGGAGGAAGAGTTGAAGGTGGAGGTGGAGGAGCAGCAGAGAGTCTGGCAAAGGGTGGAGACTCGCGAATGGGAGAGTGGAAGACAGGAGGTGAAGGAGATTTTGGTAGAGGAGGAGGAGGAGGTGGAGCAGGAAGAAGAGGATGCTTGGCAGAGGAGTCTGAGGAGGTGCAGGAGGAGAGTGAGGAGGTGGAGGAAAATGAGGAGGAGATGGAGGAAAAGAGTGACGACTTCCTCTCTGGCACTGGTGGCTTTGGCCTCCCTTCGTCCCGACACCTTGTCCTGGGCAAGGAAGAGACGGCAAGGGGTAAAGAGGAAAAGAGGGAGGTTGGGGGGAGGTTGAATGCTCCGGGACTTGCTGTGAGAGGGGAGGAGGGGGTGAGAGGGGATGACACAGGAGTACCAGGAGTGGGGGTGTTGGACTGGCTGGAGTAGCCACTGGAGGGCGAAGCAAGGCGCTGCAGCCCAGCCACGGAGGAGGCGGCTGGTTGAGGGTTGAGAGTGAATCTCAGTGCCTCCTCCTCTGAGCCTGGAGACCCAGGGACGTGAGCAAGGGAGTGGGCAGGGCTTGGTGGGATGTGCTCAGGAGGAGGATATTCAACTGGGGTTGCCTCCTGGCAGTCCAGGGTTAAAGGTTCAAAGGTTGTGACTGTCCCACAGTTAACCCCACTCTGGCGCCTCTTGGTGTTGCTCCTAGGCACCCAGGGGTCATGGAAGGTCTGGGGAGACGATGTGGGTGTCCGCTGGATGGCTTGCTCCAGAGGGGGACTCTGGTCCAGACGGGGACTGGAGGAGGAGCGGGAGGTCTTACCCCGACCTGGACGGCGTCTCAGAGAATCAGAGCGCAATGGTGGAGCAGGCGGCCGCTTGGACTTGCGGAGGGAGATGCTGCGAGTAACACTGCGAGAGTAGGAGGAGGAAGCACTTTGCTTCCTTTTCTCTCGATTCAGCGAGGGAGAGGTTATTTTTTCTGAGCACAAAGAGTTGGTGTCAGTCTGAGATGGAGTAGAGCGACCAGAGGAGAGCAAAGGCTCAAAGTTCAACCCTTCCCCAGAGACACATCTCATCTCCTGGGTGATGCTGTTCCAGTCAGTCCCAGTCTGGCTGCTGTGGACACTAGAGCTGGGGGAGAGGGGCTGGTAGCTCCACACCTCTCCGTTGTAGGAGCGTTGCTGCTGGGTGGTGGTCTGGTCCTCCAGAGTCTGATAGCTAGACTGAGACTCTGAGTCTGCGAGAGAGGAACAGGAGAGGTAGTGGGAGGAGGAAAGGGAACTTCGGGCAGCGTCATTCAGGGACTTATCGCTGGGGTAAGACCACTCTGATGGGAGGGCGTGGCTGAGGGTGACGGGGGAGGAAGGAAAAGAAGAGGAGGAGGAGGAGGAGGAAGGAGACTGCGGGATAACTCTAGCAGTGGGGTCAAAGGGCAGCAGGGGCTGGAGGTCGCTGGGGAAACCCTCCTGTGACAAGAGAAGAATCGGAAATTGAAAGAAGGTTAAAACTCGACACAATACTTGTGAGAATGAGTCCTCCTGAACTGACCTGGCAAGAAGATGAGGAAGCACTGAGTGTCCTGTAGGAGGTGCTGTTACAGCTGGCCTCAGAGTTCAGAGAGGAGTTGGTTGCCAGACGGGGTAGGTTGTGAACCCCTGAGGAGAAGTTGTTGTGGCAGGAGGAGGCAGTAAGGGAGGCCATGAGGCTGGACAACCCCTCTCCTCTCGGGGCTCGGATCCTCCTCACTGATGACTGCCCCTCCTCTCTGACTCCTCCCTTTTCCGTCGCTCTGTTATTCTGTTGGTGGTCAGGGGTGCAGGAGGCAGGTCGACCAACGGTGGAGGATTGACTGGGACGAACCAAAGAGGCCGAAGGTGAGTCTGAGGAGACAGAGGATACATTGGTTGAAACACTGATCGATTTACTGATGAATGAGGTCATGAATGGTTGGAGGTCATACCTGTCTTCTGGCTGACATCATTAGGAATCCCAGTAACTGTCTTGCGGCGGCTCAGGCTGCGGGGTCGTCGGGATAATGAGTCCACATTAGAAGCCGTTCTTCGAAAACTGGCCTGACGATCAAAACTTTCTCCTGAAGAGTGCGCATGTACAGAACCACAACAAACATTGACAACATGAGAATCCCCTCAGAGTTAATGAATTTATAGGAGAAGAGATTCAAGTGGAGCCTGAGTCTGAGTCAAGCCCCAAGTCTGTGTCGTGTCTCAAGTCAGACTTTAGTTCCAAATTGGAATTGGGTCTCATGCTGTCATCCAGTTCTGGTGGACTCATAGAGGTAAAGCTCTATTCCGGGTTGAGTTCTTGAGTTTCGAGTCAGAGTGAACCCAGAGTCTGAGACACCAACTCCGGGTTGAGTGTGGGTCTAAATCAGGTGTCTTGTCTCAAAGTCTAACTTCTGCTCCAATTCTTAGTCTTGAGTCCAGTTTCAAGTCTTGTTTGAGCCCTTGAGTTAAAGCTCTATTTTGAGTACAGTCCTTGCATTTTAAGTCAAAGTAAAACCTCAAGCCGGAGTCAGCGTTGTGTCTGTGTTATTTCTCAAGTCAGACTTGAGAGCTCCAGATCTCAGTCCTGAGTCCCTCTTCAATCCTTTAGAAAAAGCTCTATTCCCACTTGAATCCTTGAATCTCAAGTTGGAGTAAACCCCAAGTCTAAGTCGAAACCCAAGTCCAAGTCAAGTCTATGTCAAGCCTTGAGTCTAACTTTATCCCCGTTTTTAGTCCCGCTGGAGTCCATGAGTTAAAGCTCTCTAAGTCTAATTCAAGTATCAAGTTTGTGTCTAGTCTCAAGGTTCTAGTCCTGAATGAAGTTTCAAGATTAAATTCAATCTCAAGTCCAAGTCATGTCCAAAGTCAAGTTTAAAGTTTGCATTCATATCAGGATTCTGAGTTGAGTTTTGGGGGAAAATATTGTACTTTTTTACTCCATTTACTCCTTTACAGATTACATGCTGCATCCCATTTTTAAATTAACTGATTTTCTTCATCAATCAGATAAAAACAGTGATTGTGATGATGAGCTGACTGATGTAAATATATGGATAAGTTACTTTACTGATACTTTTGAAACTCTAGTCTAACTTTAGCCCCAAACCTGAGTCAAGTTTCAAGTCCCACTGGAGTCCATGAGTTAAAGCTCTATTCCGAGTCCGAGCTTCAAGTTTCAAGATTAAATTGATCTCAAGTTCAAGTCATGTCCAAAGTCTGAGTCAACTTTAGAGTCAGCATTCAAATCAAGATTCTGAGTTTAGTCTTGGTGGTGAGTCAAGTGTCCTCATCAAATTTCAAGTCAGAGAATAATCTAGAGGCCGAGTCAAATCGAGTCACGGACCTGTCACATTGATAGGGACGATATCAGCGGCGACTGTCTCGGCCTGCTGCCTCATCCTCTCCTCCGGTGTTGGAAGTCGGGGGCTAGGCTCCACCTCCACATCAATTGTTGGCTCGTAGGCGGGAGCAAAGACATCCCAGCAGGAGTTGGGGTGGACGGGGTTGAGGACCAGTGGGGTCAGAGGTCGCGTGTTGTTCAAGATGAACCTCTCGTCTTCATCTGAGAAAGCTGAGGACTGAGAACACAGAGTTAACTTACACATCTGTTCAGCCAGCTGAGAGAGTCTAGTGGAGGTTGGTTGGTTGGTTGGGTGTGACTAGGTTAATACTTAACAGGAGGCACAACAGGTGAATAGGTTACATTAGATTAGATTAGAAACATTTTAGTTTTAGGTTTTCTGATATTTCATGTTTACATGCAGTCATTTGCGCAAATGTCCAGAACAGAAATCTGAACTAGAAAAAATGAAATGTGAGTTTTGTTTCAACTAGTCTGAAAAATATGGAAGCCTGTTTACACCAGTTAAGGAAAAACATTGATCAAACTTAGCCTTGATTAAATGTGAATTAATAAATTCCTGTGGTAAGTCATAATCTTGAGATAACTAACATTTCTTTCTCAGAATTTCAACTTTCCATATCATAATCGTGACTTTCTTCCATTAATTATCTCAAAAGAAGTATGACTTTTAATTTCATTGTTGACTTTTATGTCATATTCTCTGTTATATTATGAATTACTATGGGAATATTTTCTTCATCCAGCATAGTTTTCATCACATTGTCTGTCTTTAAACTGGCAGAAATGGGCTTCCACCGAAGAAGAGGTTGCATATAAAATGGTGCTGAGTCTAGTTCACTGTGGTCTAGTCTACTGAAGTCTGCTCCATGTTTACCTTTCTCCTCCAAACTGAAAACTTGAAACAAACTGAAAAGCAGGACTGAGAGACAAAGTCCAGGAGTCTGGACCTCTGAGAGGACCAAGGAGGAAACGAGAACAGAAGACAAACAGGATGAAATGAGAGACGAAACACAGACATGATGGTAGAATAACTGTCAGTACTTCAGTCTGACCAGCAGGTGGCAGCAACACAAAGTGATTCTACTCTGATGCAGCGAGTTCAAACAGAGCAGAACTGGATCAGAGCAGATCAGACCACATTCAGCTGAACTAATGATCAGACCACATCCAGCTGGACTGATGATCAGACCACATCCAGCTGGACTGATGATCAGACCACATCCAGCTGGACTGATGATCAGACCACATCCAGCTGGACTGATGATCAGACCACATCCAGCTGGCCTAACAGCTATGAAATGAGAAATGAAATGACAGCTGTGTGCAGAGGTGAAGAGTAACTAAGTACATTTACTCAAGTACTTGCTTTTTCTTTCTCTGTTCCACTCCTCTGCATTTTGGAGGCAAATGTTGTACGTTTTACTCCATTACATTTTACATTACTTTAGTTACTAGTTACTTTATAGATGACATTTTTAAATGACCTGATTTTCTCATCAATCAGATAAAAACAGTGATTGTGACGATCAGCTCACTCACAGTGTACTTAGTTTTTATTACTTGACTATTCCATTTTCTGCTAATTTATACTTCCACTCAACTACATTTATGTGATTACTTTAGTTACCAGTTACTTTACAGATTACATGCTGAATTAATCCTGCTTTTACACTAATGACTGAGTTAGAGTACAAACTTTTACTCTGATTACTTTAGCTACGTCTGCAGATACAGTCTGTTCAGGCTCATTAATATTCATGAGACAACACTGTGCTAATGTTCATATCATGTGTGTGTGTGTGTGTGTCACACACCATCTTCCTGCTCTTGTCCCTCCACCGTCGGCGTCTCGTGCTGCCCTCTGATTGGTCGAGCCCAGCGGAGGACGGACTCTGTGGGTGGGGCTGAGAGCTGTAGCCATGCTGAGTCAGCCCGTTACATGCTACACACATACACAGACATTCATACATGTATGAGAGAATAGAAGAAAAACGTTACTAATCAATACAATTAATCAATACAATTTATCAATATTCTCGTCAACTTTGTGGTTATTTGGGGCCAGAGATACAGAACAGCAGAACAAGATGATGGTGTTTATTCGTTAATCTGCTGTAAATCAATAGATCAGCTGATGATGCTGATTTTGATTAATCACAATCAATCAATAAACTAATCAATAAGTAGAAATTCAGCTTTAATTGATCCGGCTGAGATGAAGGAGTTCCTTTGTCTGTTAACAGGAGGGGGGGGTGGTGACATGCAGCACTGCAGCTGCTGTGATGCAGTCTGCAGTGTGTGTGTGTGTGTGTGTGTGTGTGTGTGTGTGTGTGTGCTGCAGCTCTCAGTATTCAGCATTCTGAAATTGCCAAAATAAAAGCCTCAGTTTGTTTGATCGGATCTCATTTCCCCGCTCTATATGCATATTCACTCTTAAAATTGTGCGTTTTGTTAATGGAGTCTGGTGTTAGGAGGAGAGGCCTCAACAGCAGGCAGAATGGATCTCACTGTCTGATCTTTAGATGCTTCACTGTGATGTAAATCATATGTCTGGTCTCTGTTAACCTGCCAGTGTCAGCAGCAGCTGTCTGCGAACACACTGTCTGTTACAACTGATCCAACCATTAAGCCAGGCACCACAGCACCAGACTCCATTAACAAATGTGTTGATTTTAAGAGTTGTTGAGTTAAAACAAACTTTCTAACGTAGTGAAACTGTGTCTCTGACAGATTCTAACTGGTTGTGTCCTTGTTGTAAATTCAGCATTAAATCAGAAGCTGAAGTTGTTTGTCTCCTTGTACAAAGTGTCAGTTTGTGGCAGCATGTCTGTACCAGCCTGTCTGCTTCTGTGTCTAAAGTGCTAAAGTCTTACCTGCCAACACTGATCAGCTGTTTGAACACACTGTTTACACTGATGTCACCATTTACACTCCATTTATGAAAGAAGAAACATGTTATTGATCTAAACATGTCACATGTTACAAAGACACTAAACAGGAACAATATAGGCTCCTTCTTTGTCCCCGTGGAGAAAGTCCCCAGACTCCCTTAACAAATGTGTCAGTTTAGTGAGTTGTTGAGTTGGAGACACTTTATAAACTCTGTGAAACTCTGTCTCTGACTCATTCTGCATTATTTGGATCCTTCTTGTAAATTCAGCAGATGTTCTACATGAACTTCTTTCTGTCTTTGTGTAGAAACATGGTGTGTGTCTCACAGACGTACAGTTTCTCTGACCTTGCAGATCATCGGCGCTGCCTGATCGTCTCTTCCCGGGGATGAAGAGCAGACCCTGCTGGGGCTTCTGGGTAGTGTAGTGAACAGACCACCTACTGTCTCTGTCCCCTGCTGCAGAGAGAGAGACACAGTTCAGTGTGTGTGATGGTTTCAGTGTTTAATCTTGTTTCAGCACCCACACACACACACACACACACAGTGATGATCAGTGTTGCAGCACTCAGCACTCCTCAAGGTGACCTCAGAGACACACGCTGCCCGAGGGCTTTTATTTTGAAGGAGCTGCAGAGTGACCAGCTGTGGTGTTTCGGGGACAGATGTGTGAACAGATGTGACAACAAAATCTCAGTTTTCAGCTGTTAAAGCTAAATATTCGTCTTCTGACAGACCACATGATCTGTCGGTGATTAAAGAGGAAAGATTTTAGTTTTTACTTTGTTTAGGACACTTTGACACGCGTAAACATGTCAAACTTAAATATCCTAAATCATGTTCCAAAGAGAGTACCATGAGGTGAGGGAAGCGAATTTATCTACGTTTTGATGTACATTTTATGAATGATGAGTGGAAACGTGTTGGATTCAAAGACGCTCTTTTAGCAAGTTTAAAGAAAGATCCTACGTCTTTAAAAAAGGTAGAACTGCAATTTCACAAAAACCATCATCGTGATCAAAAAGCTGAATCAGCCCGATACAGATCCAAGTCTTGTGATCTGTTTGAAGTTCTAATGATATTTGTACGTGGACGTATGATGAAGTTACGAGGGTCCGAACAGCCGAGGGTTTGAGCTCTGTTTGCAGAGAACTCCCATTGTTGTGTGTGTGGAAATTTATCGCAGTTTTGCGACATAAATTGGCTGAATTACAAAGAAAACTAATCGTAAATTATATTTACGTAACTGTTGGCGACGCTAAAGCAGAATTTCTGTTGCTATGGTAACCTGCATGTGGAAATGTGTTTGAGATGATTTCGACATCCATCAGCCAATCAGAGAGCAGGAATATCTGTTGCTGGGTAGATTTAGTTTAAAATCTGCATGACCTGGAAGTCCTTGAGAGGTCTTTGAGAAGGCCCCTGGAAACACTGAGATCCTGGAGATGGCACCAGAGGTCCTTAAAGAAGTTCAAGGATGACCCCTTGAGGATTATCCTGGGTCCTTGAGGGGGGTGTATAGGTCCTGGAATGGACTATACAGGTTAAAATTCCTCAATTCCAGGGCTGATTACAAGGGGTCCTTGAGGAGACTTAAGAGGTCTTCAGGGAGGTCACCGAAGATTTTCCAGGGATCCTTGGGCAGAGAAGGAGAGTCTCCAAGGATCCCAGGATTCATTGAGATGGTACCAGAGACTCTTGTGGAGCCTTTAGAGGGTCCTTGAACATTTCTCTGGGTCCTCTGACAGTTTGAGGGGTCCTTGAGGAGGTTGACTGATTAACTGAAGAGATTTTTGGGTTCTTTGAAGCAATTCCAAGGCTGAGACTATAAGAGGTCCTTGAGGTCCATGAGGCAGTCATTGGAGAGGTCCCAGGGGTCTTGGATAAAGTACTCATGGTCCTTTAGTAGGTCTCAGTGGTCCTTGAAAGGGTTCTAAAGGTCATTGAGGCGATTTAAATGGCCCTTAAAAAATACTCTGGTAATTTTTAGGGTTTGAAATGGTCCTTGAGGAGGTTTTGGAGGTTATTGACGGGTGATAAGTTCCTTGAATATGGTCCTTGAGTCCTTGGGGAGGTTATTTCGGGGTTTCCAGGGGTTCCTGAGAATTATAAGACCTTCAAATAGTCTTGGATTAGGTACCAGAGGTCCTTGAAAAGGTCCCAATGGTCCTTGAGAAGGTTCTGATGGGCTTTGAGGGGATTTTTACTGTCCTTGAAAAACATCAAGGGTCTGTAAAGAGGTTCAAGTGGTCCTTGGAGTCCTTGAGGAGGTCATTAAAGCTCTTGTAATTCTCAAGCACTCCTGGAAACTTTTCATATAGTCCACATAGCAGTCCCAGGGGCCTTGAATAAGGTACCAGAGGTCCTTGAGGAGGTCCCAATGGTCCTTGAGAATGTTCTTACGGTCCTTGAGGAGGTTTAAGAGGTCGTTGGGGTGATTTAAATGGTCCTTGAGAAACACCAGAGGTCTTTAAAGAGGTTCAAAAGGTCCTTGAAGAAGGACCTGGAGCCCTTGTGGGGTTTCCAGGGGTCCTGGAGTAAGTTATCATTACCGTTGCCATGGTAACTTGTATTCTGAGCTCTGGTGACTGACCTGAACTATGACTGATTTTAACAGCTGACAGCCAATCAGAGCGCTGCGTTTTAATGAGGTCATCTTTAGAGAACTACTGTACTCTCTCTACATGAACACAACACAAGTGATGCTCGCTCGCCCCGCAGCACAGATTCAAACCATCGCAGACACACACATGAACCAGTGATAACACACTCACACACACACACAAACACACACACACACTCACACACACAAACACACACTCACCTCGGGTCCTGTTGAGATATTTGAGGACGGATTTGATCGCAGCTCCGATCAGAACCATAACGACGCAACACACACTCGACACACACTCGCAGGCTGCAGCAGACAGCAGCTCCTCTCTCCTCCCACCTCGCTCTCTCTCTCTCTCGCCCCTCACTCCTCGCTCGCTCCCTTTCTTTCAGACACACACACACACACACACACACACACACACACCGCGTGTTGGCAGGAAGCCAGCACACGTGTGTGTCCTTCATGTGTGTCGCCAGGTGATGAAGGTTACCCACAAATACTGCATTAACACACAGACACACACACACAGACACACAGGAAAACATGATGCTTTGTAGATGAAGAGAGAGTGTGTGTGTGTGTGTGTGTGTGTGTGTGTGCTTTCATCTTGTATTCTGTGTGTTCTGTCGTTGCTGTTCGTTTGTTTGTGACGACGTTTTAGTCTCTTCAGTCTGCTGTTTAATAAAGAAAGTCCTGAAGCGGCTCTATGGATCCTTGAGAAATACGACAGGTCCTTGAGGACACATCAGGGGGGCTTGAGAAGAAACCAGAGGTCTGTGAGGTTTCTTGAGGAGAGACAAATGGTCCCTGAGACAGGCTAAGGGGTCCATGAAAGGTACCAGAGGTCCTTGAGGGGTCTGCAACTTCCTGGGAGGGTTGTAGGGGTCTTTAACAGTCACTGATAAGTTACCAGAGGTCCTTGAGGACATGTCAGGGGTGCTTGAGAAGCAGCATGTTGTTAGACCTGGGCATTCGAGGCTACAGCCCCGGATCTCTGCGACTTAAAAAATAAATAAAATGCACAAATGCAACACCTCCCCAGCAGAAGCTGACCTGGCTTTCCTCCTGGCACGTGCCCATATATGGACAGGCCAGAATCATCAGTGTGATTCTGTCCTCTGGTCACTGATGTCACCAGAGCCCAGGTGCACCAGACAGACCTGCAGGGTGCAGCCGGCTGGGAGAGCTATCCACAGGGACAGTCTGCCACAGACCAGTCCAGAGATTTCACCTCCATATTCCATCATTTAGATTTACATCTATCTTCATTATTCACCCGTTTCTTCAGAAGCCTGTGGGTGCTGCCGTGACAGATAACTACTTCCGCCCCAAACAAGAAGAAGAAGAAGTCGGAGCCAAAGAAGAAGAACTACTTCCGCCCCAAAGAAGAAGACGAAGAAGAAGAAGAGGAAGGAACCAAAGAAGAAGAACTACTTCCGCCTCAAAGAACAAGAAGGAACCAACGAAGAAGATGAAGTCGAAACCAAAGAAGAAGAACTACTTCCGCCGGCGGTTCCATGTTTCCGGGTGCCGCTGTGTGACTGACAGCTAGCCCAAAACAATGAGCTCCGGTACGACGTGCACCGCCGCTGGCTGCCACAACAACTCGAGAAAGCTGAAGGATTTCTCGGGGACGTATTGTGTGGAACACCGGCGGCTGCGGCGCACGTGCCCGTGCCCGGCGCCCTACGCGCTGCACGCCATGCCGAAGCAGGAGGAACGGAGGCGCGCGTGGCTCACGGCTTTACGGCGACGGAAATACCCCCCGAAGAGAGTGTACGTCTGCTCCTTCCACTTCGTCGATAGGAAGCCCACAGAGCTGCACCCGGACCCGGAGCTGTATCTGGGCTACGACCGCCCTCCTCCGAAGAGGCGGCGGAGGCTGGTCCGCGCGCCGCACGCGGCGGCTCGCGGCAGCGGGGACCGGCGCGTTGGAGACCGACCACGTGAGTTTAACTGCAGCTACTTCCTGTTTACACACCGTTTTCCAGCTGCTAGCATATGTGCTGATTAGCATTAGCGTTAGCTGTTTGGCTACAGTATTAATATTTATATCATGTTATTCTGCCTCGTTTTTGTTAGTTGTTGTTGACACATTCAGTACTGTTGCATTGATTAGTGGCCTACGAGCAAGCTGAATATTATATCTGAAACTGCAGATCTGTATGTCATATTACATATAATATTGTATACTGGCGTTGTAAAAAGGCTACGCTACGCAGTCTGAAGGCAGGAACACACCGGCCCAAACGTCGGACGTCTGGAGCGTTTGGAGAGACTCGGACGAGTTCGGGAACAAATCTGTTCGGTGTGTTCAGCTGTGTCGGAAGCTTTTGGAAGCGCGCGGACGCCGTCTGATCAGATTCTACTGGCAAAGTCTGAGAGAGTTGGCGGTCTGAGGATTGGACGCCATCGGATACTCTGATTGGTTGTGTGCGAGCTGTTCAATGACCATTCTGATTGGCGGTGAGCGATTTCTGGCACGAGACTAGCGCCACCCGATGTTAAGGAGACTAACTGCGTCTCACGCAGGCGCAGAGCGTACACGCTGCTGTGTGGCCGGCAGGACGTTTCAGTGCAGCTTCTCTGCCGAACAGGTCAGACGAGAGGCGACGGAGTGGTCGGATAGGCAGCTGGCCGCTGGTGTGAGTCCGAGCGGTGTGTGGGCCCCTTGAGACAGAATGTAATCATGGATGTAGGTAGTCTAATAATCAATACATGTCTCAAATTGAAAGATGGACTTGAGAGACAAGAGTTTGCACTCCTAGCGATGCCCCTGTTGAGAAGGTACCAAAAATGTCTTAACAAGGTCCGAATGCGCTTGGGAGGGTTCTGGGGGTCCTTAAGTCTACCGCAGGACCTTGATTAATAACCTGAGGTCCTTGGGGAGATTCAAATGGTCCTTGAGACAATTCAAGGGGTCAATGACAAGAGCCAGAGATGCTCGAGGAGCTCGAGATGGATTTTGAAGGGGTGCCGTGAGTTTACATCTAAAGCTAACAGTTGTTTCATCTGGATGATGGTGATTTTGTATTTCTGGTGTTAATATCTGAACTGTGACATCATTAATATTCATGTTGCTGTGTAGCTGCACTGTTGAGAACCACCTTCAGCACCACCTGGGATAGTCTGTAAGTGTGCCGACTATCTGGGCCAGTGGAGCAGCTAATTACTGCTGTCAGCCTGCCTGTCTGTCTGTCAGCCTGCCTGTCTGTCTGTCAGCCTGTCAGCCTGTCTGTCTGTCAGCCTGCCTGTCTGTCTGTCAGCCTGTCTGTCTGTCAGCCTGTCTGTCTGCCTGTCTGTCTGTCTGTCAGCCTGTCTGTCTGTCAGCCTGTCTGTCTGTCTGTCTGTCTGTCAGCCTGTCTGTCTGCCTGTCTGTCTGTCTGTCAGCCTGTCTGTCTGTCTGTCAGCCTGCCTGTCTGTCAGCCTGTCTGTCTGTCTGTCTGTCTGTCTGTCAGCCTGTCTGTCTGCCTGTCTGTCTGTCTGTCAGCCTGTCTGTCTGTCAGCCTGTCTGTCTGTCTGTCTGTCTGTCAGCCTGTCTGTCTGCCTGTCTGTCTGTCTGTCAGCCTGTCTGTCTGTCTGTCAGCCTGTCTGTCTGTCAGCCTGTCTGTCTGTCTGTCCGTCAGCCTGTCTGTCTGTCAGCCTGTCTGTCCGTCAGCCTGTCTGTCTGTCTGTCTGTCTGTCTGTCCGTCAGCCTGTCTGTCTGTCAGCCTGCCTGTCTGTCTGTCTGCCTGTCTGTCTGTCTGTCTGTCTGTCTGTCTGTCAGCCTGCCTGTCTGTCTGTCAGCCTGTCTGTCTGTCTGTCTGTCTGTCGTCACCTCTCGACTGTTTTAATTAGTTTAATTAATTAGACAGTAAGTAGGCCACACTGTTATTATGTCACGGTGTGTAATTATAGCTGGAATATGTTCAACTCTGAACTCTGAGCGGAACAAAGGTTTAGTCGTCTGTCGTCCAATCAGAGAACAGCTGAAGCTAACCATTAGCAGGTGAAGCTAACAGGTAGCAGCTGTGACATGGTAAAGCCTGTTCATCTGTTATTACAGGAATTACCCATTAGTGTAGCGTATGGAGCTGCAGCTAATCCTTTTCTCTCTCACACACACACGTACACACACACAGACACACACACACACACACACACACACACACACACACACACACACACACACACACACACACACACACACACAAGGATTGGATACACAGGGGAGTTAATTAAGTGAGCACATGGAGAGTCAGTGTGTGTTTATATGTTATCTGAGAATAATATCTGAGCGGAGCTGTGATACATTATTGATCAGACACTTACACACAGTATGTGTGTGTGTATATACTCTGTGTGTGTGTGTGTGTGTGTGTGTGTATACTGTGTGTGTGTGTGTATCAGAAGATATCTTCAGGCAGAAAGCAGCTGGTCTCATTTATGCATGAACAAAAATGAAGGAAAAATGATTTTTCAAAAGTGGGATGAACCAGGCTGAGAGGCTAACAGGCTAACAGGCTAACAGGCTAACAAGCTAACAGGCTAACGGGTCTCTGTGGAGGCAGAAGAAGAAAAGCTCAGGTGTGAAAGAAACAACTTCATCAAATGTCCTTGATTCCTTCTGTGACAAATAAAAATGTCTGGTTTGAAAAAGGTCTACTGGAACCACACAGGCCCAAATCCAGAAAAAGGACTATCTGGGACCAAGCTCAGCCAAACTACAACTTCCAGGATCAAACAGAACCAAAGGGTCCAATCAGAGGACCACGCAGACTAGAACCAGGCCAACTGGGAACGAAACCAGACAAGGGGGATCATTTGGGAACAAGACGAGTCGGACCAGGGTAGCCGGGTCAAACTTGGAGAAGAAACTGATAGAAAATTCTGTAAACACGGCTGATTCAGGGCTACCGGGACCATGCAGAGCAAAGTGGCTCGCTGTGATCATTTACTACAGTACAGAGCTATCAGGCTAGTTGGAACCATATTCTGGACCAAACTGGGCCAAACCAGGCTAACTGGGACCTAAACCAGACAAGGGGATCATGTGGGACCTGTACCTTTTTGTAGAAGGGGCGTGGTCTGTGTGGCATCCAGACCAGCGCTTCTTCCTCGCCGCGGTCTGAAGGAAAAGATTCCAGTCCGGCGGGCCTTGGTGGGCTGGTAACGGTACTGTGGCGGCACGTCCGGCTCCCTGAAGGAGGGCGGGGTGCTGAGAGGCGAGGGGACGGGCAGGGTGTAGCCGGGCCGGGGCTCCGGAGTCGGCGGGCAAGAAGCTGTCCGGCTCCAGTGGGTGAGGACGCTGGAGCGCGGCAGAAGAAGGGGCGGGGACTGCGGGTTGGGTTTTCCGTAACATTCTGGAGCAAGGAAAGGTTTCCCATGAGCCTCTGGGGGAAGAGAAGGGTGGACGTGTGGTCGGGAAGGGAGGTGCTGGTGGCGGTACCAAGGGCTGTTGCCTGGATACTGGAGGTGAGGTGGGAGGGGCTTTTTGCCCCCCGAGGGCGCCCCCAGCCTGCCGCCACCGCCTGCATTCAGCCCATAGATGGCGTCATGGTGCTGGTGGATTTTGGCGCTGAGAAGCCGCCGACGCAGGCTGCCCTCCGTCTTGGGCTGCAGGACGGCCATCTTGCGTGGAAGAAGCTCATCTCGCTCTTCATCGGGGCCCGTGTTCCAGCAGCGCGACGCCACGCCAGGCCCCGCCCCCTCACCGCCTAGACACTCCACGTATGAAATCATCGTGTCCTGGCGGCCGATTGAATGTTTGAAGTCTGGCTCCGCCCTCAGGACAGATCAGAGAGGAAGACCACGACAGCAGCTATCGCCCCCGGGAACATCCTTTCACACTAAAAGCCCCAAAGAACTTCTTCGTAAAGTGCACACACAGAGAAGTCCAACTTCAAAATAAATGTGCGAACGGCATTTAGTCCTTCAAAATAAGATATTTCCTTTAAAAAAAAAGTGTTCGTCAGATTTTTAAATCCTTCACATTTAGCATGGAAGTCTTTCACAATAAAAGACCAGAGATTTTGAAAATAAATGTTTTTTCAAACATTTATTTTGAAAAGATAAGTATTGAAGAAATGTTGTTGTCACAATTTAAATCCCCAAATTTTGAGGTTTTTCATAATAAAGAGCAACACAACAAAAAACTCTAATGGCTGACAAAGAAATTAAAAGCTTTTGTCACCTTCAGAATAAAAGCATCAACTCAAAAACGTTCCAGTTCGCATTAAAAATCATCCAAAAAAGTCCATCTTTCACAATAAAAGTTCAAAACATTTCACGGTAAAGGCGTCTCCAGGTTTCTCTGTCTCAGCTCCAACACATTTCTACTGCAGCTCCATGAAACTTCTTCTTCATCCCTTCACAATAAAACCCTCAGATTTGTCAACAACGAAGCCAAACAGCTATCCACGCGTCCAGAAACGGGTCGGGTCCAGAAACACCTCCACAGTAAACATGATGTTTCTTGAGAAGTGCTGTCGGTGTGCTGCTGTGCTTCCTCTCCTCTCGGCCGCCCTAATCTTCTAACGGGGATTATCCAGGTCTGCAGATGGCCTGTGAGAGACAGGTATTTACCTCAACACCACATGTTGCTGGATCCCGAGTCAGACCGGGTAATTCTGGATTCAGATCACACAGTCAGACGACACAAGGTCAGTGTTGAACAAGACTGTCTTCACTTGAGGCTGCTCCAACAGTTTCAGGGGAACGACGCGACTTAGCTGGAGGAGAAGGAAGAAGAAGAAATAATCTCTTCTCATGAATGTCCATGGTGACTGGCTATTCTTCTTCTTCTTCTGTTTTCTTCTCCTCCTTCAGAATTTTGTAATGTCGTTCTTCAGAATCAGAACACATGAAGTGAAGCACTCGGCCCGTCGTGGATCCATCTGCCACTGAAAACATCCCAGAACTTCCTCCTGTTTGCTGGATCAGAACTGGAGCGAGCAGAACCTTTTCCAACATGCAGCTCCACAGTGTCCTTCCTGTCTGGGTCCCAGTCGTATTGATCTAATGATCGACTGATCGGCTGATTGGTTTAGTGTGCAGAGAGTCATGCTGAGGTCACCTGACCGACCATCAATCATCCGTCACGTCTCCTCTGACAGTTTGATTTCTGTTTTTGAGGTGAACATGGTGTTCTCGGCTCCGAGGCTGATGTTCTGTCAGTGACTGATGGTCCGACGGTAAAGAAATGTAGAAAAGCTCAAAGAAAGAAGGATAAAGCTGCTGTTTCTGTGTACCAGCACTGTGAGTGTTCAGTCGACAGACACGCTGGGACAAGACGCTTCACCACAGACTGATAAATAAAAGAAGGAAAGGAGGACGTGTTAACATCGAGTTAAAGGAACTCTAAAGTCATCCATCATAACTACTCCCACCACCTCAACATCTACACATCTACACATCCTGACATTAGAAATCCTAGAAGAGGGCTTTGGTTTGTTCCATGTGCAGAACCTGCCTTGGAAAAGTCACATTTTTAGGTTTTCTTCAGCACCACAGTGATCCAGTGACTTTAAATCTGCGAGTTCACTGCTAACAGATAATTCTGCACAGGTCTGAAGGAGCTTCAGATGTTTAGGAGAGTGTTTTGTGGACTACCAAGCTTTCCATCAGCGTTCATCTGTGAACTCGTCCTTTAAATCTCTCAAGAGTTTTGATTAACGGTGACATTAAAGGTGCAGTTCGTGTGTTTTGTGCCGACGTCGGCGACTTTGAAGCTGCGGTCGATGTTCAGCGCGCGTGTGTGGTTGACAAAACAGCTGTGTTTTGGAAGCTGAATGGGATGTTTCAGCCTGCCTCGACAGGCCGGCAGTGATCACACACACACACACACACACCCACACACACACACACACACACACACACACGTGTCAAACTCAAGAATGCCTCCTGACCCAAAACTTCCACTTTTGCCTCAAAGACTCCAGGACTGAATATCTCAGCAGCACCGACTCGAGTACCACAAGTACCAGTACTAGTACAAGCCGTAACCATGGTAACGGGAAGAAAGGCAGGAAGGAAGGAGGCCACTTTAATCTGAAAAATACTCAATCTAGGCAACACGTCTGTTAATCTCTCCCTCTCTGCGCTCAAAGTAAAGCTCGCTCCACCATCTTTCTTTAGACACACACACACAGAAGAAAAGGTTAGGGAGATAACGGCGTGTGTGTGTGTGTGTGTGTGTGTGTGTGTGTGTTAACGGAGTCCTGACAGCTAGCGGACAATATGACCTACATCTGAGTGCTCACACACTCACACACACACACACACACACACACACACTTTCTCTGCAGCATTTCTACATTTTAAAACTTCTCTTCATCCTCCACCTCCCTCTCTCTCTCTCTCTCTCTCTCTCTCTCTCTCTCTCTCTCTCTCTCTGTCTCTCTCTCTCTCTCGCTCACCTTTAACACAGAGCATGTCGTCCTCCCTCGCCCGATGTCACTCGACGTGTGTGTGTGTGTGTGTGAAAGTGAATCTCTGCAGCAAAGACTGAAAGTTCACACACAGACTCCTCTCTCTCTCTTTCTCTCTCTCGCCCCGCCACAATAAAAGCCCCCTCTCTCTCTCTCTCTCTCGCTCCGCCACAATAAAAGCCCCCTCCCTCCTCTCTCTCTCCCTCCTATCAAACCAAAGCTCGCTCGACCCTGACTCTCTCTCCCTGCAGTGGAAGAAGTAATCAAATACTTCAGTAAAATTAGCAAAACTACACTCACTGCAAGTAAAAGTATGAACGTACTGTACTATCTAAGTTGTAATCTGATAGAATAACTCGTAACTAAGCTGTCACACAAATGTGGTGGAGTAGAAAGTATATGATTTACCTCTGAGACGTAGTGGAGTAGAAGTGTAAAGTGGAAATACTCGAGTAAAGCACCTTGACTTTGTTCTGTTACAGTAGTTGAGTAAATGTACTTAGTTACGTGTTAAACTTTCAGGTACTTACTTTATGCTTCCGTTCCACTAGACTGAAGGTAAATGTTGCACTTTTTACTCCACTACATTTAATAGATTACTTAAATGACTCGTTACTTTACTGACTACATGCTGCCTCAGAGCCAAAGCAACATATTTTAAAATGAATGTATGGTAATCTCCCCCCCGTAGCCAATTAGAGGGCTGCATGATGGAAGTCAAACACACCTGGACTGGACGATGATGTCACGTTGAAATGGCTGATGGGAGATGTAGTCGTCTCCTTCCCTCCACAGCAGGTGTGTGCTTCGGACAGAAATAGCTTCATTAATCACCTTACAGTGGCCTGGATACACACACACACACACACACACACACACACACAGTATAACCCAGTTACTCAGCAGCACATGAATCATCTATAAAACAAACTACAGATTTCAGGTATTTGGTTTAGAAACAAACAAACAGAAGCTTTATAATATCTAAACTTTGGATTTATTTTACGTGTGAGTCATGAAATAAGCTGTGTGTAACGTACCGGAGTGTATCGGTGACATCTGGTCATTTATTTTATTGATCCTGACGCTGTAGATTAATTTATCTCCATTTAATCAGAGAAATCGCTGTAAATTTGTTGCTGAGCTAAGATCTCGCGGTAATTGAGACTGGGACGAGAGCTTGGTTAGCGAGACTGTTGTGATTGGTCAGGCGCCAGGCTGCTGACGCGAGCGGGTTGGCTGTGCCGGAGGTAAACAGGAAGTGAGCGTCGGCGGCCGAGCGGGCCGGAGCTGGTCGGTGGGTTCCGTTCAAACGCGATGATTTAATAAAGTTTAAATTCACCTCCGGAGGTTCTGACCCGGCTGTTCAGGCCCAGGAGCTTCTAAACACACGAACACAGCCGGCTGCGGAGGCAGGTCGGTGGATTTTACACCATTTAACTGTGTTTTCAGCGCGTTAGCCTCTGAGTTCTCGCGTTAGCTTCGGTCCGCTCGTCTCTTGTTTCCCAGCGTGGGTCAGCTGCCGGACGATTTAACTGTGATTACATGATTACGATAGCAGAATAATAAGTTAATACAGTGGACTTTATGTACGGGTCCAAATGTTCCACTGTTTAACTCTGTTCATTAAAATCGCAGAAATATAAATGGAGTCTGGTTTAACATCTTTCTTGCATCAAAATGAGCTGGAAATAAAGCTTACGTAAAAAATAAGGTTCAGGTTACAATCTTAAAATCCAAAGAAGGGCTGTTACTAACAAACTATCATTATATTTTATTCTTCAAACAACCACTCAGTCCAGCAAAATATCTAAATGTAGAGATAAACGCTCGCACCACTCTTCATGGCCAGATAGCGTTTAAGAGATACTGTATTTTCTTGATAAAGGCAAAAACAAAGGTAGATAAACTTAAGGGTTCAAGGATCTTTATTTGTTACATCACAGAATTACAAAGTTAATGTGCAGGAGTAAATATTAAGAATAAAAACAATACATAGATAAGATAGGACAAACATCACAGACACCCTGCGCCGCCGGGCGGGAGGTGCTCGCCAGACTCAGAGGAGTCGGGAGGACGAGACGAAGCAGCCAGAGAGGAGGAGGACGATTAAGACAATGAACTTGTTCTTGATGATGAGGAGGCCAAAGATCATGGTGAGAACGCTGAATCAGGAACAGTTATCCAGTCATCTCCTCCTCCCTGCATGCTGATTAAAGTCAGGTGGAGTTTGTTGTCCACAAATCAAATCAGCTTTTATAAAGATATTTATTTTTTGTTAGATTGCATTTCACAGAATATCAAGATTTAAAACACGGATAGAAAGAGAAACCGTTGCTGTGCTATCAGAAGAAGTTCGGACTGTCGTCTTTATCGACAACCTCAGATGATCCGAGTCCAGCTGGAATCTGCTGTTTCATGACCATCTGCTTCAATAAATGTATTTTCACAGAGACAAACGGACTCATTAGTGATGATTATCTCTTTATCCATGAGTATGACGTTACTGAGAAACATGTGCAGTCAAAATGAGTTTCAGAATGAAGTTTAAACAAGTGTATCCAGACACATCAGATGATCTGGTATCAGACTTCAGAGCCGAGGACAAACATGTTAACAGCGTGTTCGTCCTGGACTCTGATGGAGACGCACGTGGCATCCAAACGTCCTTTCACAAAGTTTGTTGGCTAAATCTGTGAGCTTCGGTTCACTTCAAACCTTCGCTCATCATCGTTCTCTGGAACCACTTTGTCATAAAAGTCGACACACACACAGTTTGGTGACGACAGTGAAAACTGGAGTTGATTTCCATATTATGTCGTTATAAACATTCTTCTGCAGCGATCCATCAAATGTGTTCGTCAACAGTTGCGACAACGACAAGAAGTAAACATCACTGAGAATTTAATAATTATAAATTACTGATACAATGTTTTCATATTGGTACGTATCAGGCGACATACACAGCGACAGTCTCTGTTAAACACCAACAACAGCAGATTGTGTCATCAGATAAACAGGCTGTGAATTTGGGAAATGATTCCATCTTTTTTTAAACAGAATTTGACCACATGGATCTTTCTGAGCCCACCAGAGTCCGGTTCTGCTCGAGGTTTCTGCCTGTTGAAGGAGTTTGGTTTAGTTCTGCTCAGTTTCTGTTGTGACTTGGTGCTGTACAGATGAAGATGTGCGGGCGGAGGAACAACGCACCGTAACGTTTGGCTCGTTTACGCCTCTACGTATGAAAACAGATGTGTTAAACTTGATCCGTCTCTGTCCCGCCTCTGCAGGAGCAGCCATGTCCGTCCTCATCCTGACTCGTGGTGAAGCGGGCGGCGGCGTGGCGGCTCACCTCCAGTGCCCCCTCTGCGGCCATTACTCCAAGAGTCACGCCCACCAGCTGTCCCACATGGCGGCCTCTCACCCCAGCTGCCTGGACAGCGTGGCGGTCGGTCGCCTCGGCAACATCGTGATGTACCAGAGCACGGCGCGGCTGTTCCACTGCTCCGACTGCTTCTACACCAGCCGAGACTTCACCAAGCTGTACAAACACATCATCTCCAGACACTGCACGGACGAGAGGGAGGGCGGGGGAGGAGGCGAGGACGGCAGCGAGAAGGGCGAGGAGGAGGAGGAGAAGGACGCTCAGAAAAGAAAGAGGAGCAGCGAGGCTGAGGAGGAGGAGGAAGGGGAGGGACACGAGGAAGACGCCGCCCCCCAGAGGCCGGAGTCGGTCAAAGGAGACGGCGAGGGCGATGAGAGCGTGCTGATGTTCGACGGCGCCGGGTACCACTGTCTGATCTGCGGCTGGAAGAACAAGCTGAAAGGTCTTGGCATCAACCACGTGGTGCGGAAACACGACATTCCCAAAGCGTACGCCGCACAGGCCATCAAACGGGACGCCGCCGCCAAACAGGCGATGAGCAGCGGGGCCGAGGAGGAGGAGGTGGCTGGACTGAGCGCCGAGCTGCTGAAGGAGGAAATGGAGGCCACGGCCAAGGTGGTCCGCTTCATCTCCAACCGCTTCGTTTGTCTGATCTGTGGCTGGAAGACCAAACTCAAAGGTACCAAGTCCCAAAGCTTCACCGTCCATCAGTCGATTCGTTGTTTGGTTTTAAAATGGTGACAAATGTCGATCGTTCTGAATAAACAGGCTTCAAGAAAAGTTAGAAGCAAAACCTACATTTTAAGTTAAAGTCAGAAGTTTTGGTTGTGTTGTTGTTTTCCAGGCCTTGAAATGTTGCATGAATAAAGAACTCGTCACACGTTGTAAATACGAAGTGAAGCTTTGAGGTGAAACGTTCCAGCCTGTCGTGTGTCACTCTGGACTCCAGGTTCAGTTTGGTGAAACGTTTAACAAAGTAAAAAGCTGCAAAGAACCTAAAACACTTTCAGGATAATCACTTAAAATGTAAGACGGCAGATTTATTTTCACGTCCCAGCTCGTCTTCGTGTCGCTGGACTCGTACCTGTGGGTTAACGCCTCCCTGTGTGCGTCCTTGCAGGTTTTGCCATCAGTCACGTGGTGCGCTGCCACGACGTGGAGCGTCCGTACAGCTGCAAGGACTGCAAACGCTCCTTCTTCCTCCCCAGCCGGCTGCAGCAGCACGTCAGCGCCGCCCACCGGCCCGGACGCTACGCCTGCCCCTTCTGCTGCTTCAGGTCGCACTTCCTGGGAGGCTTCAGGAGGCACTGCAGCCGCTGCAACGCCCGGGAGGAGGAGGAGGGGGGGGGAGGGTGGAGCAGGAGGAGGAGGAGGTGGTGGTGGAGGAAGAGGAGGGGAGGGAGAGGAGAACGAGGAGGAGGAGGGAGCGGAGAGGAGAGTGGGGAGGAAGAGGAGGAGAGCATCGGTGGTGATAAAGGAGGAGGAGGTGGAGGAGGAGGATGACTGACGGAGACTCCGTCTGATGAAAACCAGTTTACAGTTTGATGTTACAGTTGTTCTTTTGACTCTTCAGTGAATAAAGCTCTTTTTTAATAATCCAGCTGTTGGATTATTGTGTTGAAGATGCTTTTATTGTGTTAAACGTGGTGAGAACTTCTTCCTGTAACATTTCCTCTCAGACTCGGCTCACAATTCTCTTCACACATCACAGAAACCACCGAACGGTTTAATCACCTCGTTCTGGTTAAAAATGGAAAAACTATTTAGAAAGTGAAGGTAACTGGTTTCTATGAGTTTATTTTAAACAGGTACTGTTTTATTCTTATTCTGGGTCATTTCTTAGAGTATTTTAACTCAATTTACTGTCCTGAAATGTGGAGTTATAATAATAATCTCTATCCTGTAACAGAACACACATGCAGATAAAACAAATCACCACTGCAAAGCTCAAGTTAATCGTTCATCAGGTTCTTATAGGGGGAAGTGTTTCAGTGTGTGTGTGTGTGTGTGTGTGTACCTGCTTCCTGCGGCGGCGTCAGAGCGATCAGGTGATCAGGTGACAGTAAACAGTGAGTCTCCGTGTTTGTTATTTATTTAGCCAAAACATACAAAACAAACCCACCAATCACATCAGAGAGCTTCATGCGCTCAACACAAGTTTCAGAAAACAATGTGAAGCACGAAACACGACCAGGAAACACTCCCCCGCTTCCTCTCACCAAAATAAAAGCCCAGTTTGTTCTAGACAATCACACTCTGCCTGCCGTTCAACAAAAAGCTGCGCGATTAAAGACTTTACATGATTTATAAATCATCACCGGAGAAACTGAAGAACACCGCTGAACTCTTTTCCACTGCAGGAACTGAGAGGAACGAGGCGTCTGATCAGCCGAGGTCGCTCACAACACAACAACCACAGACGCTATTCCAGTCTGGTGTTTAGCGTCTTAATCTGACATGCTAACTGCTAATTAGCTGTCAGAGTTGTCCGTTTTGCAGGAACTCTGTCATAAACAAAAGCCTGTGACCTGATGATGGCGCGAGATGAAAGTCAGACGGCCTCATTCATGAAAATTTGATCTTAAGTGTTTTGAAATCGGTTGAGATATTTCCTCTCACGTTAGCCGTTAGCTGTTAGCGCGGCTGAACACGAGATCACATGATTCTGTCGAGGAGGTGAAAGTATTGTCTCACACAGAGACACAAGCTTTACCAACACGAAGGAGAAACTCGAGTCAACATGTGGAGGACGACACAATCAGACAGCCTGGAAGTTCTGCTGAGTTCTGCTGAGTTCTGGTCGTGTGAAGCTTGTTTGGTTCCTGCAGCAGAAAAGAGATATCAGATCGTTTAAAGAACCCAGAACCTTCTGACGGAGAGACCCGGCTCTGAGAGGCCCACTGCAAGTCCTAACCTCTACCAGAAAATACCCATGTTTCCCTGAGCTCCCGATTGGCCCGCGAGTCGACTCAACTCAGCTCTTTCTACATCGACACTGGAGGTCACGGCGACGATCCGTTCAGCCAAGCAGGCGGCGCCGCCGTCCGAGCTCATCCAACAGTTTCACATCGTAACAAGAGAAGTTTAAACAAACAAAAAATATTTTCTAGAAAACTTCATTCACATTTTTCTTTCGTTTGACTGACGGCTGGAAGTCGACGCGATTCTGTCCCGTGTATGGCTCCGGTTGGTTCTGCCCGCCCAGAACCCCCCCGCTGTCCGTCAATCATCAGCGATCAGACCTGGATAACTGACAGTCCGTCTGGTTTCCTTGACGACGCTGCGGTGGGGGCGTCGGGGTCGGAGGTCAGATGTGTCGAGGGCACCACGCTCCCTCCAAGGCAGCCATGTTGATTCCTCTCAGGTCGCCGAAGTCGTCGCCGTCTCCGTCGCAGTACTCGCCGTCATCGTCGTGGTCGTCGAAGCGAGTGGTGTAACTGGTCGACGCCTTCTGCTGCAGAGACACCACAGAGCGTTTCATCACGCAGGAACACAAACACAGAATCTGGTTTCATTGTTCTGTCGTCGCCCACAGAAACACAGATGACTTGTTTTTATTCTCTTCAGTTATTAAGTGGAAGAGTCGACAGGAAGTGAAACACATGAAGGAGTGTAACTGTGGCGTTTACCGTCCGGACCACCGGCTCTCTGAAGGGAGGACACACCATGTGGAAGCGAGGGATGGCCACGTGGAAAACTTCCTCTTTGTTGGCTACAAGAGACACGACAACATGAGACGAGCGTCACAGAGCTGATCGTCCGTACGAGTCCATGAAACATCAGCAGCTTAATTAAAAACCAGAACGTTCGCTCACCCAGTCTGTGGAAGGTGTAGTGCCCCTCCATGTACTCTGACGGGGTGGAGAAGGTGGTGCAGCTGGCGTACTCGTGCACCTTCCCAGGCGTCATGACCGGAAACTCTCCTGCACACACACACACACACACACACACACACACACACACACACACACACACAGATTGAGCAGGTGGTATCAGCTGACATCGGCGGATCTGCTCAGGTGATCATGTGATGCGATGCGAGCAGCGTACCGACCACGCCCGGACCCTGGACTTCCTCCACGTTGCCGTCGGAGGTGGTGATCTTCCAGTAGCGGCTGTCGAGCTGACAGGCGGCTTCAGGCGAGGCGCCGCTCGACATCTCTATCCTGAAAACACACGAGGAGCCTCGCTGTTAAAGACGGACGACGGGTCCACACTTCCTCCCACGGAACCAACATGACGTCGATGTTATTTTAAGACGCACGTCGCTCGGCCGTACCTGATGCGGTAGGTGAAGAAGAAGTGCGGTGGATGGACGGAGGACAGCTCTGGCAGGAAGGAGGTAGAAACGGAGACGGTGATGTCACCGGTGGTCGCCACGCAACCTTTGTCGTGCACATACCTGCAGACACAATCAGGAACACGTCGGTCGACAAACGATGGTTTACACAGCGCAGATTAAAGCTGAATCTGTTCACATGAGGCGTTCTGCTCAGCATGTCGGGGTTTTGACGTTCCTACCTGAAGATCTGGTCTCTGATGATCGGATATTCTCCTGTGACGACGTTGTGGACGTAAGTCGTGAACCACTCTAAGAAACAGGAACCTGGTCGCACACAGAAACTTATTATTCTTTACCTTCATTCTGTCTGAGGGACAGAAACAGGAAGTGTAACGTTGTGAAGTCACGTAGCTACAACCGGAGCTGTTTTACAGAGAGTCAGATAGGCTCGTTAATATTAGCAGAATCAGCTGTTAGCACTTCCTGTTAGCACTTCCTGTCATGTGTTTACAGACGACCATCACTGGATCAGTGTGAGACTGAAGGAAACTCTGTGGAGTTCTGCTCTTACACGCAGCGTCTTTTCAGTCACATCAAGGGAAGTTTTATCTTCAGGAGGTTGAAATCAAACTGAATCTAAAGATGTGAATCATCAGTGAACAGACCTGTGATGAACATGTCGATAGCTGACGGATCCTGAGCCGTCTGATCCTGGAACACAAACACAGGTCACATGTTTAAAGCACTGCACTTACATTTATTATATTTATTTAGTATCGTTTGTGTCTCTGACTGTTAAACCATTTGTCCACTGACTCTTCTCTGAGGGAAATTCATCACTAATAAGTAGGTCTAAAGTTTTCAGTGTGTTTCTGTCTGTAAGGAAGCACTCTCTGTGAGGTTTATTTTGAAAGAACAGGAAGTGTACGTACAGGGCAGGGGTAGAAGCTCTCGAACATCCGCCGTCCCTCCGCCGGCTCCAGAGCCATGTACTGGCTGAGCCCGGTGTGGAAGCAGAAGGTGAGCGGGAGGCAGCGCCTCATCCCTTTCCTCTGCTGGAAACCTCCAGCCGCCGTCTCCACGTCCAGCAGCACCTCCGACCGGTAGTGGTTCGACAGGGACATGCTGCCCATCAGCCTGCCGACAGACAGACAGACAGTTAGACAGAGAGACAGGCAGGTGGAGGAGAGTCTTCAGACTGATACCGACCCCGGGATCACCAGCTTCTGTCCGTTGTGGATGCGGTACGAGCAGCGGTAGTCGTCAGGGAGTCTGCAGCCGATCTGAGCCTCGATGTCGTTCAGCTCCACCTCTGTGGCGCCCTCTGATGACGAAAACCAACATTACAGTTAAGATGCAGGACGGAAACAGCTGGAAGACGCCCGGAGGGTTCAGTCAATCTGAGCTCGCTGCCGTGTGACGTCACCTTTGAGCGAGGCGATCATGCGAGGACACCTCTGCTGCAGGAAGCTCTTCAGCTGCTCCCAGGCTCTCTTCAGCACCGGGTAGTACTGCATGTAGCGGCCCAGGTCTCTGTAGTACTGTTTGAACAGGCAGTACCAGGACACACCGCTCTGCAGCCGGTCCGCACTGGACACACACACACACACACACACACACACACACACACCACCACTGTTAATGCAGACAAACAGCAGGTAGAGCTGATTCTCCGGTCACACAACCAGATGACTTTGGCAGAGAGCTGCAGTCAGAAGTCAAACGATGGAAAACATGAAGAAATCAGACAGTTTGTAGCTGTTTTGTGTCTTTGTAGCTGTGTTGTCTCTTTGTAGCTGTTTTGTGTCTCTTTGTAGCTGTTTTGTGTCTTTGTAGCTGTGTTGTGTCTCTTTGTAGCTGTGTTGTCTCTTTGTAGCTGTTTTGTGTCTCTTTGTAGCTGTGTTGTGTCTCTTTGTAGCTGTGTTGTGTCTCTTTGTAGCTGTGTTGTGTCTCTTTGTAGCTGTTTTGTGTCTCTTTGTAGCTGTTTTGTGTCTCTTTGTAGCTGTTTTGTGTCTTTGTAGCTGTGTTGTCTCTTTGTAGCTGTGTTGTGTCTCTTTGTAGCTGTGTTGTGTCTCTTTGTAGCTGTTTTGTGTCTCTTTGTAGCTGTTTTGTGTCTCTTTGTAGCTGTGTTGTGTCTCTTTGTAGCTGTGTTGTCTCTTTGTAGCTGTTTTGTGTCTCTTTGTAGCCGTTTTGTGTCTCTTTGTAGCTGTTTTGTGTCTCTTTGTAGCTGTTTTGTGTCTCGTTGTAGCCGTTTTGTGTCTTTGTAGCTGTGTTGTGTCTCTTGGTAGATTTATTTTGGAGTGTTCTCTGAGCAGACACGGGCTGACAGGAACAGGAACAGTAACAGTACTCACTCTGAGAGCAGCCAGTGTTTGGAGCACAGTGTTCTCCACAGCGGGTTGTGTTTGGACAACTCATTCAACCTCCGGCTCACAAAACTACAACTGGAGAGAGACAGACGTTAATCACCACATGAGCAGACGCACTGAGAGGACGTTTCATGAGCGGAGGACAGAAATCAAACACCGCAGCCTGTTTCTGATCATTATAGAATCAATACTTCGGACTAAACTTCTTCAATTCTGAGAGATTCTTCATGTTTCTGACATTTTATGGACTAAACGCTCCTTGTTCACTAAACCCGACAGAATAAATTAACTCCTGGTCGATCGATTGATTGATTAGCTGATCAACAGGAACGTAATCAGCAGATATTCAGATCATTGAATAATCATTCAAAGGCAAACATTTATATTTCATACAGTACATGTCTATAAATAATGTCCTGCTTTTCTCTGTATCATTATAAAACAACGATAATAATATAATAACTGGTACTTTTACTTCACTACATGCTTGTAGTACTACTTTAAGGTACCGCTTTATGCTCTGGTGTACTTGTACTGCGACAGGCTGACAGTACTTCAGTACTTGTTTCACTTGAAGTGAAAACTTCCTCCACAGCTGAAAATCCTCCTTCAATAACTGAAATCCAGTCTGATGTAACAGAATGACTTCATGTTACGTGTCCACTGCGGGCTAACAAACGTAAACAAACAGTTAGCAGCTGTTAGCCGGATGCTAACTGTGCTAAGATCGGTGTCTGACCTCCATGTTAGCTCGATGCTACATGACAGCTGCTGTCTGTCTGTGCTCGTGCTGAGTTCTGTCAGGAAACAACACCAGCGTCTCTTTCTGCCGCTCTGTTTGGAATTAGCACTAAATAAACAGCTAGCTTAGATGCTAGGCTAACGAGCTGCTAGCTTGTCCTGTCAGCCGACAGAAGCTCGCGTGACAACATGACAGTAACTTCAGTAAGTCTCCTTCGGGCCGTGAACAGGGTCGATCTCTGCTGTCTGTCGCTCGGCTCACTTTCACTGCTGCCGTTTGTTCGTGTTGTTGTTAGCCGCCTGTTAGCTTAGCAGCAGCCGCTAGCCCGCCGCAGCTTGTTTACTTCCGCTCGTTAACAAACAGACGGCGCTTCCTGTCAGTCTGAGCTCGGCGCTGAGGGCGGACCGGCTCTCAGATACATACTGGATCAGGTCTCTGAAGCCCAGGAAGGACAAGACGTGCAGCAGCGGGTCTGAAGGGAGCTGGTCCATCCGTAACTCCGTGGAAGCTGCCATTGTTAGCGCCGCTTCTTCTTCTGCTGCTTTTAATGGCGCCTGCTGAACAACGTGAGAGCGGACGGGCGCCACCTGCTGTGTGCGGGGCAGCGTGCAGCCCCGCACACACGCCCCGCTCTCCTTTCAAGGGTTCAACACTTAGTATCAGGCTTAAAGTAACTAAACAACAACAACAACAACAACAACAACAACAACAACAACGATATAAACAGACGGTAAACATCTTAAACATGATGGGATGAGGATGAGCAGTCAAAGATAAATCTGGTACACTTCGATTAGAAAAGACTGATCAGTCAGGAGAAACAGCAGAGTCGTGTTCAGGAAATGTATTCAGTGGAAGAGTTTACCTTCGTTTGGAGATTTAAAGAAAATATAAGCAGAAGAAGTCGACGGTTCAAGTCTTAACTGTTGTTTTGGGTCATTTTTAGATGGTTGTGGTGCCGTTTGGTGTCTCTTAGTAGTTTTGCATCCCTTTGTAGTCACTCAGTGTGTCTCTGTGGTCGGTTTGTGTCTCTTAGTGCTTGTTTTTATCTCTGTAGTGGTTTTTTTCTGTGAGGTAACTGTCTTGTTCCAGTGTTGACATGGGTTGAGGCAGAAACTGAACCCTAAGAAACCTTTGTGTTCTCATCAGGGAGTTGATCCCTCTCACCGTTACAGGTTGGCTCACTTCTGTCTTAATGTTATACTTCTTCCTTCACTGTATACAAGTCCAACTACAGGCAGTGTGTTGGTGTCTGGACTACCTGATCAAACTCTGCTGACAGACTTTCACCTCCGTATCTGAGAGTAAACATTTGCTCTGCGCTGTGCTGAGTCAGACAAACTGAATCAGTGGAGAATCAAAGGGACTTCAGCATGTGTTTAACTTAAATTTACTTTTTACTTTAGTTTATTCACTTCATGTTCTTCAGTTGTGTTGTTTGAACTGTTTCACAGTTTTCCAGGTGTGGGCGAGTAAAGGGGACTGAACCCTGATGTTAACCCGACCTTTGACCCCAGCAGCTGTTCGTTTACACAGCTGACGTCTTTACAAACAGCTGGAGAACAAAAGTTCATACGGTCACTGCCGATCACTCACAGAGATGCTCAGACTGTCAAATTTCTTCAGTGTTACTGTGAGGCCACAAAACAGGAAATAGACCCATTGTCATTCCCTCTGGTGCCACCGTCAGGTACAACCAGGAAGGAAAAGAGTATCAACATCTAAAGGCAGATGTTAGATATTATAGGCATTGGGTTGGGTACAAGCCCCAATCCCAAGATGCATCGCTGATTTAGAGGAACATGACAACGAGCTCAAGGTATCGACCGGCCTCCAAATTCCCCAGATCCAGACCCGATCAAACATTCATGGGACATGCCGGAACAAGTCTGAACAATGGAGGAACATTGGCTCTGACCCATCAAGGTACGAACTCACATCTTGTGAGGTGAAGCCAAAGACCAGAGGTGTCAAGGCGTCAACCTGGGCTTTGAATTCCCCACATCCCAGTCAATCAAGCATCCATGGGTCATGCCGGAACAGATCCGATCCATGGAGGTCCCACCATGGATCAGATTTGCCTGTGATCCAGAGAGGCATTGCCACACAAGCTCTCCTGTGGTGTATGGCATCAGGGTGTTGCCTGTGAATCCTTGAGTCCTATAGGTACCAATGTTTGGCCTTGATAGATTGGATTTGTTCTAGCTCACCATACAGATGCCTGATCACATCGGGATTTGGGGAATTCAGAGGCCAGATCAACACTTTGGCTCTTTGTCTCTGGCCCCACCTCGCAACCTACAGGACTCAAGGATCCTACAGCCTGGTGCCAGACACCACAGGACACCTCCAGATGTCCTGTTTCCATGCCTAGACGGGCCAGAGCCAAGTCCAATCCACGGTAGTCCCTCCATGGACAGGACTTGTTCCTGCATCTCCTACGAATGGATCCATTGGATTGGGATCTAGGGAATTCAGGGGCCAGATCAACGCCTTGGCTCTTTGTCTTTTGCCCCACCTTACAACCCACAGGACTCCATGGATCTGCTGCCAAAGCCCTGGTGTCAGACACCACAGGACACCTTCAGAGGTCCTGAATCCATGCCTTAGTGGGTCAAAGCCAAGTCCGATCCATGATGGGGACTCCCATGATGCTTGATCAGATTAGGATCTGGGACTTTGGCCCCACCTTGCAACCCACAAATCGATCCAGTGGTGCCAGATACAACAGGACATCTCTAGAGGTCCTATACCATACCCCGACAAATCAGAGAATTGAGTTCTGACGAATTTGGTTTCCAGGTTGATGCTTGAGCTCTTTGTCACGTTCCTCAGGTCATTCCTGAGTAGTAGCATTGTCGTAGGGCACATATTCCTGCTGGGGGGACCACTGTCGTCAGGTAATGCCTTTGTCATGAGGAGGTGTATTTGGACTGCATTGTTTGGGTGGGTGGTGCAGGTCAAAGAACATCCACAAGAATGGCAGGACTCAAGTTTTCCCAGCAGAATATTGCATTGTAAAGGGATGATCAGTGTTTTTCACCGGTTTGTCCTGTAAATGTTACGGCTGATCAGAGAGTACACAGTAGCAGTAAATGTTGTGTACATGTACGTGTCCTACATCAGAGAGCTGCAGTCTGTTGGCTTAGTCAAAGTAAACATGTGGAGGACTCACATTAAACATGTCCGACTCATCAGGCCGACTCATACTTTGACCCTTTGGTCAATAATCCCCCGCACAGACAAAGACAGACAGACTGAGGCAGACTGAAGAGAGGCTCTGCTGGATCTGGTTCTGAGGATCTGCTTGGAGGTCTGGATCATGGTGGAACCATTATTTAAACCGGCTTCTGTTCTTCTGCTGTTTCTACTGCACGGCTGCCTGGCACAACATGGTACCTCCACCGTACTACATGCTTGTTTTCTTACTGGTGTCGTTGTGTTAGAAGTAGTCTAAAAGTACTTCCTGCCAGTAAAGAGTTGGACGATAGTCATGATTGGTCGTATAAAGTGTTAGTAACGTACTATTAAATTATATACTTTGTGTACAAATATATGCAGCTCAAAGTATTTTACAGCCACCGTACACAGAATCAAATTAAATCAGTCAAAAGAAGTTTAAGATTTAGAAATCTTTACAGTATTTGTTGGTAAATGTGTTGTACTTTGTAAATCAATGTTACTGCAGCTTCATCTCTTTTCTTAAATCGTCGGAAAAAACTTAAAACCACTGATGGAATGTAACTAAGTACATTTACTCAAGTAAAACTTAGAGGTACTTGTACTTTACTGGAGTATTTTAATTCCCTGCTACTTTATACTTTCACTCCACCACACTTTGGAGCTAAATATTGTATTTTTACTCCACTATAGATTGTAAGTAGTGGTATATATATACACATGTTAATATATGGATCAGTTACTTTACTGATACTTTTGATACTTGAGTACATTTATCATCAGATACTTTAAGACTTTTACTCGAGTACTCTTCATATGGGTGACTTTCACTTTGACCAAAGTAATATTTTAACAACACTTTGCTGATGATACTGTACTTTTTCTATGCAGGACTTTTACTTGTGCAGTAATAGAGTACTTTTAAATAGCAATATTACTGCTGTTACTTAATATTTGTACATACTACAAACATTAATTCTTCCTTCATGACGGTTTTAATGTTCAGTGTTTGTTAAAAATCATCAGAAGTGTGAATTTAATATTCAGTCGGCCCTCCCTGACTTGGACAAAATAATAGAAACATAGAACTGTCTTTGAAACCTGTAGAAAACAGTGATCGAGATGTTTCTGTCTGCAGTTTTCCTCAACAGCCACGTGGCCTCGCAGGTGCTGGTCAGGAACCGTCGAGCCAACTCGATGTTTGAGGAGGTGAAACCAGGTGACTTATCTCTGACCACAAAGTCTGTGTTTGTGTTTTTTTTAACAAATTGACAAAACAATGATTATTTGAGTCTCGAGTCACCTTCAAGATATCGTGTGACACTGACAGTTGTAGACACTCTTTTACTAAAATACTGCACTTTTAAGTACTTGTGCTTTATTTTGATATTTCATATGTTTCAGGGGTAAATATTGTTTCAAGGCTTTAGTTACTTTTGTAGGTTTTCATTTATAAGTTACATTAATTAAAATTAATGTAACTTATAAATGATGCATACTTGCATCTAGCTAGCTGATGAAAAATCCCCACCTGCATAATGAGTTCTGACGAGTATTTCCTCACTCTAAGTAAAATATCTAAGTGCTTCTTCCACTGCTGGACCTTTAGGGAGCCACTTTGTTACAGTGTATAAATGTGTTTAATCAATTTGCATTATTATCATCATTATTATTAATGTGAAGGGAACCTGGAGCGAGAGTGTGTGGAAGAAATCTGTGACCATGAAGAAGCCAGAGAGGTGTTTGAACAGACGGACAAAACAGTACGACTCCACTTTGTTCTGATTTCATTCACTCTACTGTCGATTAATAAAAAAGTAAAAGTACTGCAAGCTAACCAGAACGCTCGCTCTCCTCCCTGCAGGACAACCTTCTGGAACAAATACCTGGGTGAGTACGAGCTTCAGTGACAGCAGAGAAGACCAGGTTCATTCTTCTGGTGTCTGTGAAGTCAAGTTTGATCAGATGTTTGCTGCACTGCAAACATGAACAAAGTCCACACACACACACACACACACACACACACACATACACACACACACACAACCCTGAGTACACAAACCTCTAACGACCTGTCTGTCTGTCTGTCTGTCTGTCTCTCAGACTGTAAAGGAACTCAGATGGTAAGAAGTCAAGATAACATCGACATTGTCAGACAGTGTTTAGAAGGTAAGTATGAACAAAACAATGTGAAAAAGTTCATCCTATAAAATGTACATGTACACTGACACAGAGTGTGTGTGTGTGTGTGTGTGTGTGTGTGTGTGTGTGTGTGTGTGTGTGTGTTCAGGTCAGTGTATTTCTGGTACAGGAGTAAACTATGCAGGAAACATCAACGTCACAGAATCAGGCATCCCGTGTCAACACTGGAGCAGCAGCTTCCCACATCCCATAATAAGGTAACTAACAAACAAACAAACAAACAAACAAACAAACTAACTAGGGTCAATGTGGTGAACACACAAAAAATAAAACAAGCAATAATCTAACGTAATAATCGTCTGCTCACCTGTGTGTCTGCTCGTCTGTCTGCTCACCTGTATGTCTGCTCGTCTGTCTGTCTGCTCGTCTGTCTGCTCACCTGTCTGTCTGCTCGTCCGTCTGCTCACCTGTGTGTCTGCTCGTCCGTCTGCTCACCTGTGTGTCTGCTCGTCCGTCTGCTCACCTGTCTGTCTGCTCACCTGTCTGTCTGCTCACTCGTCCGTCTGCTCACCTGTCTGTCTGCTCACCTGTCTGTCTGCTCACTCGTCCGTCTGCTCACCTGTCTGTCTGCTCACCTGTCTGTCTGCTTGTCCGTCTGCTCACCTGTCTGTCTGCTCGTCTGTCTGCTCACCTGTCTGTCTGCTCACCTGTCTGTCTGTCTGCAGGGAGTTTAATGCGTCGGAACCAGACAGCATCCTACACGAGAACTTCTGTCGTAACCCTGACAGCCAGGCGGACGGACCCTGGTGTTTCACCAAGAACCCAGTGATCGCGAAGCAGAAATGCAGGATCCCTAAATGTGGTGAGTATCTGCGAGTACGACTAACTTCATCCTAAAGTACTACAACTACTCTACACATTGTAAATATACATGTACAAAAACCCGCCCACTTTCTCAGGTGAGCCTTTCGTCCCGACCACCGTGGCCCCAGAACCAGTCAGAACCGACGAGTGTTTACCAAACTCTGGTATAGACTACGTTGGCGACCTGGCTGTGACCCTGGGAGGTCACACCTGTCTGCTGTGGTCCTCATCGGAGGCAACAGTCCTCAGTCACGACAAAGAGTTCATCCCCGAGGTCAGCCTGCCCGGCAACAAGTGCCGTAACCCTGACAACGACCCCGAAGGCCCCTGGTGCTACGTGAAGGTTAACGGAAACGTGACTGTCGACTACTGTGACCTCCATCTGTGTGGTAAATATACAGAACAAGTCTCCACCTGTCCCTCTCTTTACCTGTCTGTCTGAACCTGGCTGTCTCTCTCCACCTGTCTGTCTCTCAGAGGACTCCTTGGTTGAGGATAAGTTTACCACAGAGACTGAAGGCAGGGAGCGCTCCGTCCTGGGGCCGGCCAAGAAGCTGTTTTTCAGTCCTCGCACATTTGGGCAAGGAGAGGCCAGTGAGTAACCTTAAACACGAAATCCAACTCCGACTGGTGTATCCACTCGTTTATCGGCCGGTGTATCGACTCGTTTGTCGGCCGGTGTATCGACTCGTTCGTCGGCCGGTGTATCGACTCGTTCGTCGGCCGGTGTATCGACTCAGTTCGTCGGCCAGTGTGTCGACTCGATTCGTCGGCCGGTGTGTCGACTCGATTCGTCGGCCGGTGTATCGACTCGTTCGTCGGCCGGTGTATCGACTCGTCTCGTCGGCCAGTGTATGCGACTCGATTCGTCGGCCAGTGTATCGACTCAGTTCGTCGGCCGGTGTATCGACTCGTTCGTCGGCCAGTGTATCGACTCGTTCGTCGGCCGGTGTATCGACTTGTTCGTCGGCCAGTGTATCGACTCGTTTGTCGGGCCGGTGTATCGACTCGATTCATCGGCCGGTGTATCGACTCGTTCATCGGCCGGTGTATCGACTCGTTCGTCGGCCGGTGTATCGACTCGTTCATCGGCCGGTGTATCGACTCGTTCGTCGGCCGGTGTATCGACTCGTTCATCGGCCGGTGTATCGACTCGTTCGTCGGCCGGTGTATCGACTCGTTCGTCGGCCGGTGTATCGACTCGTTCATCGGCCGGTGTATCGACTCGTTCGTCGGCCGGTGTATCGACTCGTTTATCGGCCGGTGTATCGACTCGTTCGTCGGCCGGTGTATCGACTCATTTACTGTCTGGTGTGTTGCAGATTGTGGAAAGCGGCCCTTGTTTGAACAGCAAGACAAAAAGGACGGGAAGGAGGATGAGCTGTTGGCGTCATATAGAGAAAGTCGCATCGTTGGGGGCGACGACGCTGAAGTGGCCTCTGCACCATGGTAACCACAAAGAAAACAATAAGCTGTAACCATGGTAACCATATCATACAAACAAGAGAACCAGTAGAATGACATGATGTTGCTGTTTGAAGAGAAGATGTTGGTGTTTGCAGGCAGGTGATGCTCTACAAGCGCTCCCCCCAGGAGCTGCTGTGTGGAGCCAGTCTGATCAGTGATCAATGGATCCTCACTGCAGCTCACTGCATCCTCTACCCACCCTGGAACAAGAACTTCACCACCACCGACATCCTGGTCCGCCTGGGAAAACACAACCGGGCCAAGTAAGACTTCCTGACTGCTCGTATGAACAGACTCAAGTAATTGTAATTTCTTAGAACAAGACTGATGAGAATATTGACGACACTGTCCAGGTTTGAGCGTGATACTGAGAAGATCGTCGCCATCGATAAAATCATCGTCCACCCAAAGTACAACTGGAAGGAAAATCTGAACCGTGACATCGCTCTGCTGCACATGAGACGGCCGGTCACATTCACAGATGAGATCTATCCCGTCTGCCTGCCCAGCAAGAAGGTCGCCAGGACGTAAGACAAACACGAACACGCTTTGAGTCAGCTGTTGACGAGCCTTGTAGTTTCTGAATGTGAAGGAAGTGTTTCCTCCACAGCATGCTGACAGAAGGCTTCAAGGGTCGAGTGACCGGCTGGGGGAACCTGAAGGAAACCTGGAACCCAGCAGCAAGAAATTTACCCACAGTCCTCCAGCAAATCCATCTACCAATCGTGGATGAGCAAATCTGCCGCAGCTCCACTACAGTCAAGATCACAGACAACATGTTCTGTGCTGGTAAGACAGAAAACAAGTAAAGTAGAAAGTTTGTGGTTGTTCTGAGTCGACATTTCATGGTCAGCATGACTGTAAACTCTTGTAAATGAGCCTCCAAACTGTGTTTGTCACAGGTTATAAACCAGACGATGCCCAACGTGGAGACGCCTGCGAAGGAGACAGCGGCGGACCGTTTGTGATGAAGGTCAGAATCACTGATCACACACGTAATAACTGCTGATGTGGCTGTTTAATGAACAGATTCAACCCTTCGTTAATGTCAACAAGCTCAACTCCTCGTGTGGGCAAACGTAAGCAGAGGCTGCCGGACAAGCAGATAGAAAACGTAGCAGAACATCTTTCCATCCTCTTCTAGCCTGTGAATATTCTCATTCATCCAGGTCACAGTTATCTCAAGGAAACTGAATCGAATGCAACTGGATTTGGTTTTTGTCTTGAAGACGTTTCACCAGGTGAAACGTCTTCAAGACAAAAACCAAATCCAGTTGCGTTCGATTCAATTTCCTTGAGATATCCATCCTCTTCTGCTTGTCTGGGGTCAGGTCACGTCGGGTCTGTCGGAGTCCTGGGTCGACTCCTGGGTCTCCTCCCAGGTGGTTGTGCCCAGAACATCTCCAAACGGAGGCTGTGAAGTCTGTGAACCTCTTCATTCATCACGTTGTAAATGTTGTCTGTGCAGTACCCAGCAGAGGAGCGCTGGTATCAGATGGGCATCGTGTCGTGGGGCGAAGGCTGCGACCGGGATGGAAAGTACGGCTTCTACACTCACGTGTTCAGGATGAGCAGGTGGATGAGGAAAGTTATCGCGAACGCAGCAGACGATGGCGACGACTAGACACACTTCCTGTTCCGCCTGTCAAGCAAGATGTTGCTAATAAAGTTTGTTCACATCCTAACAAGCTGTTTCGTTGTGTTCTTTCTGAGGAGAACCAAGTGCTGGTGCCGGGCTGGTTCTGGGCTGGTTCAACTTGTGAACCTTTAAAACCGGTTTACCTGGTCCTTGGTCATGATAACTCCGCCCCCAGCAAAGTGTCGGTGGTGCTCTGGAACCAGTTTCCTGGCTGAGAGATACGAACTGGTTCCAGAGTAGGTGCTGGCTCCGAACCAGCACCAGAACCAGCACCAGGTTTGCACTGATCAAGAAAAGGGTAAATGTATGGCGTCCTCTCTAGCTCCACCCTCTCGTCCAAATACGGTCACGTCCGGTTCAAAACAACAACATGGCGACAGCTGCAACGCCAAACTTCAGGGCGACGCCACAGTGGGTTTGAAGAAAGTAAAAATCGAGTCAGAATCTTAAACACAACAGCTTTTATAGATGTAAAGCACAGATACAAAATCTCCATGGCAACACAAACACAGCTTCCCATTGGACGCTCAGTTTCTCACACATCACCGCTCGCAGTGGTGCTGATTTCATCGACAAACACGAGAAAATAACAGTTATTCTTTACGTCTGTTTGTTCATGAAGCAGTAAACACATGCACAATGACACATACATGACATCATCAATGACATCATTAAATCGCAGCTCATTCCCGTCGCGTGAGCAGAATCATCAGCTCTTCAAATGTGAATAGTGTGGAGTGTTGAAAACCAAACAGATATGGACGCCACAGTCATCACGTCTCTGTGGGGTCAGTCTGTGGCGTCGGCGGCGGACTCCACCACCACCTCGCTGTCAGCAGTCCTGTGTGTCAGCAGGTGTCTGTTCAGGTGAGTTTTGCGGGTGTAGCTCTTGGGACAGTAAACGCAGGCGTACGGACGAACGCTGCTGTGAGACAACATGTGTTTCTTCAGATCGAACTTCCTCCTCAAACATTTTCCACATTCTGGACACGAGAAGGGTTTTTCTCCTGGACACAAACAACACAGACCAACGCATCAGGTTATCTTCCTGATCAAAATCCTGGAAGCTGCAAAGAATCCCAGAAAACGACAGGAAGGCTTCAACAAACAAACAAACAAACAATCTGTCGGCTCACAAACTGTGTTGATGGTTCAGATCCAGTAAATTCAACCAACAAACAGAAAACACTACTTTGGCTCTGATGCAGCATGAAATCTGTAAAGTAACTAAAGCAATCAAATAAATGTCGTGGAGTTGTGTGACATCATCACGCCTGCTCTCACCTGTGTGTATCCTCCGGTGCTCGGTCAGGTGGCAGGAGATGGAGAAGGCCTTCCCGCAGTCCTGACAGACGTACGGACGTTCACCTGTGTGAGTCCTCATGTGTTTCTGCAGGTCTCCTCCGGACGGCCAGCCCTTACCGCACACCGTGCACACGTACGGGCGCTCCCCGGTGTGCCGCCGCACGTGCACGTTGAGGCCGGCGAGCGCGGTGAAGTCTTTGGGGCAGTAGGGGCAGCGGTAGGGCCGCTCGCCGGTGTGCGTCCTCAGGTGGCCCTCCAGGCCGTCGCGTGTCTTGAAGCGCTTGCCGCACTGCGGACACAGGAAGCGGCTCTCGGCGGTGTGGCTGGCCCGGTGCGAGTGGAGGCCGGTCAGAGAGCCGTACGTCTTGTTGCACTGGTCACACTGGTACGAGCGGAAGGTGTGTGTGCGCTGGTGGATACGCAGCTGGGTCACTCCTGGAGAACATGGATCAATACCACAGTTTATTAACGACATCTCAAACATCCCTGAAGCTTTCAGCTGAATCGCAGAGACGTTATTTACGGCGCCGTGCTCCCGCTTCAGACGGGCGCACGCTAACGCTTTAACGCTCAGCGGCTACAGTGAAGTTTGAGCTGAAAAAAGAGTGTAAAGCAAATCTTTTCTGATCAGCTTTGGATCTCGAGACAAGCCGTGTGGATCTGAGATGTTATTTACACCCACAGTGAAGAGAAGAAACACACCTGGAGTCACATGTCAGGTGTCAAACTGAGATTTAAGAAACCTGAACATGAACATGAACTGAATGATGGCTCTCAGGCCACGTTTATACGTAGCAGGGTATTTAGAGAAACGAATATTTCCCCCCCTCGGTTTTCAAAAAAGTTGTCATTTCCATCAACCTGCATAAACACGCCGTCGAGCGCCATTCTAACTCTGCCAAACCTCTGGGCGGCAGTGTAGGGAGAAGGATGAAGCCATGCAAGCCAATCAGAGTCCTCAGAATCAACAACAACGAATAACACGAGCGACTTCCTGTTCCTTTCAAAACAACGCTCACGTGACGTTAAGCATTTTCTGGCGCAGAGCCTAATGAGCGTGAGAAGCTAAAACCCCGTTTCTCCCAGCTGACACGACAACACATAACCGGAGTTTTTAGAAATAATCGTTTTCTGTGATAAAAACGGGGTTTTCGTGTAAATGAGAGGCCAAACCGCCTGGAAATATCTGCGTCTTCCCTTCGTGTAAACGGGGCATCAGAGTCAGTGTTATTTGCACCTGTCGGTCGTTACCTGAGAAGGTCTGGTCACAGAAGCGGCAGTTGTAGCAGGGCTCCGCCCCCTCCACAGAGTGCGACTGCAGGTGGCGCAGCAGCTGCGTCTGAGAACTGAACGTCTGGTCGCACACTGTGCACGTGAGGTCCGGCAGCCGGTGCTGCAGCCGGTGGGCGTCCCTCTCCTTGGCCGACTCGAACACCTTATCACACCTGCTGCAGGTGAAGCCTCCTTTGTCCATGTGGGTCTGCTTGTGATTGGACAGGCTGGACAGGTGGCGGAACTCCTTGTCGCACTGGCCGCACTGGTAGACGGGGCGGGCGCGGTGGCTGCGCTGGTGCGACAGCAGCTCGGCTTTGGTTCTGAAGGTGGCGTTGCACTGGAAACAGGTGTGGGTCTTGAAGGGGCGGGGCCCTGGGACGGGTGGCTCCGGGGGGCGGGGCTCTTCCTCGGGGTCGCCTGGCAGGATCTGCAGATTCATAGCTCCGGTCGCCGTTAAGGCCGAGCCACAGGACTTGTTGGTACGCAGGTGACGGATCACCTGAGGACGGCAGCGGTGGAACAAGTGCTCGTTACAAGTTAGAGCATTTAAAACAAGTTTCCACATGATGTTCAGGAAAACATGAGGAAGTAAAATTAAAAGTATTCATGTGTTCTTATCATAGCTGAGAGTAGAAGTACACAACTACAGTACAAGTACCTCAGTAACTGAACCGTACTTGAGTAAATGTACTCAGTTACTTCCCAGCACTGACCTGAGAGCGGTAGATGAAACATTTGCCACACTGAGGACACTTGTGAGCCACCCGCTGAGAATTATGGGAAATGCTGTACAGAGCGTTGGCCGTGACCTCAGAGCAGGACTGACCTGATTGGTCGACTGTGAAGAGAGGCGGAGTCAGAAAAGACGTTTGGCATGTGTTCACTTGATCGGTGTGTGTGTGTGTGTGTGTGTGTGTGTGTGTGTTACCTGTGTCTTCTGATTGGTCTACAAAGTTTCCAGGCGAGTCCTTCAACCTGACAGGAGAGAGAAGGTGATTGGTGGATTGATCAAAGGACGCAGCTGAAATCTGAGCCAATCAGGAGGACTCACCTGTCCACCTCCAGGTTCACAGGTGGTGTGGCACATTCGTCTCCGCCCTCCTCTGAGCTCTGATTGGACGCCTCCTGCTCCTCCGGCGACATGGTCTCACCAATCACAGTCTCCTCCACCTGCTCCTGCTCGTCCTCCGCCATCACCACCACCTCCACCTTCACCAGCTCCACGTCCAGCTGGGTGGGATCGCCCACGGCAGCGAGAGGGTCTGACTGGACCTCTGTGTCGACAGGAGGAGGGTCGGGATTGGTCGGTTTGGTGAGGAGGGGGTGGGACCAGGCTGAGAGGAGGATCTTCTCTGTGTCGTGAGCCACTGAGGAAAAACACGAGTGAGGTAATCGATCGACAACAAAAAGTGTGTTTGTATTTGACGAAGCGTTTGTGATTTCGTACCCATGGTGGACGCTCGTCCCAGCAGACAGCTCTGATTGGTCAGCAGCTCCCTCAGATCCTCCCTGTCCGCCTCCTGCAGACAGTCCTCCACACCACCGGGGGCAGCATCGAGCCAGGACGACACCTGAGAGACACGTCACATTAAACTCAGCTGACTTGTGTGAGGACCTCCACTGAGAAGCATCAGGTTTTAAAGTCTTTCTTCAGGATCAAAGTGATCCAGCGACAGTCGGCTGTACATCCATGAGTTCTCTGCTAACAGGACGAGCTACCAGCTGACTCGCATAACTTTTAAAGGTGACGTCATGTTTCCTGTTTGCGTAGCTCAGTGTTGAAAACCCTTTTTAATACCACAATATAATTCACATGTGGGGTATTTACTGATGTATTTTCTGTCGTAGCACAAAACACATACATCTCTTGAGCTTGTGTGAACCACAGACCTTATTTCAAGCATCTAACCAAACTCCATTCAAGAAACATGGACTTTAAGAGGAGGGAACTAATAACATTCACATCAGCCTCAGCCGTGCTTTGAGTTTACTGATAGTCAGCTACTGTTAGCATGCTAACACGCTTAACTAGGATAATCGTCACCGCTGTGTGTGTGTGTGTGTGTGTGTGTGTGTGTGTGTGTGGAGGACGAGTCACTGAGGACCTGTTTGAAGTCGGGCACGGGGAACAGCTGCTCGATCCTGGACAGGAAGTCAGATACGAGAGACTGGAGGGCGGAGTCGAAACTCTGGTTGAAAACCTCCTGAAAGAAACATGAGCAGGACCGTCAGCACCAAACGGAGACCTCTGTGCTGCTGTATGATGCAGAGGCAGCACTGACCTGCAGGAGGCGCTGTCTGTCAGCTGGACTCTCTGTCAGCGAGTCAGTCAGAGTCAACAGAGCAGAACAACACTCATCGAGCTCGTCATCAGCCTACCGACAGAACACACAAACAGTCCACACTGAGCCGAACAGAACAGACAACGTTTGCCTTCGATGAGTCAAAGTAAGATCGACAGTTTTGTGGATCGAGTGTTTCGGTTCAACTTTTTAAATTTTACATTTCCTTTAATTTTCTGGTAAGACATCTGGCAAAATGGCAAAGTTTGAGGCTTTAATGTAACTGTACTTTATCTAACATTTTAGGTTTTTAGTTTTATCAAATTTTCCGATGAAAGACAAAAGTTCTTGAATGTCTTTTTAACGAGTCAAACTGTTGGACTGTCTTCTCTTTGTCAGTACTTCTCTTGTTGTTGTGAATAAATAAAGGATGATCAGTGACGAGGAGGAGGTTAGAGACGCAGTCCGAGTCTCACCGTTGCCTCGGAGACGGAGTGGATTCTGTCCAGACAGGTGTGGACGGCTTCAGGGTCACAGAGGGTCACCTGAAGCAAGAGCACTTGAGTAAATGTACTTAGTTACACTACATCATCGTCTGGGTCATGAGTCATCGTCAGTCACCTTGGCTCTGAGCGCCAGCAGCAGCAGACTCCTCTGCCTGTCCGTCAGCAGCTGTGGGACGGCCTCGGTTACCAGGGAAACAAAGTCCTCCAACATCCCATAATGCTTCACGCTCTGCTGGTGTGCCACCTGCCACATGGCTGCTGTCAGCAGGCGGAGAGGAGGGACGAGGAGGCGCAGGGAGGACAGGGGGGGAGTGGAGGCTGTCGAGGGAGAGGAGGACATGATAACATTAAAGATGGCGGCTGATGTCTCTGAGTCCTGGTGTTGCTCAGGCTCAAATATCTCACAGACGTCTTAATGTTATTAACTGAAACCCATTGAACAGGTGAAACTGTGACTTCTTCTGATCTGATCACAGAAGTAAGAATTAGCAGATTTAAGCATGGAGTTTGGCTGGCCTCCACTTTTAGCCAAACTCCATTAAAAAAATCTCAGATTTAAGAATTATTTGCATATCAGCGAGTAAAACTTAATTAGACTGGATTCCAAACAGTGTCGACAGAGGTATAACTTCAATCATGGCTCATGTAGGCGTGTCAGTACCACCACACCTCAAAGCAAGTAAACATTATTAATCCTAATACTACTGTCAGTAAAGTGTTTGTGTCCAAAAATGATGTTTCGATAAACTAAACTGTTACTTCTTCCGATCCGACCACAGAAGTCAGAATTGGCAGATTTCAGCATGGAGATTGGCTTGCTTCAATTCTCAGCAAAACTTCATTGAAAAAATAATAGATTTAAGGATTTGGTGATTAGCGACATAGTAAAACTTACTTAAACGGGATTTATTCACGTTTCCTAAATACAGACAGCATTCTCTACAATTCGTCATTAAAGTCTAACACAGAATATAGATCTTAATTCTTTTTTGAGGCTTTTTACAGTGTCAGCAGTTGCCACAGCCACATTTAGTGCGCCTCATATTAGTTCATTATTTGAGGATGTGGATGATGATGAATGAGGACACAATAAACACAATTTGTGGCTTTACAGGAGAGCCACAAACAGAGGCTAGCCCAGGAAGGCTAGCTAGTTGGCTGAAACGACCAAACGATAATACAATGTATTCGTCTTAAAACGCTTGTCTTTACTAAAATACTCACTATTTTGTATGTTGCACACATGCCGAATTACACTACAACGACAGACGAGTCATAATGGAAAATTTGAGATTTCCTTTTACATTTACTACCTTTCCACGGATCAAACAATGTTAAAATCGTCAGTTTTTTGCATGGAGTCTGGAGCGTATCCGTCCAACTATCAACAACACAACTTTGGCTAGCTGGCTAACGTTTGCTCCTTCATTAGCCCGCCAAATGAGACACTTCTGATGAAATACGGTAAACTGGTTATTAAACGTCATCAACACTCACCCATCATACTTCTACTGTCGCACACCTCTTGTTCACGTTACAACACTGCACTAGAACCAGGTTAGCTTGGTGAGCTAACAGCTAACCAGTGTTTACAGTCCAGCTCACTGCAGCCCCGCCCCTCACACCGGAAGCACACCAACCACTTCCGGCTGTGGAGTGAGGTTATTTGGGCCTCTTGTGCAGGTAAAGGTGTTTATTTACTGATGAGATAAACATCTGCTCCTGCCAGCTGTTTCGGCTAACTTTATTGACATCACAACACGTTAACGTTCACATAAATTCTTTATTTATACAACTTAATATGAACAATTTGACCTGAAGGCCAAACCTGATGAATGAGGCTGATGTTCATCACATTTCTGATGATGTTATTTTATTTTTGAAAAAGATTTTATTTAATAAAATATCTGAAGTGTCACAAATATTTTGGGAATTCTGTTTTGTAATTTAAATGAAATTATTGCCCAACTGATTCATAAAAAATGAGATAATATCAGGTGATATTTACACAAACTGATACACGACAGACTGATGTTGTTGAGAACAACAGCAGACACATATATGTGAAGGACATTAACATATTAATGAATCAAGTTTTAATTTATTTATTTAAATAGGTGAAAATGTATCAAAAAACAGAGCAGAGGAGTAGTTTCACAATGTTTAAACCATAAAGTATGGAGGACTAAACCGATAAACATTCACTGTGAGCATTATCAGATCAATGAAACCATTAATCAGCTAATCATCACTGAAACGACAGTGATTGGCTCCTCTCTCACCTCTCACCTGACACATAATCCAGGTGTAATCCCTCCGTCCTCCTGTGCTTCAGTAACTGGATTAACAGACTTCAGTTGACAGCAGCCTAGAAAGCAAACGAGACAAACAGTAAGAAAGAGACGAGAAAAACCACCAACACGGAGGAGAGAAGCAGCGGGACCGGCCCTGTGGAAGGACCGGCGGCCATTTTTTTGGAGTCTGGATCGGAACAGAGCAGATCGGGATCAGCTGTCAGGACCGGATCTGTGGACCTATTGTTTCATCATCCTCTCCTTCCTCCTGTCCTCTCCTCAAACGGTCTACCGGCCAACTGCTAACTGCACTTAGCTTCAACTAGCCGCTGATACAATTAAATTCAATGTTAACTCATTTAGCTTCTTTATTTTAGCCTGTGACTCTAGCTGCCTTAGCATTAGCTGTAAATTTAGCCTGAATGTTACTTAACCCAGCCTGGTTTTCATTTAACGTAGCTGTTAGCCTGGTTTTAATTGACTAATTGACTTCAATTTAGGCTGTTGAAATTTAGCCTTGTTGTTCGTGAGCCTGGCTGAAATTCAGCCTAAATTTAGCCAAGCTTCAATAAAGCCTGCCTTTAAAATGTTAGCATTGTTTTGTTTCAGCTAGGTATTAATCAGACACAGTATTTTTGGTTGTAGTTATCTTAGCCTTGCTAACAAAACTTGGCTGTTCATTACTTAAACACTATACTAAGTTGAACTGGTGCTAATTTAGCCACTTTGAAAATCAGCCCTGCTGCAATTTAACCTTTGTTTAATCTAGCTGGCTATAATTTAGCCTAGCTTCAAAATCCAGCTTTGCCTCGCTTTCAAGTTAGCATGGCTGTGACAACGCCAAGGCGTAATCTAGCCCTAAAAAACCTTAGCCTTGTTGTAATTTAGCGAGGTCATATTCTGGCCCACCATATTTGGTTGTAATTAGCTTACAAAGCCTTGCTATTAATTACTTGCTAGCCTTGCTGTAATTCAGCCTCGTTTAATTTAGCCCGACTGTATCGCAAGTCAGGTTTAATTTAGCCCGACTGTATCGCAAGTCAGGTTTAATTTAGCCCGACTGTATCGCAAGTCAGGTTTAATTTAGCCCGACTGTATTGCAAGTCAGGTTTAATTTAACCCGACTGTATCACAAGTCAGGTTTAATTTAGATTGACTGTATCACAAGTCAGGTTTAATTTAACCCGACTTTATCACAAGTCAGGTTCAATTTAGTCTGACTGTATTGCAAGTCAGGTTTAATTTAGCCCGACTGTATCGCAAGTCAGGTTTAATTTAACCCGACTGTATCGCAAGTCAGGTTTAATTTAGCCCGACTGTATCGCAAGTCAGGTTTAATTTAGCCCGACTGTATCGCAAATCAGGTTTAATTTAGCCCGACTGTATCGCAAGTCAGGTTTAATTTAACCCGACTGTATCGCAAGTCAGGTTTAATTTAGCCCGACTGTATCGCAAGTCAGGTTTAATTTAACCCGACTGTATCGCAAGTCAGGTTTAATTTAGCCCGACTGTATCGCAAATCAGGTTTAATTTAGATTGACTGTATCACAAGTCAGGTTTAATTTAGCCCGACTGTATCGCAAGTCAGGTTTAATTTAGCCCGACTGTATCGCAAGTCAGGTTTAAATTTAGCCCGACTGTATCGCAAGTCAGGTTTAATTTAGTCCGACTGTATTGCAAGTCAGGTTTAATTTAGCCCGACTGTATCGCAAGTCAGGTTTAATTTAGCCCGACTGTATCGCAAGTCAGGTTTCATTTAGCTATATCCAAAAACATAAACAAGTCCTTGCAATGAATCCAGACAGAGAAGAAGCTGACGTGTTTTCGGACACAGAAGACCCGAACCCTCCAACAGCAGGAGATGAGGGAGGGAATGAGGAGGAAGAGGAGGATGAGGATGAGGAGGAAGATGCGAGGGTCTTCAATGCATGGATGCATCGGTACAGAGGAGGCGAACGGCAGGAGAAAATCGGAGAAGAGGAGGGTGAAGAGGCGCCAGAGGAGGGAAGACCTGAGAGCAGATGCAGCATCGAGCCACCGGTCCGGACGAGGGCCGACCGCCGGGCCTCGCTGCCATGTCCGGTAAGAGAACCAGCAACTCTCCATCACAGCTCAAAGCCGGTTGTAAAGTTGTAAAGTGTCTCTGACCCGAGGACATCCAGTTTTAGTCCAGTTTTGTCTTTGAATTGGATTTTGATATGAAGTGTCAGAAACTGGAACCACAGCTGCAACTTCATGCATCGTCAGTCAGCACACTGTTGGGCCTCGGTGAAGGTATACTCTCTTGTGATTGCTGTTCTAGTTGTCAATGTGAAAACCCTGACATGATCAACTCAGCAGTCATCCTGAGCTGTCCACTGAGTGCTGAGCACCTTCCTCATCACGTCCATGTTTGTGTGCTCGTCTGCAGCAGGTAGCTCACCTGACTCACCTGAAGGTACATTTACTGCAAACTCCTTATGTTCAGGTGTAAGTGAGCAGCCGGACCAGTCTGATCAGTTCATCCCAGTTTATTTGATCAGCTCGGAGGAACCCTGAGGCTGGAGAACATCAGCGAGGTGCAGCTCGTCCAGGAGGTCTCGTTAGCTGTTCACCTCAGAGCCTCTCAGGATCCATTTTTAGCTGCATTAGCAACGAGCGTTCTGCTTTAACGAGGGCGGCTCAGTGGACGCTGAGCTCTTTGGTCCACTTGGGTGTTAAAGAGAAGCCACTAATGAGGCTTTGGACTCGTGGTCTCGTTTATTTCTGCTTGTTTAAGTGGATCAGTGAGTCAGAAGAAGATAAAGATAAAATGTTGTGACTGGTGTTGAATCTAAAAAACCAGCTGACGTCTCTTTCTCTGTCTGTCCAGAGCACTCTGTCGTCCATGCAGCTGTCTCGTCTGCACTCGTCCACCCAGGCTCCGGTGACGGCGAGGGTCCTCCTGCGCCGCACCTCCTCCCGCCGCCTCCTGCCGTCGCCGCAGGAAGCGACTGCACCCGTCCCCGAGCGAAGACCCTCCCTCATTCCTCCAATCCCGGAGGCCGCGGCGCCGGAGAAGAGGAGCACGTTCAGGAGACGCAACGTCATGTCGTTGGTGGGTAGACGGACAGAAACAGATTCATGTTGCATGATTTAAACTTTAAAGGGTCATTGCAACAGATTGATGCCTCGTGTCTGTGTGAAGCTACAGCCAGCAGAAGGTTAGCTTAGCTTAGCATAACTAGGAACTAAAGCTGTCAAAGTACAGTATTTACCTCTGACTGTTTACTCCTCTGAAATCTAAATACTCAGTCAAAGTACAAGTACCTCAGACGTGTACTTCGGTCAGTACTGAGTGTTCTGAGGATGTCTGTGACGTGTTTGTGCTGCAGAGCGACGCCTACAGCGTGTGTCTCATCTGTCACAACGACCTGAGCCAGGGGAGCGGCGGCACCAGAGAGCTGCAGTGCACACACACCTTCCACAAAGAGGTAACACACACACACACACACACACACACACACACACACACACACACACACACACACACAGGTTATGACACGGTCTCAGCTCTGCTCTCCTGTCTGTGTTCAGTGTATAGAGGAGTGGCTGTGGAGGAAGCAGTCCTGTCCCACCTGTCACGTTCAGGTGTCCGTCCCTCAGCCTGCCTACTGGAACTCCACCAGGGTCAAAGTCCCCTAGCACCGCCAGGAGGAGACAGTGACATCATCAGCCTTCGCCAAAACCTGAGGAGGGGACTGTGACATCACCAAAGTCCTTTAAAATGACAGTGACATCGTCAAAGTCTCCTAACAATTCAGTAGTGAACTGTGACATCACCAGAGTGTTTTAGAATCTGAAGTATTGGATGGTGACGTCACTTAAGACCTCTGGAACTTCCACCAGTCAACTGTGACATCATCAGAGTCCCCCAAAACATTTAGCAGAGAACTATGACATCATTAATTCAAGAGGACAGTGATGTCAGAGTCCTGGAAAACATCATTAGGAGAGGATGATGACATCATCAAGGTCGTCTCAAATCATAAGCAGTGGACTCTTACATCACTCAATCCTGTGAGATGTCCAGTGGTTAACTATGACATCATCAAATCTTTTAAAACTTTCAGTGGTAGACTGTGACATCATCAGGGCCCCATAAAACGTCCATTCATAAGGTGTGACATCACCAAAGTTTCCTAAATCTAAAATGGTGGACAGTGACATCATGACATCATCCAGACACATGACGAAACGGAACTATGGATGAACATGAACATGGATGATGTCATGACAGTGTTTAGCAGGTAGAGTGAACTGAATGAGTGAAACCACAGTGACCTGTGTGTGTGTGTGTGTGTGTGTGTGTGTGTGTGTGCACGCGTGCATGTGTGTGTGTGATATTTGACTGTTTTTACATTTTTAGCAGTGTTGTTCAGATTTTTGAATAAAGTTTGATTGAATGAAAACGTGTTGTGTTTCCTGAGAAAACAATAAAACAATGAGATGTATATAAGTACAAAGTAAAAGTACTAATACCTCACAGTGAATACTCCACTACAAGTACAATTACTGCATTCAAAAGCTTAGTGAAATCAAATGTGTAAACGCACTGAAAGTAAAAGTGTTTCCTATTAAATCTGACTGATCTAAATCTAAATTGTAATCTAGAAAAGTAACTAGTACCTGAAGCTGTCAGAGTAAGAAGAACAGTAGTTACCTCTGATCGTTCAGTTGTACTTTTCATACTTCAGTAAGTTTCCCATCAGAAGACTCACTGAGTGCTGTCCGTGTGGGGAAACAGCGCCCCCTCCGCGCCTCCTGTCCCGCTGCGGCCAGAGGCGGTACTGCAGGCGGAAGTGCTGCACCTGTTGCAGTGTTGACTCCTCTTCTCCAGTAACTTCTCCGCCCAGCGACCTGCTGCACCTGAAGCACCGACACCTGTGAACCTTCTGGAAAGTGCACGAGTGCTGTGTCGGCCGTGAGGAGGAGGACAGGAGCGAATGGATAAGTTAAAGAAGGTGCTGAGCGGACAGGATGACGCGAGCCCGGACGGAGGAGGGATACTGGAGGTAACGGCAGCTCGCTGCGTGTTGTTGTTAGCATGTTAGCTTCTGGCTGTCTGCTTGTTCACGAGTTCACCACTTTAAAACGAACTAACGTCACAAACTGTAACTTTACACGTCATGTTCACTGATGGAGGGAGTAATGACGTCAGTTACTGCAGGGAAAGTACTCCGTTACAAGTAAATATCCTTCAGAGTACTTCTCATAGTACTTTTACTACACCTGGTCTGACATGTGTCACACTTTATTCTCTTTATACTAACTGACGTGATGCTGGTCTGTGTGTCGTCATCACTCTCACAGTCTCCACTTCACATCCTGGATCCTGATAGAAACCTGCTCGAGACCTGCTCGGGTCAATATTTCCTTTAGCCTGAAGCAGTCACACTGTTCAGCCTGTTCCCACTGTTCAGCCTGTTCCACTGTGCAGCCTGCTGACAGTCCCACTGTGCAGCCTGTTCACTGTGCAGCCTGTTCCCTCTGTGCAGCCTGTTCCCTCTGTGCAGCCTGCTGACAGTCCCACTGTGCAGCCTGTTCCCACTGTGCAGCCTGTTCCCTCTGTGCAGCCTGCTGACAGTCCCTCTGTGCAGCCTGTTCCCACTGTGCAGCCTGTTCCCTCTGTGCAGCCTGCTGACAGTCCCTCTGTGCAGCCTGTTCCCTCTGTGCAGCCTGTTCACACTGTGCAGCCTGTTCACACTGTGCAGCCTGTTCACACTGTTCAGCCTGTTCACACTGTTCAGCCTGTTCACTGTTCAGCCTGTTCCCACTGTGCAGCCTGTTCCCTCTGTGCAGCCTGCTGACAGTCCCACTGTGCAGCCTGTTCCCACTGTGCAGCCTGCTGACAGTCCCTCTGTGCAGCCTGTTCCCTCTGTGCAGCCTGTTCCCACTGTGCAGCCTGCTGACAGTCTCTCTGTGCAGCCTGTTCACACTGTGCAGCCTGTTCCCTCTGTGCAGCCTGTTCACACTGTGCAGCCTGTTCACAGTGTGCAGCCTGTTCACAGTGTGCAGCCTGTTCACACTGTGCAGCCTGTTCACACTGTGCAGCCTGTTCACACTGTGCAGCCTGTTCCCTCTGTGCAGCCTGTTCCCTCTGTGCAGCCTGTTCCCTCTGTGCAGCCTGTTCACACTGCAGCCTGTTCCCTCTGTGCAGCCTGTTCACACTGTGCAGCCTGTTCCCTCTGTGCAGCCTGTTCCCTCTGTGCAGCCTGTTCACACTGTTCAGCCTGTTCACACTGTGCAGCCTGTTCACACTGTTCAGCCTGTTCACACTGTTCAGCCTGCTGACAGTCCCTCTGTGCAGCCTGTTCACACTGTGCAGCCTGTTCACACTGTGCAGCCTGCTGACAGTCCCTCTGTGCAGCCTGTTCACACTGTGCAGCCTGTTCACACTGTTCAGCCTGTTCACACTGTTCAGCCTGTTCACAGTGTGCAGCCTGCTGACAGTCCCTCTGTGCAGCCTGTCTGACAGTCCCTCTGTGCAGCCTGCTGACAGTCCATCTGTGCAGCCTGTTCACACTGTGCAGCCTGTTCACACTGTGCAGCCTGTTCACACTGTTCAGCCTGTTCACACTGTGCAGCCTGCTGACAGTCCCACTGTGCAGCCTGTTCCCTCTGTGCAGCCTGCTGACAGTCCCACTGTGCAGCCTGCTGACAGTCCCACTGTGCAGCCTGTTCCCTCTGTGCAGCCTGTTTCCTCTGTGCAGCCTGCTGACAGTCCCACTGTTCAGCCTGTTGACAGTCCCACTGTTCAGCCTGTTCACACTGTTCAGCCTGTTCCCTCTGTTCAGCCTGTTGACAGTCCCACTGTTCAGCCTGCTGACAGTCCCACTGTGCAGCCTGCTGACAGTCCCACTGTGCAGCCTGTTCACACTGTTCAGCCTGTTCCCTCTGTGCAGCCTGCTGACAGTCCCACTGTTCAGCCTGTTCACAGTCCCACTGTTCAGCCTGTTCACACTGTGCAGCCTGTTCCCTCTGTGCAGCCTGCTGACAGTCCCACTGTGCAGCCTGTTCACTCTGTGCAGCCTGCTGACAGTCCCACTGTTCAGCCTGTTCCCTCTGTGCAGCCTGTTCCCACTGTGCAGCCTGTTCACAGTGTGCAGCCTGCGCAGCCTGTTCACACTGTGCAGCCTGTTCACACTGTGCAGCCTGTTCACTGTGCAGCCTGTTCCCTCTGTGCAGCCTGTTCACTGTGCAGCCTGTTCCCACTGTGCAGCCTGTTCACTGTGCAGCCTGTTCACACTGCAGCCTGTTCCCTCTGTGCAGCCTGTTCACACTGTGCAGCCTGTTCCCACTGTGCAGCCTGTTCACACTGTGCAGCCTGTTCACAGTGTGCAGCCTGCTGACAGTCCCACTGTGCAGCCTGTTCACACTGTGCAGCCTGTTCACAGTGTTCAGCCTGTTCGCACTGCAGCCTGTTCACACTGTGCAGCCTGTTCACACTGTGCAGCCTGTTCCCTCTGTGCAGCCTGTTCACACTGTGCAGCCTGTTCACACTGTGCAGCCTGTTCCCTCTGTGCAGCCTGTTCACACTGTGCAGCCTGTTCCCTCTGTGCAGCCTGTTCACACTGCAGCCTGTTCACAGTGTGCAGCCTGTGATGAGATGATTTCAGGCCGTAGTTAAGACATAAAAAGTAAAATCACGAGTCATAACCTCTATGAATCTATGATACGTAGAAATGATCTGACAAGCCGACTCATCAGTCTTTAACGTGAACTTGATGATGTCGTCCCTGCAGAGAGCCAATCAGGCGTCGACGCTGGCCTGGGGGACGAGGATGAAGGGCTTCATCATCTGCTTCGTTCTGGGCGTCGTCTGCTCCATCCTGGTGAGTTCCCATGGTAACAGCCTGTCTGTCTGCATCCATGGAAACAGCCTGTCTGTCTGTCTGTCTCCATGGTAACCACCTGTCTCTGTGTCAGGGTACCTGTATGCTGTGGATTCCAGGTATCGGTCTCGCTGTGTTCGCTGTCCTCTACAGCGTGGGAAACCTCTGCGCTCTGGCCAGGTAACAATCAGAACCAAACCAGAACCAAACCAGGTCTGACCTGGTCCAATGAGTCAAACAGGGTCATTAGAAGCCTCCTAAACTCGCTCCTCCTGGAGTTAAGTGAGGGACTACATTACCCATCATCCCTCAGGGCCTGTGTTCAGCTCCTGCTTGGCTGTGTTAAATGTGACGTGGCCCTCTGCTGGTGGCAGCGATGATCACACTCTGCTGTCGCTGGCTCACCTGCAGCCTCGCTAACGTTTGAACGTGATTTCAGCACCATGTTCCTGATTGGTCCGTGTCGGCAGCTGAAGACCATGTGTGCTAAAGAGCGAGCGCTCGCCACCGCCATCATGCTGGTGAGAGCGGCACCTGCAATACATTACATCTCATGGCGCTCATGCACCGTGTCCGACAATGTCTGTGTGTGTCTGCCTGCAGGTGTGTCTGGTGTTGACGCTGTGTGCTGCCTTCTGGGTGAGACACACACACACACACACACACACACACACACACACACACACACACACACATTCTAAAGGCCATTGAGTCAGTTTTTGGTTCTCACGTCTTTGTTCGTCTCTGCAGTGGAAGAACAACGGTCTCGCTCTGCTGTTCTGTGTCCTGCAGTTTCTGGCGTTCACCTGGTATAAAACACACACACACACACACACACACACACACACACACACACACACACACACACACACACAAATTGAATATCTGTCTGATTGTTGTTGTTCATCACAGGTACGGCCTGTCATACATCCCCTTTGCCAGGTAACACACACACACACACACACACAAAGAGCTAATCAGTTAGCACCAGATGCTAACTGGTTAGCGTAGAGCACTGTCAACCGTGAACCTAAAACGTCTGACAGTTTTTAATCCCTCCTCTTCGTCTTTCAGGGACGCCGTCATGAAATTATTCTCAATGTGCGTCTAATCGTCTCTGTCCGACCAATCAGGACGAGGCGTGTATCCAGCGTCCAATCAGCAGCCAGCAGCTTCTACTGGGGAACTCTTGAACTGATCGAGGCCTTAAACATTTCTGCTGGTTTCCATGGAGACCAGTTAACACTACCTGTACAGTTTGTGTTGTCGTAGTCGTAGCCACTTTTAGCTGTTAGCGGTTAGCATGTTCACCTGTCCGACCTTCAAGTACGGACTCTTAATTTTTATATTTTAAAGCAGCTGCTCGGGTCGTTTTCTGAGTCAAGAACAGTAACGACAGCCTTTCTTTAACCATTTTTACCCAAAATAATCTGAAGATGAAAAGAAAAATGCCTTTTTTTAAAACGTTTACGTCACATATTGGTATTTTTATATCACAGTCCAGTGGTGTTTTCTTCCTGAGCTCAGACTCCAGGAGCAGCTGTCTGGTTTTAAACTGTTGCTGAGTTATTTAAAGGTACAGTCTGTAATATTTGGAGTATTTAGTGACGTCTAGCGAGTTGGAGAAGCTCTATGATGGTCGGCTGTCATCTTGAAGGCTGCTGCTGCTTCTTCTTCTTCTTCTTCCTTTTCCAACCTAGTCATTTCCGGTGTCCGTCCACAAGATTTAAAATCATGAAAGTCCCTCACTTGTACCAGGTTTGTCCGTTCTGGGCTCCTGTAGAAACATGGCGGTGCAACACGGCGACCTCCGGTGACGGGTGGCTGCGCCCTGTGTAGATATGACCGTCTCATTGTGAGGTCATGAAAACACTAATTAAAACACACTTATGAATATTATCTTCCATTTCTGCCACGTCTGTTCTGGACGTCAGAACATCTCACACACCGGACCTTTAAAGTCCGGCAGAGCTTCAGGAGGGCAGCGGTGACGCCGCGGTGACGCAGCGGTGACGGTAACGTCCTCGCAGCACTTTATAATATCTGTCATATCGCTATAATAAACAATATAAATGATAGAGATTTGCAAAATGAGATTTCTTCATAAACTGTTTATTAGCAGCAGTTCTGTTACAATCGTTCTTCATCTCGCTGTTTATTAATCTTTGATGGTTGTTATAAAGTTTTACTCAGAACGTTTCACAAAGAAATAAGTTTGATACATTTCAGTCAAAGTTGACCCTGTTTGTTTTTTCCTCGTCTGTCAGAGTCCAGATTTCAAACGATTATCAGTCCCGTCGACACGCACAGATTTATATTCCGGTTGTCAAAATGTTCTCGTCGGGTGTGAAGAATCGATTATTTCAAAATAATCAGGAATAAAATACGAGTGAAAGTCTGTAACCAAAAAGAAAAATCAGACAGAATTAATATTGATTTAGTTTAAAAACTCCTTTTAATGTCTGTAAATGTTTTGTTACAACGTCACGTTTTCTGTTTCTGTCTTAAAATACCTGTGTCGGTGTAAAGAAGCCGGTTTGGACTCCACAGAACCAGCGGCAGCGTCTCATCCTCCTGGTGACGTGACGTCTGCTGGAGTCTGAGCTGATCGATCATGACTCTTGAGATCTGTGACATATTGATGTACGAGCATGTTGTGATTGATGGAACTGTAACGAGGGTCCGAGCTCGTCCTCCGGTCCAAATGATGTCAGCAGAACCATTCCGCTGAGCTGAACTCGGAGTTAAAACCTTTCCTGCGTGTTGTTGTCATGAACCTGTGAGCTGTTCTCATCGTGTCCACACTGTTTTAATAAATCTGTTCTGTGTTTAAGAGCCGACCAGTTTCCTCCGCCTGTCTGGACACACGTCGTCTTCTCTTTAATCTGTCATGGTTCTCGTCCGTCCACGTCTCTGTGTGTGTTCTGATGTTTACCTTCCTCCCTCGTCTTCTTCACACCTGTTAAGTCTGTAAATCTCTGTAATCTCCGCCCGCCGCTGCCTGCTGATTAAAACACACACACACAATCAAACACACACTTAAACACACGGTCCGGGTGTCGAGTGTCGGAGCTCTCAGATGTTCTCCGTTTGGATCTGACCTATTCTCCATGACATGCTGATCTGCACAGCTGATGGTGTTTTTCTTCAGCACCGTCACATGACATTTAAACCTCCAGCAGGGCCACTTATCACTTATTCTCCCTCCCGCGGCCGCTCGTCTCTGAGCCCAACGCTTCAGACAGGGTTAACGGTGGCACAATGGTGTTTTACGGCCACATATTCTCCACCCAGGCGACGTTATCGCCTCGTGTCCCCGTCCACACAGAACTTTCAGACGTCTCCTCCAAAGTGTCTGAAAACACCGACTGTGTGACATTTTCAGATACGTCCACTCCTGAGATTAAAACCTGAGTGAAGTTCAAAGCTTATTTTAAATTAAAAGATTTTCCCTCCTGAAGAACATCTCTGAAAACCTCCGGTGTCCTTCTGCTCGTTAAACTGCACAGACAGCTTTTTCTGTCTTCACATTTTTTTATATTCATTCTATATTTTTTTTAATTTCCTAAAGCAAACTGCAGCTGTGGTGTCACATTCTGACTGACCTGCAGGGCGTCTCTCTGTGGAGACGTCTTTTAAAATCTACACGTTTGTTTTTTGCACCAAAATGTGAGTTCAGTGTTTGTATTTGTCTACTTTGGTGTTTCTAAAAATTGATCCTCTGCAAAGAAAATAATTTAAATGTTTCCTTTAACGAATCGTTGACTTGTTCATCACAGTGGTGATATTTTCCTTGTGTTGTGATCGTCATCACGGGCCGATAAAGCCTCGGAGAAATTAAATCTGAGTGGTCGAGCGAGGTAGTGTGTGTGTGTGTGTGTGTGTGTGTGTGTGTGTGTGTGTGTGTGTGTGTGTGTGTGTGACGGGGAGAGAGAGAGAGTGGTCGAGCGAGCTACAGTCAGACTGATACCCTCTGATTGTTTGTGATGTGTTCAGTTGGAGGCTGAGCAGCTTCACATTACAAACCTGAAGTCAGTCCACTCTTTAATTAAGTCATCAGTATTATTATTATTATTATTATTATTATTATTATTACCAGTTCTTTTAATTAACACGTGTTTTGTTTCTGGATTATTTCACCCCGTCAGCTCAGAGTCGTGTGTCACAGGTGAGTACAGGAGCTTTACTCCTTTTAAAAACGCAGGTGATCGAATGTTAAAAGTTTACTGTGAAACATGTTTTTATTCAGTATTGTTTTTAATGTTATTGTATTTCACTAATCACCTGATCGCGTTTCCTTTTAACTCGTCCACAGAGATTAGAATCCTCCGTTCCCCCAGCAGATCATAATTAAGTCATTATTTAATTAGAATAAACGCCGTATGTTCATGTTTGCGTCCTCACACACACTCGGAGGAGAAATGTGCTTCTCCTCATTTTGTCTAAACACACAACACAAAAATAAAAGTTTATTAAAATTTAGGCCCCAGATTTATTTAATTTTGATTAATTATAAAGGTTTTAATGATTTAAAGTTATTTGATATTCAGACGCAGCTGAAATGTTCTGGAGGAGGACGAACATCCTGTTGTTCCTCCACATTAAGACTTTACAGGATTTTGTAATTTAATATTGATCACCTCAAATAAAAAAAGAATTAGATAATGTTTGTGTATAAATTACAGGACTCTTGTAAGGTGGTTGTATTTACTCATCTGTGATATAAAAGGATAAATGATGACGTTATTGTTTCTATTAAGTTTTAATAATTATTGATTGTGAGACAAACATGTAGAGAACAAACATGTGAAAATGTACATTTAATTAGTTTTTCACTGCAGAATAAAACAAAATAAATAATAAATGTCATCTTATAATAAAACTGTTTTAAAATGTATCTTTGGATGACGGAGGATCAGAATCTGAGAGCTGGAATGAAAAAACACATCTGCAAATTAAACAGATGGACTGAATGTAACAGAGGCCGTCCGGAGAGTTTTATATACATATATACATATATATATATACATATATATATATATGTATATGTATATATATATATGTATATATATGTATATGTTCTCTTTCTTCTCCTGTCTGTAATCTCAGTTTACATCAAACTCTCAGAAAATTCTCTCTCTAAATTTTGGTGGAAATTAATTTTTGCAAAGACTGAAAGAAACATTTTGAGGAAATGATGCACAAGAAGAAATAAATAAATGCAGAGGTATAAAGTCTGACGTCGAGGGGAAATAACGTACATGTAGAAATATGAGGCAGATGTTTAACGTACGTTCGAACGGTCAGCTGAGTCCTCGGCGTCGGCTACATGTCGAACAACCAGACGACTCGACAAATCTCACATCTGTGAAAACAACTGTGGTGAATGAATTCAGTCTGTCAGTGATCAATACACTGCTAGTTTATCAATACTGTGTGTTTATAATGATACCACAGCACATGTTTATACCTGTCGTGTTTTCTGTTTCATGATTGATTTAATTTATGGATATTAGAACAAATGAAGAGTTTCCAACATGTCAGCAGATAACACACATAACAATTACTGTGCAGACAGTAACAATACATTTATAGACAGTGACATATATAGACAACACATAACATTATACACAATAAAATAACATTATAGACAATAACATGTAGGTAATAACACATTATATTTATAGATAATATCATTTTTAAGCAGCTCACAGTTCTCTTGTTAACACAGAAAACATAAAACCGAACGTTTCCTTCCAGAGACGCTGCTGATGGTGTCGGTGTTGATGATCCGACACTGTTCCTGACTCAAAGCAAACAGAAATGTCCGTGACTAGTTGAGACTTCATCAAGACGTCAACATTTAATAGAACCAGTTTGTCAGATTTTAAGTCTGAAGAAAACGACCTGCATGTGAAGTGTTGGAGACCACGTGAAGGTCCGAGCTTTGGTCCCGTCCATGTGGAGGCCTGGTTCTGTTCACTGGACCTGATCAGAGACAAAGAAATGTCGCCTGTTTTAATGTGCTGTTATTGTAGTTATTCTGTATCATCACAGAAACGTCTGAGCTCCGTCAGCATCCTGTCCGGGTGTTTATTCCTCCAGGTCCGGCTCTGCACCCGTAACAGTCTGTGTGTCCAGATGAAGGTGGAGGGGTTACAGGAGGACGTGGAGTCCGGTTCTCTGTCCTCAGCGGACCGGACCGCCGCGGTGGTTCGTACCGGCGGGGCGGCGGTGTGCAGCCCCGGCTCGGCTGAGCGATGCATGTCCCGGCTGCTGAGCGCCGTGGAGAGCGAGCTGCAGGCCGGCCGCGAGAAGGGCGACCCGACGGAGAAGGAGCTGAGGGTGACGCTGGAGGACGCCGAGCTGTGGAGGAAGTTCGAGCACATCACCAACGAGATGATCGTCACCAAGAACGGACGGTAACATGACGAGTGTCAATCTGAACATGTTTCTCAAAATGTGAGACTGTTCCTTTAAGGTCAGGATCCTGTTAGGGTCAGCGAAAGAAGCGGGTCGGTTAAATTGGACTTTTCATTGAACCACTAAATAATAAAGGTTTGATGGTCTCGGTGTCAGATCAGCTGGAGTCAAACACGCATCTTCTGGAAACCTTAGACTCTGTCGAGTTAGATGTTGGCGGTGTTGTCGGTCCGGTCCGGTGTCCGGTCCGGTCCGGTGCGGTGTCCGGTCCGGTCCGGTGTCCGGTGTCCGGTCCGGTCCAGGTTGAAGTGGTTGAAGGATTTTGTTTTCTCCACCTGACAAAGCTTTGAAACAACAGTTGGACCATCACGAAGACAAACACAGAGAATATAAATGAATAAAAATAAAGAATAATTAAAGTTTTGTTGGCGCTCGTTCATGATTCCAGAGTTTGAGATGATGATGATGATGATGATGATGAAAACATCTTCATCTCCCGCCGACTCTTTTACACCAGCCTGATTCCAGCGTGCCGAACTCTTTCTCTCAGTGCTGGTCTCTGTGTCTGTGTTTGCAGCTGACTCCAGACCAGCGCTCTGTTAACCGGGGTTATTCATTAGTCTCGATAGCAGCCGTCAGCGGCGCCCGTGTGTGTGGTTTTTCCCGAGCCGAGGCGTGTTGACCAGTCGCGCCCCGCGGTGGGAAAACACTCCATTTACACCTGCAGAACGCCACTTCAACTGCTATTACTGCTGGAGAGCCGCCTGTTTGTCTGAACGTGGCGTCAGACGCCTGAAAACTTCCAGAGGACGGAACTAGAATATTTTAACCAAAGATACTTTCCATTTTCTGACGCTTTCTACTTCTACTGCACCAAACCCCAGAGGGAAACGCTGGACTTTTAACTTTGCACGTCCAGATTATCCAGCAGCGAACAAACACTGAGTTTAAACCTTTTATCAGTCCGTCAGTACGTCGTCCTGATTTTAGTCACAGCGGTTCAGTACGATTTTCCTGCAGAGATAATCTGAAAAACTCAAGAATGTCTGTTGAATAAAGAATGAACGATTGGATCAAACCCGTCAGGACATTTGTAATTTAAAGATTTATTATAAAAGGAATTCTTTATTAAAATGTCTGAAGACGACTCGACCTGTTCGACGTGTCGCTGAGTTCTTACATCATCAAAAAGAAATCCACCAGTTTCCTCAAAGTTTCGTCCGAGTCAGAGAGTCAGAGAGGGAGGAAGTAGAATCTGACGAGACTGCAGGTGTTTACTCCTCCAGGAGGTCCGGATCTGTAGACCTCTTCTGTTGAGTGGAGGTTAAAACACAGACACTTTGTTCTGTATCGTTGACAGCTGGACTTGTTTCAGTGTCCTCACAGAGTCGTTCGGGCCACCTTCCTGTGGTTTGTAGGTCCAGGTGAGCCCAGGTGTGGACGGCTGTCGAGCTGTTGTAGGAGGCTGATCAGTCACGTCTCCGTCCTCCTCCTGTAAATCTGAGGAGGCTGTAAAAGTGTGATTGGTGTTTTAACACATGAAGGATGATGTTTCTTTGTCGTCACTGCTGCTGTCAGGAAACATCTGCAGGGTTTGAGGAGCAGTGACCTGAAGGTGAAACGTGTTTGTGTTGTGCAGCCGGATGTTCCCGGTCCTGAAGGTCAGCGTGTCGGGTCTGGACCCCAGCTCCATGTACTCCTTCCTGCTGGACTTCGTTCCGGCCGACGGCTGCCGATGGAAGTTCGTGAACGGGGAGTGGGTGGCGGCCGGCCGGGCGGAGGGCCGCAGCGAGGGGCGGGGCCACGGCGGCATCTACATCCACCCTGACTCGCCGAACTTCGGAGCTCACTGGATGAAGGCGGCGGTGACGTTCAACAAGGTCAAACTCACCAACAAGGTGAACGGAGGAGGACAGGTGAGCTCAACTTTGATCTCTGCTTCTTTACTTTCCTTCTTCTTCTTCTGTCCATTATCGGCCTCTCCATGTCAAGAGCGCCTCTCTCTCTCTCCTCCCCGTATTGTATTGGAGTGGGCGAGAGACTACCGCCTCTAATGAGCCACTTCAGCCCCTCTCCTCGCTCACTTCACCTGCTCGCCCCCTCGTAACCACGGGAACGGGATAAACAGCTCTTAATTGGCCGGCGGCAGTTTAATGCACTTCCTGTCGAGAGCCGTTCACCACTCAGAGAGGCCTTCACACACACACACACACACACACACACACACACACACACACACACACACACACACACACGTCCAGCACTACAAAATTGGCAATAATGTTGTTTATATTTACCCCATTATCCTTGTCCAAACACACACACACACACACACACACACACACACACACACACACACACACACACACACACACGCACACACGCACACGGCGGGCAGTAATGCAGAGTTGGAACAGAGAGCTCGGCCATAATGAAATAATTGCTCAGCTTATTTGTACATTATGGTAATTATGTTTTTTACTGGGAAATTAATTTACCCATCATGCTTCAGATGGACGAGCGAGAGAGAGAGGTAAACTATATTCAAACACACACACTCCAGCTAATGTGGGCACTGCCAGGGTAAACACACACACACACACACACACACACACACAGAGTCGGGGTCAGATGTGAAGCCAGCCTCTCAATCTGAATAGAAAACAGTTTGTTTTTGTGTGTCCGCCTGGAGAGCTCGGATTGGTTAATTGGGCCTCGTTAGTGAGGGGGAAGAGGAGGAGGAGGTGGAGGAGGTGGAGGAGGTGGAGGGGTTGATGGAGAGATGGACGGCAGATGGATAAAAGAGTGTTTGGGCCAAAAGACAAAGATGGCTCCACTCCATAAACTCTCCTGACTGACGGACAAAAACTACACCTGGACCTGCTGTTTGTTTTTCATTCATCAGAAGTACAAACCACTTCGCAAACTTTTACTTTCCAGTCCGGATCTCTTCAGACCGGACCGCTGCACAGAGTCCTGGTGGGTACCAGGAGGTTCTGCTGAGGTTCTTTACTTGAGCATTAAGAGGCAGTTACAGATAAATACATTCAAACTAACCTCACAAACCAGTTTCCACTCTGAGCGACTGGGTCCAAACCTCCAGCCTGCAGACCGGTACCAGGGACACACATCAGGTTCTGTCAGGTTCTGTCAGGTTCTATCAGGTTCTATCAGGTTCTGTCAGGTTCTGTCAGGTTCTATCAGGTTCTGTCAGGTTCTATCAGGACGCGAGGGAACGCTGTGACTTAACAAAAGAACTAATTGTATTGTTTTAATGATGTGAACAGCTGTCCGTTAATTTAGGTATGGATCAGTTAGACTGGTTTAAACAGGTTGAACATGTTTGTTTGGTGTATAAACAGGTGTGAACAGGTGTGTGAACAGGTCTGTATGGTGTATGAACAGGTGTGTGAACAGGTGTGAACAGGTTTGTGAACAGGTGTGTGAACAGGTGTGTATGGTGTGTGAACAGGTGTGTATGGTGTATAAACAGGTGTGTGAACAGGTGTGAACAGGTGTGTGAACAGGTGTGTGAACAGGTGTGTATGGTGTGTGAACAGGTGTGTATGGTGTATAAACAGGTGTGGATGGTGTGTGAACAGGTGTGTGAACAGGTGTGTGAACAGGTGTGAATGGTGTATGAACAGGTGTGTGAACAGGTGTGTATGGTGTATGAACAGGTGTGTGAACAGGTGTGTGAACAGGTGTGTATGGTGTATAAACAGGTGTGGATGGTGTGTGAACAGGTGTGTGAACAGGTGTGTGAACAGGTGTGAACAGGTGTGTGAACAGGTGTGTGAACAGGTGTGAACAGGTGTGAACAGGTGTGTGAACAGGTGTGAACAGGTGTGTGAACAGGTGTGTATGGTGTGTGAACAGGTGTGAACAGGTGTGAACAGGTGTGTGAACAGGTGTGTGAACAGGTGTGTGAACAGGTGTGTGAACAGGTGTGAACAGGTGTGTGAACAGGTGTGAACAGGTGTGTGAACAGGTGTGAACAGGTGTGTGAACAGGTGCCTCTGTGTGTCCTCAGATCATGTTGAACTCTCTCCATAAGTACGAGCCTCAGCTCCACATCGTGTGCGTCGGCTCTCGTCATCGCCTGGTTTCAAACGTTTCCTTCAAAGAGACTCAGTTCATCGCCGTCACGGCCTATCAGAACGAAGAGGTGCACACACACACACACACACACACACGCACACACACACACTGAATGTATAAACATGATTGACTGCGTGTTGAAACACTTTGTGATGTTCTGTGTGCAGATCACGGCTCTGAAGATCAAGTACAACCCGTTTGCTAAAGCCTTCCTGGACGCTAAAGAGAGGTTTGATCTTGTTCATGTCGGTCCGTCCCTCAATACTGTCTCACTTCCTGTCTGTGGCTCTGAGCTCCTTTGGTTCCCACTGAAGACGTAAAACACCTCCCAGATGTTTAGTTACAGGCTGCAAACAGGGTAGATTACATTTGTGGAAAGTAACTAACAGCATTAAGTGAATGTACTTAGTTACATTCCATCAGTGCCAGTAAAGGATCTGAGTACTTCCTGTGTTTGTATCAGTCTTTGAGTGAATGAGAGCAGTCAGGTGTCACTTAGCACCTAGCATTTCTCACCAGGACACCAGAGGAAGTTAGCATTAGCAGGTGATTAGAGAGTTATTATCAGCTGTTGGAGCTTCAGCGCCTCGCTCGCTTGGAGCGCTGGTGTCAAGTGAGAGAGATACAGGAACCACACACACACACACACACACACACACACACACACACACACACACACACACACACCACACACACACAGGTCTTGTCCTGATGGTGTTTGATTTATCCTCCTCAGGAACCCGGGCGGACGGAGTTTACCGGAGTCGTTGGAGAGTCGAGCTGGGATTCAACCCTGTGAGTCAGAACGCTTCCACACGTTTGATTTCATGTCTCATGTTCAGAAAACAGCTACGTTTTCTCTTCACGACTGAATTATAACGTCAGTATTGTGTAAAATAAAAGTGTCTGCTGATAAATATGAAAAGATTTTTGCTATTTAACTTAGTTTAGTGTTTATAAACATTATTTGTGTGTGTTTTAATAAATTGTGTGTTCACTGCACGTAGAAGTAAAACCTTAAACATCATTTAATTACAATATTTAAATAGAACAAAATGCTGAATTAGTTTTCATAATTATTTTGTCAGATTTCACATTTTTAAAGATGAAACTTCTTTGTCAGATTACAGTTTGTGTAGTTTAATGTGTATAAAACATAAATAGATTGTAAAGCAGCTGTTTCATGTTTAACATTGTAAACATGTTTATTTTAGCAGTTTGATTTGGAGCCACTTTAAATATTAAAATATCAGCAGGACATCATCTCAACACCTGTCGTCTGTCAGCCTCTTTACAAAGAAAACATCTTCAGTTCTGCGACCAGAAGAATCAACAAGTTCCACATTATCAATGAGATCAATATTAGATCCATATATGTGTGTGTGTGTGTGTGTGTGTGTGTGTGTGTGTGTGTGTGCAGGCTGGTCGCTGTGCTCGGCCGGAGGAGGCGGAGCTTTTCCTTACGGTGGCAGCCTCCCGCTGACGTCACATCATCACCACGGTTACAAACACCACGGTTACCCGGGGCGACACACACCTTACCCCACCGCCTACCTGCCGCACCGCTCACACTCCTCAGGTGACTGTGTGTGTGTGTGTGTGTGTGTGTGTGCATATGATTTTGTTTAAAAGTTTCTGTACATTCTGTGTTTCTGATATCATAGAAATATATATGAAATATAATGAATGAGGACATTTTTCATAAAGTACAAAAATGAAAATACAAGTACTGGTACACACACACACACACACACACACACACACACACACTGTATGTGTATATACACATACATATATTTATAGATATATATATGTATATTTGTTAATAATGAACATACATATTCATACTATATTTACCTGCAGGTATATAAAACAAACAGTAAACATGTGTATACGTCCTGTGTGCAACTTTTACTTTCATTTATATACAAACTTTAATTAACTGTATTTATCTAAACATAAACATCTGTATGTAAATATGTATATTAATATATTTACATAATTTATATTAATATACATTTGTCTGTGTGTGTGTGTGTGTGTGTGTGTGTGTGTGTGTGTGTGTGTGTGTGTGTGTGTGTGTGTGTGTGTCAGTGTGTCTGTCTGAAGGAGTCCAGGTGTTGTCAGACGGATGGAGCAGCTCCTCTCCTCGTCCCGCCTCCTCCTCCTCTTCCTCGCTGTCCTCCTCCACCTCCCTCCCCCTGGCGAGCGGCGGTCCTTCCTCACAGCCTCCTCCTCCTCCTCACAACTCCAGGTGAGGCCCCGCCCACACCCTTATATGGTATCCATCAGCCCGTATGAAGCACACAGTATGTGAATGTGATCTGTGTGTGTGTGTGTGTGTGTGTGTGTGTTCAGTCAGTATCCCTGTCTGTGGACGGTTGGATGCAGCGAGCTAAGCCCCTCCCACTCCCCATGCACCGCTCTCCACGGACCAATCAGCAGCGATAGCCTCATGCAGCCACCGAGTAACGGCCGAGTGGGCGGAGCTGGATGGCCTCCTGGCCCCACCCACTCCTTCTGAGGAGGCATGTGATTGGTTGGTGTTAGATCTCCCAGCTGGAACCTGCCGGTGATTGGTGGAGACGTCCAGCGGCGTCGCTCGCTGTTAGCTGCTCCCGTTGGCTCGTTAAGATGAACTTTAAATAATTATCATGATTTAAGTTTCAGATTTGAACTGTGACCAACTTTTGTCTTGTCTGATGACGTCACCACTCTGTAGAGACTCCCTGCTGTTCACGCTGGTTGTGGTTGTTGTGACGGCGCCCTCTGCTGTTTATTCATGCTGTCCTGATGCTCACGTGCGTCTTCACTCCGACATGTTAATATCTGTACAGTCCATCAGCACAGAGGAGGAAATCTGATTGGTAATGTAAAAAAAGACACCTCCCTCGATCATTTCAGCTGCATGTCGCTTCTGTGTCGTTGTTGTTTCTGGACTTCTGATTGTTGCTGAACAGCAGAAACAAAATGTTTAACAAAAGTTTAAAAAAACTACACAATAAAATAAAAGTTCTTCAGTTTATATCTCTGTTGACTGGAGGACTGAGTTCTTCTTCTGCTCCTTGAACAGAAAGAGAGACAGGTTACTGTCATTCTGCTCTGTGTCAATAAAGGTTTGAATGAAACTTTACTTGTAATATTTTACTCATTTGATTTTGACCCCAAAGGTGCACTTTGAATCAAACATGTTTTTGTGACGATGTTACGATACAACAGGAAATGTCACCAAACGAAAAGTGACTCATGAAAAAAAATTAAAACATCTATATTTTCCTTTTTTAGGTCAAAACAATGATAAACAAGTCTTTAATGAGAAATAAATGTCATGTTGTGTATGTAAACTGTGTATTGTTGTGAATATCTGTATATTTGTCCGTATGTATGAATAAAGACAACAGTTAATAAATGAGGGAACTTTTAATTTCAGACATGATTTTGACATAAAAAGTCAAGTTTGTTGTTTTATTTGAATGTTATCTTCTGTATTGTAGTTTAAGTTAAATCAATTCAGTAATATCTTCTCTAACAGTTGGGCTTCACTTTGTTAATATTTAGTATATTTATTATAAAATAAATGTGTCATTTGTTCTCCATTTTACAGCTTTTTAACATCCAATTTTCATATTGTTTTTATTTTTATTTATTTATTTGTATTTCCAGTCTGCGTGAAAAAAAATGCTTATTATTATTCAATTTACTTTATATTCGGACTAGAAATATTTAAATGTAGATATATTATGTGTCATTAATTATATATGTTGTTTTCTTTAACTGTAAAACTCGTAATCTATTGTAATTTGTAATCTATCCAGACTTTTATTTTGATATCTGTAAGCTCTTATTCTGAATCAGCACCGGAAACCGACCTTACCAACCCGGATGTGGTGCATCACCGCTAACAGTCCGGGTTAATATTGAATGAGCTGCCTCCGGACGGTTTTATTCTGGATTAAAGATTAATTTGACAGGTACGTTGTTGTTGGATTTAGTTTGGAGACTTTTGTTTTTCGGTTTGACGTCTGAGAACAGCGATTTAACTTCCGGTTTTCCCCTGAAGCTGAAGAAGTAACGATCCGTTAGCATGCTAGCATTAGCTGTCGGTGGGTTAAGTTTGAGTGACGGAAGGATAAAAGTGAATGAATCCGTTTTTAATGAGAAACTGTCTCGTCAGCAGCAGTTTTCATCAACTGTTGACTTTTAAATATATTTTTAAATACGGAATATTATCGTGCTTCATGTGTAATGTGACGAACTCCTGCAGCCTGGATATTAAAATCATATAATAAATGACAGAAACCTGTTGATTTGCTTTATTTCACATTTAAACTGTTTCTCAAAGACACACAGTGAAGCTGTGCTCGTCCTGTGTTTCTCATCAAAAACAAAAAGAACAAACGGATCAGACGCGTTTTTAATAAGAACTGACACAAAATGGCGTCATGGAGTCTGTTTTTCATCGGCTTCAGGACGTTTCAGAGACGCAGCTTGAAATGAGTCAAACGCTAAAACTGAAACGCATCTGGAGTTCAGATGTGGAAGCTCTCGTGAATCTGACAGAAGTTCTGATTTGTGGATGAGGAGGCGTGAAGCGACCCGTCCAACATGTAGGAGCGATGAGCAGAAACAGGAGGCAGGACGGGAGGTTTGAAAGAGATCTGGTTCTGTTCTCAGGTAGAAGTTCTGCAGCAGCAGCAGGACGTCATGGCCCACATCACCATCAACCAGTACCTGCAGCAGGTAACTCTCACACGGCTCCATGTTGGTGTTGCTCCACCATGTGACCTGCAGGGGGCTCCACCGCGCCGCGCTGACTCTGCTTCGTTGGTGTTTTCCTCCCGCAGGTTTACGAGGCCATCGATAACCACGAGGGTTCGTTCTGCGCTGAGCTGCTCTCCTTCAAACACCCGCACGTCGCCAACCCCCGGCTCCAGGTGAGGCCCCGCCCACTCAGGTGGACGCTGGCAGCGTTGCAAGGATGCGGACTCACCTGTGTGTGTGTGTGTGTGTGTGTGTGTGTGTGTGTGTGTTTCAGCTGGCCAGTCCAGAGGAAAAGTGTCAGCAGCTTCTGGAGCCGCCGTACGATGAGATGGTCGCAGCTCACCTCAGGTCGGACCGCCAGATCAGTCAGCGGTTTATTGGTGAGCTGTTCCTTTAAACTGCAGGTAACCATAGCAACAGCCCTGTGTGTACGTGTGTTGCAGGTGTACCTACGCAGTGGCCAACCACGACTTTGTAGAAGCCTACAAGTTCCAGACGCTCGTCGTCCAATATCCTTCATGACACACACACACACACACACACACACACACACACACACTGTACAACACACGACGCAGCTTTAATCAATAATCAATCAGTGTTTTTCTTTGACCTCTCACGTCGTTCCTGAGAGCCTTCCAGTCCCACAAAGAGGAGAACTGGTGAGCACACACACACACACACACGTATTAGCTTAGCTTAGCACAAACACTGGCAGTGAAGGGGAACTGTTAGCCGCAGCTACATGCGTCAGCTCGGCCTCACGGCGCTGTCACACACTCCTCCTCTGTACAGCACTACCACTGATGGAATTTAACTAGTTTTACTAAAGTACTTAACTTGAGTATTTCAATTTTCTGTGACTTTGTTCTTCTACTCCGCTAAATTCATCAGATTACTTTAGTTACTTGTTAATTTGCTCTGAACAAACACGACTAACTGAAGCCTGTTTAGAGTCATTGTGCCGTCACATCTAACGGAGCTGCTGTCAACACGCCGCCTGTGAACGCAGCATCAGTGATCTGTGTGTGTGTGTGTGTGTGTGTGTGTGTGTGTGTGTGTGTGTGTGTGTGTGTGTGTGTGTGTGTTTCAGGGCTCTGCCTGTGATGTTCGCTGTCACTCTGGATCTCAGGATATTCGCCAACAACGTAAGAAATGAACAGGAGAAACTGATCCACTGCTGATCATACTGATCCGTGATGATGATGATGACGAGCTGTGTGTGTGTGTGTGTGTGTGTGTGTGTGTGTGTGTGTGTGTGTGTGTGTGTGTGTGTGTGTGTGCAGGCGGAGCAGCAGTTGCAGAAGAAGAGTAAAGGTCAGCCGGGGGAGATGTTGGAGAAAGCAGCAGAGCAGCTGATGAGCTGCTTCAGAGTGTGTGCCAGCGACAAGTCAGTACACACACACACACACACACACACACACATTTTCCCATAATTCCTTGTGTTGACAGAATGTGTGAATCTCATCCTGATGTGTCCTCGTCAGTCGCGCAGGAATCGAGGACTCGAAGAAGTGGGGGATGATGTTTCTGAGCAACCAGCTCTTCAAGATCTACTTCAAGGTCTGACACACCGAGCGAAGAGTCCGAGCGACGCACGACATCGCTGCAGTCACCCGTTATTGATTGTTTTCTTTTGTGATGAATCAGATCAATAAGCTGCACCTGTGTAAGCCTCTGATCAGAGCCATCGACAGCTCCAACCTGAAGAACGACTACAGTCCGGCTCAGAAAGTCACCTACAAATACTACGTGGGCCGCAAAGCCATGTTCGACAGCGACTTCAAACCAGGTAACACTCACCTGTCCTGACACCTGTCCACAGTCTGCTTCTGCTCGGTTCACAGAGACATGGTGTAAATGACCCTTCAACTGACTGTGACCACATGGTGTAGGACACAAGACACACAGACACGAGAAAATCCCTCCAGACATGTGAAAACTACGCTGACACATCAGTCAGACGCCTCGCAGGACAGAGTGACGTCGTCCGACACAACAAAAAAGGTTTTCAGATGTCAGATGATTGTAAAAACACGCTCGGACCAAACATTTGTTCTGCTGCATCAGCCGCCACACAAGATGGAAAAGTTAGAAATTTTCCTTTAGTTGAAATGAAACCAGCAGAAATAAAGTGGATCCTGAGCTCAGAAAAACACTTTTTGCTGTTTGTTTCTTTTGGTTATTTGTATGTATTTTGGTACTTTTTACCATGAAGTGAAACATCTGGCCCATTGGATGGAGGCCTGTATGTAGAGAACCGTGGAGTCTGCTGAGGCTGAAGTGAAGTAGAAATAAGTAAAGTAGCTTTTATCAAATATCCTGATTGAATTCCAAAAGCTTTCAAACTTTTTTAAAGAAACATGATTCAAACATTACTTCTCTGCGAGTGTTTCACAGACACACACAACAAAACGTCGTCTCAGACGCTCGTCTCTGATTGTGTCTCTGCAGCGGAGGAGTTTCTGTCTTACGCCTTCCACCACTGTCATCGCTCCAGTCAGAAGAACAAGAGGATGATCCTCATCTACCTGCTGCCCGTCAAGATGCTGCTGGTGACACTCTCATCTCGTTTAGACCGGTTGGTTCAGACCAGTGTGGCTCCCAGTGTGACGCAGGTTGTTGTTGTTTCAGGGCCACATGCCGACTCACCAGCTCCTGAGGAAGTACGACCTCATGCAGTTCGCTGACGTCACTAAAGCTGTGAGGTGAGTGGAGGGGTGGAGCCGGTAACACAGGAAGTGACATCATGCCACCAGGTGATCTCACAGGTGTGTGTGTGTGTGTGTGTGTGTGCGTGTGTGTGTGTGTGTGTGTGTGTGTGTGTGTGTGTGTGTGTGCGTGTCTCAGTGAAGGGAACCTGCTGCTGCTGAACGAGGCCTTGTCCAAACACGAGACCTTCTTCATCCGCTGTGGCATCTTCCTCATTCTGGAGAAGCTCAAGATCATCACCTACAGGAACCTCTTCAAGAAAGTGTGAGTTCGGCTGCACCTGTAGTTTCGGCGTCGACGTGTTGCAGATCTGTACTGACACGCCTGTAGTCACGGCGACGGCTTGATGACCTCACCTGCCCTGTCTCCGCAGGTACCTGCTGCTGAGGACGCACCAGCTGCCTCTGGACGCCTTCCTGGTGGCTCTGAGGATGATGCAGCTGGAGGATGTGGACATCGACGAGGTGCAGTGTATCCTCGCCAACCTCATCTACATGGTGAGCTCACACACACACACACACACACACACACACACACACACACACCTGTGTTTGTACGCAGACCAACACTGAGCTCTTCTTTGTGGTTTCTGTCTCTCAGGGTCACATCAAAGGTTACATCTCCCACCAGCACCAGAAGCTCGTGGTCAGTAAACAGAACCCGTTCCCTCCGCTCTCTGCCATCTCCTAGACTACATTACCCACAATCCCCTCTGGCTGTGATGCTCCAAAGGAAACCTTTTCTTTTTCATTCAATTCATATTTTTTTATTTTGTACTGTGAAAATGTTGTTGAATAAAACAGATGCTGGTTTGTACAGCGTGTATCGGATTGTTTATTGAACCAGCCTGTGTTCCCTGGAGGCTTTGCACGGTGCATTGTGGGTACTGGAGTTTTCACATTTGACATGATGAGTTTAAATGTGCACTGTTTAAATACAAACTGCTGACAGTGAACATGAGTGTCGCAATAACAGGCCGTTTAAATATCTTCCTGCGTCATGACATCGTATTTAATGAGGGATTGACTGATTCGTTTTTTTTCCAGGGCCGATATCAATTATTGTCAATCAAGAAGAACAAAAACTGATATTTGAACCAGAAACAATAAAAATCTTGGTGTCAAAATGTGAAAAACCAGCAAAGGAATGTAACTCAGTTTTGTACTTAAGTTTAATTTGTAGGTATTATTTTCATGTCCCTGAGGGTCAAAATGCAACATTTTGGAAAATGCAAACTGTTGTCGGTATATTTTCTCAAATTTTTGACGTGTTCTCTGAAATGTCACTGTTTTTTTTTTTTTATAAATGTCACGTTTTCTGTGTTTTCTAAAATATTGACCCCTCAGGGCCATTGTACATTTTTTCTTGAATATTTCCATTTCCTGCTTCTCTACGTTTCCTCTCCACCACCTTTATTTGATACATTTAGTTACTTGTTACTTTGCTGATTCAGATTATTCAGTGTGGACTTGTGTTGTCATTAGTCTGTGTAGTTTTTGTGATTAGCGGAGGAATCTTGAATCGTGAACCACAAGCACATGACGGCACAAACAACAGAACGACAGACTCATCTGTTGGGAAGTGAGTCGCCTCTGAACTGAAGACAAACTCATCAGGATTTGGAAAATATTTTTTAGTTTAGGAGCACATTAAAACACATTAAACCACCAAATTGGTCCATTGAAGACATTTTATAGTTAACAGGAAGTTTAATGACACAAGCAGTTTCAAAGATGGTGGCATCAGGCGAGTCGTTAGCGATTCTCAGGATACTGAAGGACTTGAGTCGTCATGTGATCCTCGGCGGCCGCCAGCTTTGGTTTGATCCAGTTCAGGTAGCGGGAAAGTTTGATGAACACCAGACCTTCACAATCTGCAGTTGATGACATCAGCAGCCCAGTCAGAAACGCTGTCCCCTTCTCCACTGAGGCGACAGGCGTCCCCGGCAACAGACCACCACATTTCCCACCGCTGACCCCTGACCTCGCACCGCCATGACTCTTTGAACTTGCACTGTTTTCTGCTCCAGTTTGTCTTTTTTGGCTTTGGTTCTGGTTCACTGTTTGTTCATTCCGCTTTTCCTGGGCTTCATTTCGATTCTCTAAAGGTTGATTTGGGCTCCCTTGGGTGCCATTTTGGTTCCCTGAAGGTCCATTTGGGCTCCTCTTGGCTCTATTTTGGTTCCCTGAAGCCCCATTCTGCCTCCTCATGCAGAACATTTTGTTGCTGAGTGGATGTGAGACGTTCAGCTGACCGCGACACTCGTCCAGCGTCATGTAGACCACTTTTTGGGGTCGACTGACCCCCCGTCTCCCTGAGATACCCGCTCTTCCAGAATACATCAGGATGTTTTCGCTGAAGTCCTTCGTGGGCAGGCAGAGGTGGATGAGGGCGTGGTTAAAGTGCAGGGGGCGGGCTAGCTGGAGGAGGGCAAGGTTGTTGTCGTGGTGATCAGGATGGAAACGGTGGTGGACTTCCAGGGCCCGTACAGGGATGGGCATCGACTTGTCACCTGGGGGACGAGAGACGAGACGTCAAAACACAATTCAGTTCACTTTGAATGTTTAGAAATGACAGCTGATCGTAATAGTTCAGTACCAGCGACCACATAGAAGTTGGAAGGTCGGTGACCAGATCTTGAGTCCAGGAAGAGGCAGCGGGCGGCTGTCAGGACAGAGTATCGACCCAGTATCACGCCACCACACAGCTCCACCCCTCTGCTGTTCAGCAGGGACACCTGGAGACAGAAAACAAACCCACAGCAGGAGCTAAGCCGCATTTTATAAAACATGACAGTCCTGTTTTCATCCATAAACTTACTGAACAAATTTGTCACTGTTGGGACATTTTACAAAATAAAGAATTGAGAAAATGGTCGACAAATTAACAAATATTGAAAACTCCGTCTTACCTGCCAGGGACAGTTTCCACGGTGACACATTGACGCAGTTGTGTTGAAGTGGTCAGGAAGTCTTCCACAGGGAAACTCCACTGAGGACACAAAGACTGTTTGTTAAACCAGTTTGAACTTGTTTGGTGAACTTTTGGTAGTTTTCTTTTAGGTGGGGTTCAGACCTTCAGGCACACAGCTCCGTCCGTCGGTCTGTAGTTTGAATCCTGACATGCAGGAGCAGGTGAAGGTGTAGTAGGAGACCGTGCACAGCTGGTGACAAGCTGTCGGGCCTTCAATCGGACACTCTGGGTATGATGACACAAAATAATGAGATGGAAGCCAGTGACAAAATCACATTAATCATTCACAAAACTAGTTACATCACAGGACGGAAAATCTCATAGGACTGAGTGATTCTTTAACACGCGCCCACATGGAAGCTGGGCCAATTTAGCAGTGGGTGTGGTCTAACCTGGGATGATTTGTGCCGCAGACAGTGGCTGTTGTTTGTTTCTCTTCTCTAGTTCACAGGCTGGTCCATAGTAGGGGGCGGAGCACGAGCACTGGAATCCGTCCACTTTGTCTGTGCAGTTTCCTCCATTAAGGCAGGGGTTTGGCTTACACTGGTCCCCATCTGATAAGAGACAGAGAGCTGATCAATTACAGTGATAAGACAATGAACAAATGAAGTAACTGAAGTAAGAGAAGCAGTGTTTTAACATGACAGAATATTCAGGTTGTTTCAGCTGTGAAAACCAAAGACATTTAGAATGATGTAAGCACACAACTCTTTGCCGTTGCTGTGAAAGAAAACTCACCCAAGTAAACCGTCCAGAAGGCGATCTGTAAAGAAACAAATATAACTTTATAATTTTAAAGTTCAAAGGTAAACGGAGAGGAAGTCAGCCTGTACCCAAACAAATGTTATCAATTCTCATATTAGATAGAATTAGTGATGGGAGTCTGACCGTCCTGGGAGTGTCCTCGAAGTACTCGCGTGCCTCCTCGTAGCTGCACAGCTCCTCGTAACACTCACGCTCCAGGTTCCCCTGCAGGATCTCTTCCACTAGGAAGTTGTTGGCCCGTTTGGACCTCAGGAACACATTGTGGGTCTGTGGAGCCCGGAACACTGCAAGGACAATAGAAGCACTGCAATTACAAAGGACCCACTGCGAGGACAAGGGAAACACTGTGAGGACAAGGGGAAGACTGGGAGGACAAAGGAAACACTGCACGGACAAGGGAAACACTGCAAGGATGAAGGAAACACTGCAAGGATGAAGTAAACACTGGGAGGACATGGGAAACACTGCAAGGACTTGGGAAACACTGCAAGGACAAGGGATACATTGCGAGGACGAAGGAAACACTGCGAGGATGAAGGAAACACTGCAAGGACATGGGAAACACTGCAAGGATATGGGGAACACTGCGAGGACATGGGAAACACTGCGAGCACATGGGAAACACTGCGAGCACAAGGGAAACACTGCGAGGACAAGGGAAACACTGCGAGCACAAGGGAAACACTGCGAGGACAAGGGATACATTGCGAGGATGAAGGAAACACTGCGAGGATGAAGGAAACACTGCAAGGACATGGGAAACACTGCGAGGACATGGGAAACACTGCGAGGATGAAGGAAACACTGCAAGGACATGGGAAACACTGCAAGGACATGGGGAACACTGCGAGGACATGGGAAACACTGCGAGCACAAGGGAAACACTGCGAGGACATGGGAAACACTGCGAGGACATGGGAAACACTGCGAGGACATGGGAAACACTGCGAGGAAAAGGGAAACACTGCGAGGACATGGGAAACACTGCAAGGACATGGGAAACACTGCAAGGACATGGGGAACACTGCGAGGACAAGGGAAACACTGCGAGCACAAGGGAAACACTGCGAGGAAAAGGGAAACACTGTGAGGACAACAGTAATTGGAAACTGATAACAGTTTTACTTAAACAACACTGAGTCGTGATTCTGTATCAATAATAACTCACAATATACTCACTTGAGATTCAGACAGTCATTATTGTAATAAACTGCATCATAATTATTTGTGACATATTGTCATAATTGTCAAAATGTTTCCCTTAAAATGTACCAATTGTTATTTTACAAAGTGGTGACTGATGCGTCTGCCAAGAGAGATACAGAAGTATCTGCTGTCGTAACACAGAACAAACAGCTTCTTTCCTCAACTCACCCTCCACACTCCATTTTTATGTTTTATTATTTATCATATGTTTCTTTGTAAGTCATACAAGGAGACTGTAACTATAATTTCACTGCACAAGCCGGGTTGTATGATCACAAGTTAAACTGAATCATGAATCTTTTAACTATATCAATGATATCACTATATCACTATAAAATTCTTATCTTAGATCAAACCAGGTCATACAGCAAACTTATTGAATGTTTATTGGAATAAAGTTCTTATTACGACAAACTGTGTGTAATACCATCAGGCGTCTGCATTAGAAAGGACATGTTCTTTCTGGCACAAATAGACCACAATTCATTTCCAGTTGAATTTAAACATCAAAAGGTTAGAAGTCTGTGTCAGTCTTCAATTTCCTTGAGATCAAAAGGTTAGACTTCTTATATCAGCTGTTTGTTTTTTTAACTGTTTTTTGCCTCATTTATCACTGAACATCTGCTGAAAATACGATTTCATCAATAAAAATCTGACGATAAATAAACTGTAACTGAGCCGAAACACTGCTGAGGGTCAGAGGTCAGAGGTCTTACCTTGTCCTTGGATGAGGACCTGAAGGTAGCAGCCAAGAAGGAAAAGAGACAGAACAGACGCTCGACAACAAGTCGACATGATGCTGACCGCCATGACACTGACTACACTCTGAACACACACACACAAACACACACACACACACACACACACACACACACACACACTCAAATACAAATACACACTGATGAGTCACGGCCAATTCATTTAACCACAAACATGACATTTATTTAAGTCTTGAGTCTTTTTACAGCAATTATAAAAATCTAAGATGTCTCATTGTTTGAAAAATTTCAATAAAACCCAAATAAAAATGTAATCAAACATCAAAGTGAGACGTCAGTTAGCTTACAGGCTAACTTGTGATAAGATTATACTTGTTTCACAAAACATTGCCTTTTGAAACTCTTCTAGAGTCAGATTTTCACCTGCACAGGTCAATTCTGCTCCTATAAAGAGTTAAAAGTGTGGAGCTCTCAGTAAACGTTGTGTTCCTGCAGTGGACTCTGGCCTGTCCTCAACCCACACAAACAAGCAACAGCTGCGACCTCTGGAACTTCAATATTCAGTTGGTTTGTTTATTTGAGGTAAATAAAAAGCAGTTTCATCATAATTCAAAATGATTCAGGGATATTTCCTGATCCTAATCAAATCATGGACAGAACATGGAGAAAATTAAAGATGACTGCTTTTTTAAAGTTTTATTTTCTGCTCCCACAATCCCATAATTAATCTTGGGGGCAGTAACTGAGTAGTTCCTAATGGGGCTAATAGTCTGCAGCTATACTAGCAGGTCTGTAATGCTGAGCTAAATGCTAACATCAGAATGCTAACATGCACACAGAGATGATGCTAACATCCTTAAATTTAGCAGGTATAAGGTTTACCAGTTTCACCATCTTAGTTCAGCAAGTTAGCATGCCAACATTAGCAAATAAGCAGTAGTCAGTCTGAGGCTGAGGCAGTCCATCACATAGTGACAAACCTACAGCCACGCTACTAGCATGGCTAGCATGGTATTGGAAAAGCTACTGAGAAGTTGTATCCATATACAGAAAACACCAAGACTCCATTTTGATAAAATAATCCTGATCTAAAATCAAATTGCAACTTTTCTCCTGGACTTCATTAGTGAACGTCGTCCAATCAGAGGACGTCTTCAAATGTCTTGTTTTGTCATTTCATGAGTGACAGTAATATAATCTTTAGGAGCTCAATGAGACGTCTTCAACTTTTTCTGGTCCAAACAAAACCCAAAGGTATTAAGTGTTCAGCCGGAATAGTGATTAAAAAATGACCCTCGACTTATCAATAACTGATTGTTTCAGCTGTGATTTACTTGGACTTCTAAGATTTTACCTCATAAATGATTTAGAATTACACAAAAAAAAAACTAAAATTTTAATTGTTCACATTCAAAAACTACATTTCCTTCTTATACATTTATGAACCTTTAATTAAAATCTCTTCAGATGTGACAAAGGAATAAAATCTGATCAGTTATGAGTACTCACCTTTTAAATTGTAAAAATGCAACAACAATTTGATAAATTGGATTCAAAGTTTGAACTAACCCCTCAGATACACACTTCACATGCACTGGAAAAATACACATAAAATGTAGAATATTTTAATCGCACAATAAAAGAATGTATCAGACTTGTATTTCTTTTATTTGCGTCAAATTCTGCTCAAAAAGCTGAAAACAAAAAACAGAGAGCATGAAAACTGATTTATTTTTTTCAACTTCCTCCTCCAGATGTTTGAATCAAACTGAAAAGCAAATTGTTAAATCAAGCTTAGATTTCTTACGTCATTTTACATTTACATCGCTGGTTAGCAACAGTTTTGCACTTTACATTTGAGACTTTTGCATTGAAAGATCACCAAACAGCAGAAAGACAAGCGTGAGAGCAGCGAGCAGCTAAAGAGACAGACGTTTCCTTCAGGAATTGTTCGAGACCAAAATAGAGCTTAAAGACTTTTATCAGCTCAACACAAACGTGACTCAAATGGGATGATCATGTTGCACTGCAGGATGTGATGGCAGGTTGCTGTTTGCTAACATGACAGCCACAACTACGTCAGAAGCTGATAATATGCCAGAAGTTGTGTTTGTAGTTTGTTCTGTTGCCCCCAAGTGGACCAAAAACTTAATTACTGCAGTTTTAACCAAACAGAACATATTCAGGACCCAGAATTGAACCCTGAGGAACCCCACAAGTCACTTTCTATAGGTTGTGATGCAGCTGTTTGCTAACGTGTTCGCTAAAACTACTTTAGCTTGTTCTGCTGCTCCCAAGTGGACTAACAATGAATTAATGCAGCTTTAAGATTTTTTATATTGTCTTTTTATAAAAGTGGTAAATGTTGTGAAATGTGCCTGTTCAGGAGTCATAAACATTATTTAGATTTTGATTACATGGGAGGCACAAAGTGAGGCTGAACGATTACAGAACCAATCTGTTGATTGGGCCGTCTTGCCTCTTCTTCCTGATGCTTTTCTCTTTGGGCATCAGCTTCTTGATGCCTTCACGGATCCACGGGATGTACTTGGACACCTGGGTGTAGATGCCGTATTTGCCTTTGCGTGCACAGCCTTCGCCCCAGCTTACAATGCCGGTGATAAAATAGGTGTCTCCGTAGCGCGTGACATGTGGTCCACCACTGTCGCCTTGGCAGGCGTCCTTGGCTATTTCGTCGTAGCCAGCACAGAACATGCGTCGAGAGATGCGCAGTTGGGTGGATTCCATGCAGGTTTCCCGATCCACGTAGGGGACGGTGAGGCGCTGCAAGATGGTGGACGGTTGCCGACCCTCGCCAAGCCGGCCGAAACCGCTGACCATGCCGTCTGGCTGCCGCATTAGAACCTGCAAGAGGACGTCACAAATTTCCCCAGTAGAGTGTCGACTGTTTTAATTGCAATCAGATGAGAAGATTGATTCCACTCTCATGTTTGTATATGAATACGAGAAGCCTGAAACGTTAGCCAAGCATGACAACCGGAAACTAGCAAACAGCTAGCTTGTCTCTGTCCAAAGGGAACATAATCATCTACCAGCACCTCGAAACCTCACTCTTTAAGGTCCAGTCTGTAGGATTTAGAGGGCTCTATTGGCAGAAACCTAATATAGGATTCAAAATTATGTTTTTTAGCGTTAGCTTTATACAGGACAAAGCTAACGGGACAACAGAGGACCGAGAATCATCAGCAGTTTGTCAAAGAAAATGTATAACAGTGCGATTAATCAGAAATGTAAGATAGTATTTCTTGGGACAGAGCCAGGCTAACTGTTTCCCAAGTTTCTATCCTTTATGCTAAGCTAGGCTAACCAGCTGTGGCTCAATGTTTAAGGTACAGTTTCTTTGAGTTTATGAAAACGTGTCTAAAGCTGTGAAAGTGACAAGTTTAAAGCTTCACCTTTTCAGCGAAGTCTGACTCAGGTATGCAGGCCGGCAGCATGAACCTGCTGAACTTGATGGGCGTGGCCAACTTGATGAGTGCGATGTCATTGTGGTAGGTTTCAGGCAAGTATTTATTGTGGGTGATAATAGTTTCCACATTGTGGGTGGCTTCATTACCGTCGTCCACCAACACGTCGAACTCACCTGAAGGGACAGAAACAAGAGTCCAAGTGTAAAAAAAAATATGAATTCTAAAAATGTAATAAATCTACAGTAATAAATAATAAAAGTCCACAAACATTTCAGGGATTTTTTTTTTACTCTAAAATCAGAATTTTGAGGAAAAAATATATTATTTTGAGTGATAAATTTGTGAAAGTCAGAATTCTGTCATTATTACAGAAAAATATTTTCAAAAATCTGATAATCTCAAGAAAACACTAATAACTACCAGTATATCCACATTTTATCATCATGAACTCTCTTTAAATATATGTATGTATGTTAAAACGTGACCTGTTGATGGACTAAGCTGATGCTGATTGGTCAGCAGGACTTACCGAGCTTGATGTAGATGTAGCGTGTTTGGTTCATGCAGTGGGCGGCGGTCAGGATGATGTATTCGTTGAGGATGGTTCCTCCGCAGAACCCTCGGTGATCCTCGTTCAGGAGAAGAGCCTGAAGACGACGAGAAGAGACAGGGAAGGAAAATATTACACAAACTCTGCAATTATGGACTTCAAGGCGTCCACAAAAAGACAAATACTGACTTCTGGACAGCAACTGATTCATCGGTGTCATAGAGACAATAATAGACACCCGGATGATAACAGAATCCAGTTTGTCCACAGAGACGCAGGAATGGACCTCAAAGCGTCTTGATCCGGTTGTTTCTTTCCTCTTTAGTTTTGTTCTTTATTCTGAGAAACAAAGCGTCTCTACCTGCCATGGACATTCTCCTGGTGGACAGTCCTCTCCGTTGACGATGCGGGTCATGCTGGCCATTTGAGAGTTGATTATTTGCTCAAAGATCCGGTTCTCTGGTAAGGTTCTGACGGTGGCGCTGCTGTTGTCCATCACATAATCCTGATCGGTGGAGTTGATGTTGTGGTCCATCTCGTTTGAATCCATATTGTTCGTCACCATCGTGTTGTTTCGCTCGTACCTGAAAACAGTCCGGGTGTTTCCGGTGATGATGGCGCCACATTTGAAGGTTGCTGCAAGAATTCATGTGAGGTTAAGTGATCAGTTAATCAGCCAAAGAATCAGCCTGAGTCCGAAACATGTGGACTCGTGAGTCTCTCTCACCGTTGGAGTTGCAGGATTTGTCATCTGACGCCAGGAAATATCCGTCAGCGCAGGAGCACTCGACACTTTCCTGCACCACTCTGCAGAAGTGTTCGCAGCCACCATTTTTGTTCTCACAAAGCTCAGGAATAACTGCAAAGACACAGGAAGCACCGTGAACAACAAGATTCTGCAAACCCTGGAGTACATTACCACAACGTTTTTAAAATTTAAGTTGTTTTTTGTTTAAAATTGAGTTTTTTTTACAGTTAAAAGCATGAAGGAACATCCAGGAGCAGCAGCTCCTCCGTGAAGGTGCAAAATTTAACTTGAAAACGTAATGTTTTGACGTTGTGACATCTATGTTAGCATGCTAACTAGTGAGCCGCAGCCCATCCAGCTCCAAAGATCTTGTGCCAGCGATGGAAACACCAACTCTACCCTGATCTTTGAGCTCCCAGTCTGGAACGCTAGCTGTACGGCTAACAAACAAACCAACTAATGGCAGCTACAGTTAGCAGCCGTTAGCGGTGACTCTACTGATGTGTTGGCCTCTATTTGTTTGAAGTATGAAACACAAAAAAAGTAGCCAATCTTTGTGGTTCTGTACCGATTTCACAGTTGTAGCCCTGGTACCCGGCCTGGCAGTAGCAGTCGTAGCTACCAATTCCGTCTTTGCAAAGTCCTCCGTGTGCGCAGGGCAGCGACACACATGCGTCGCCATCTACGGGATTCAAGAAGAGGAGTCTGATGAGGCAGTAGTCAGCAGTCTGACATCACTGAAAATCAACACTGTGAAGGAAAAACTATGTTGATGAAATCACTCGTTGGCTGTTGCAGGCCACAGGCTGGGCATAGAAGCTCCTAACTGGACTAATGAGGTGTCAATCAATAGTTTGAAGGTCAGAGGTCATCTTAGGTGAGTCTGTGGTGACGTTTAGTGGTGTTTGCTTTCAAATGGGGAAGTTTTTGTCCGTTAAAAGCATGACAAACGTCCAGGAGTGTAGTTTTTAATGATGAACGCTGTGTTTCTGACTAAATATACTACTGAAATGGATCCAATGGACATTTTGGAATAAGGGAACACAGTATTTGTTGACAAACCCTGTTTGTTTGTTTGTGTTTTTGTTTGTTGTTGTTGGTGCTTTGGATTAATTCCTGATTTTTTTACATTGCCTGATATCACCCCAAATTATCTACATTTACTTGAAGCACATTTTAAACACCAGAAAACAGTTACCAACGTCTTACCAACGTATTTGGCCCAGAATTCATCCTGCGGGGAAAAAAACAAAACAATCAGAGAGTGAAATAGTTCAAAAGAGTTAAGTTAAGTTAAGAGTTCAAATGTGGTCAGTATATGTCAGTGAAGACCAGTTCGTCCAGGTTAGTGTTTGAGCGTTTGGATCTGAAACCTGAACCTGGAGATTCATCTTGTTTGCTAGCAGGTCAAAAAGAAGAAATAGCTCCGATGCTAACTGTTCCTAAAGATAGATCAGTCAACGCTGAGGTTGTTGGAGGGGGGATTTTTAAATGGAGCTAAGCTAGCACCCTGCCTGTGCTACACTAGCATGAGTTAGGCTAAGCTAACTTGGATTGCGTTCAGTGTTTCTGTGTGTAGCAGCGGGAGGTTCGTACAGTTCTCTCTTTGTTTTCGAAGATCTCTCGGGCCTCCTCCCAGTCGCAGCGCTCCTCCACACACTCCCTCTCCATGTTGCCTTGTTTCATCTCCTCCCAAAAGCTGTTAGCTCGTCTCCGTCGGGTCAGAACCTGACTGGCTTCCCTGCCGTCCAGGAAGACTGAGAGGGAACAGGAAGTGTTGGACAATCATTAACACCTTCAAAATCACTGGAAAGATCACTCTGGTGGAAGTGAGAGTCACATGCTAACATGCTAAACTAAGTTGGTGAAAACATTATACCCTGTTAACTTTAGCATGTTAACATGCTGATGTTAGCATTTAGCTCAGAGAAACTCTGTGTTCACATGATGTCGGAATAATCGGAAAAATTAGTTTTCTACTGGGTTAGCTGATACGAGGAGATGCTAACACTTTTAGCTTAGCCTTCATAGTGATCTGTGATCGATCTGTGATCTCGGAGCTTCTGGAGACCAAACAGAACATAAAAAGGATCAAGATTAGAACCCTGAGGAACCATGATGTCATCAGCGTATTCTGACGGGTCATTTAAAAGGACCAGTCACAGCCCAGCTGGGGGTCTGTTTGTCCAATGAGGCGTCAGAATGGTTTCATGTCCGTGTGTGAGTGAAGGACAGTCAGACAACACGCCAAACACACACAACCAGTCGAGGTCAAGGGTCAGTCAACACTCACACACACACACACACTTACACACACACTCACTCTTCCCTCCATGTTGGTGAACGTACCTGCGTGAACGGCAGCCAGGTGGAGCAGCAGGAGGCCGAGGGACAGGCGGTGAAGCCACGACATGACCCCGGGAGGCCGATGATGATGGTGGTGATGAAGGTGATGAAGGTGATGAAGGTGGTGGCGGTGGCGAGCTCGGTGGAGGAACCTCAGTGCTGAGAGACGTAATGGAGTCTGAGTGTGGAGAGAGAGGAGGAGGGGTGGTCGAGAGGCCAGTGACCTGTATGAAGAGAGGGTGCTGATCTGAGGGGGCGGGGCTTAAGAGTCACACTTCCTGTTGAGCTGAAGAAATAAAGACTGTTACCACGGCAGCGGCACGTGTCAACTACAAGTCCCAGAGTGCACTGCGTCCAATCAGAGAGCTCAACACAAATACTCAACTTCACATCGAGGTCACTGATGGAATGTAACTAAGTACATTTACTCAAGTACTGTACTTACGAGCAGTTTTGAGGTACTTGTACTTTACTTGAGTATTTCTACTCCTTTATACTTCCGCTCCACAATGCTGTTTTTTTACTCTGCTACATTTATTTAATTACTTTAGTCACTAGTTACTTTACAGATTACATGCTGCATCAGATTTAAGGGGAGGAGGCGTTTACAGGAAATGAGGATTTCCAAACACTGACTCAACATCGAGGTCGACGAGGTCGCCTCCTGTTGTACACCGCCTGTGCTGCAGCCAATCAGCTGAGGGGGCCGGGTGGAGGATCCAAACTGATCAATATTTACTCTGCAGGCTTCCACCAATCAGCTGATCAGCCTCAAACTGCACCTCCGCTAGTGGAGGAGGTGTTCAGACATTTCACTTCACTAAGAGTAGAAATATCACAACTTAAAGGTACTCGGTAAAGTAAAAGTACTGCATTGGAAATGGCTCAAGTATTATCACCAGAGCTATCCTTAACTCTGGGCTAACAACTGACCCTATGCTAACGTAGCTCCTTTAACCTGAAGCTAACAGCTCCTTTAACCTGAAGCTAACAGCTCCTTTAACCTGAAGCTAACAGCTTTAACCTGAAGCTAACAGCTCCTTTAACCTGAAGCTAACAGCTCCTTTAACCTGAAGCTAACAGCTCCTTTAACCTGAAGCTAACAGCTCCTTTAACCTGAAGCTAACAGCTCCTTTAACCTGAAGCTAACTGCTTTAACCTGAAGCTAACAGCTTTAACCTGAAGCTAACTGCTCCTTTAACCTGAAGCTAACGGCTCCTTTAACCTGAAGCTAACAGCTCCTTTAACCTGAAGCTAACAGCTCCTTTAACCTGAAGCTAACAGCTCCTTTAACCTGAAGCTAACGGCTCCTTTAACCTGAAGCTAACAGCTCCTTTAACCTGAAGCTAACAGCTCCTTTAACCTGAAGCTAACGGCTCCTTTAACCTGAAGCTAACAGCTCCTTTAACCTGAAGCTAACAGCTCCTTGAAATTAAAATACTTGAGTACAAGTATCTCTGAGTCGTACTAAAGTAAGTACTCGAGTAAATAACTTACTTCCCATGGCTGGAGATAAAAACATGAACACAAACTCAGCTGGACGTCGTCCCACAATGCAACAGAAATTGAAGTTAAGCAGATAAATATGAAAAGAACAAAACACACAAAACTACATGAACTTTCATCACCTCCAAGTTTATTGCTTTAAAACTGATATGATATAATGTATGACTGGATCTGAGGTCTCATTGGCTGTTGCAGGCTCTAGGGCGGGCATATAAGCACATATCTGCTCAGATGAGTTGTCAATCAAACGGTGGCCGTCTCTGGATCTCTGGTGTGGACGGATGATGGAGGCTGTTGACACGGTTTCTTCATGCCAAAGAGAAAACTGTAAATTTGTATCATGTGAGAAAAAGACCTGATCGATCAAAGAAAGATCCAACTCTCATCAATCAGGAACATTTATTAACATCTCGACACAACAACCAAAACATCGCATGATGTTGACGCCAACACGTGACAACAGGACAATTAAAGCGCTCAGACGTCTCGGTCGCGATAATGTTTGTTGATGACGTAAAGAGTTAAATCTTTAAAACAGACGATAACTTCAGCTGAAGTCAGTTTTCTAAAACTGATCGCTCATTAAACTCGCTCCTGTTCTAACATCTCAGAAGCTGCATCCAATGAAGACAACGCTTTGCTCATTTCCACTACCGATGCCTCCACCCACTCCACAAAGTTAGCCATGTTGGCGAACACCCCATAATACCCGGGCTGCGGACAGCCCCGCCCCCAGCCGACCACGCCCGTCAGGAAGTGGGTGGAGCCGTGAAGCGTGATCAGCGGGCTCCCGTCATCTCCACGGCAACTCTGCTGACTGCCCCCCAGGTACCCTGCACACAGCATGTTGCTGGTGAAGTTGAACTGGGTTCTCTGGGAGCAGTGGGAGTTCTGGAGGATGGGGATGGAGAATTTTCGAAGGACGGGGGGACACCGGGACCGTGTGCACGGCGCCACGCTCCTCGTTGCCCCCGACGGTCCTCTTGCCCCAGCCGGACACGGTGTGGTAGCGGACCAGCAGGAGCTCTTTCTCCGCAAACTCTTTGGTCGGCAGGCAAACGGGGACGACGTGGCGGTTCAAGGTGAAGGGTCGATCCAGCTTCAGCAAGGCCACGTCGCTGTCCCCCGTCTCTGGGTTATAGTGTTCATGCACCCTCACTACTACAACACCCATCTTCTGTTCTGTCCCCTCATCCACGTCCAGGTTGTGTTCACCTGGTGGCAGAACAGACACTCTTCAACAACTTCAAACGTCTTCAGACGAGACAAACTTCAGAATACAAAGTAATCTGACTTTGATGTAAAAAGTAGAAACTGAAGCGCCGACTGGTTACCTGCCACCACGGTGACCTCTGAGATCCTCTCGATGGAAGGGGCACAGTGGGCGGCGGTGACGACCCAGTCCGGTCTGATTAAAACACCTCCACAGTGACTGCGTCCGTTCTCCTGAACCAGAACCTGATCAACACGACAGACGCCGTTTTAACCAACATTTCGGGTTCAGATCAACAACTTCATGCTTTCACCTTCAGGCCACGTTTACATTTATCTGACCAGAGATATAAAAACCACCGAGAGAAGAAGATATCAGTGGTCAAATCTGCTGCTCCCCGGAGGACGAACCCTCCACATGCTAACGGCCGCAGTGCTGCAGCAGCGTTTACCTGCCAGGGACACTCTCCTTTGGGGCAGCGGTTTGCTCCCACCAGCCGGGTCTGACCCACCACACTCTGGTTTGTGGTTTCCTGTGGAGGCAGCCGCCCACACGGATAATCCACTGTGACACAGAAACACTCGGTACAGCAAAATATCAACGCATAGATGTTTCAGTGTAGAGAATATTCACAGTCTGTTTAACGCCTCGATATCGTCCCGCGAGAAACTTAAATCCTGAACGTAACTTATAAAGTGAAAACCCCCTCAAAGATCCACCGACTCTTTACAGATGGTTTATTTAGAGATAAACTTTAGTTAATAGTTATTTTTTAGTTCTGACTTTTTCCTCAGAATTAAAGACAGAAACGTAAGAATTCACACTTTAAAGTGAGAAAGACAGTTCGAGCTCTAACTAATGTTTTATAAACAGTTTATTAAGCAAATGTTTACTGTTACGCAACTTGTGTCTGCAACACAACTCATCTCATGACAGTGGAGAGATAAAACTGCCTTCGACAGGAAGAAACCTCGAACAGAACCGGACTCAGTGGTGACGGGACATCAGAAACGATAAACTAAAGATTAATGAACAAGATATTTACTATTTATAATATTAAAGTTTTCAGGAAGTGTTTCTGGTTCCAGATGTAAATATTTGGTGGTTTTAAATTTAGATCCTGGGACTAAACAGGCTGTTTGTGTTCGTCCCCTCAAACCTTCACGAAATGTTTCAAACTTTTTTAACGTCTGAAATAAGCTTCAAAGACTTTCACGATTTCTACAACTTAGAATACATCAGTAAATACTCCACGTGTGAAGCGTCTGGTCTGAGGACGCTCAGACGCCTAATATAACCTGCAGGTACATCAGCGCTTCAGAGACGTAGTCTTCAGGTAGAATTTGTACCCTGAGCGATGCACCGTCGTCCGTCCGGTCCCAGTTTGTATCCGTCAGCACAGGAACATTTCACACGTTGTCCTGAGCCGTCACAGAAATGTTCACACTGTCCGTTCTGGTAAAGACACTTCAGCAGGTCTTCTACCACTGAGGAAAGTGAAGGTAAGGTTATTTTAAATGCAATATATGGAACCATGTTGTCATCTGTAGCTGTCAGTTAGCAACATCATTCAAATGTTGAGGAAATACAAACATATGTTTCTTTATCATTACAAATAGTTCAAAAGCAAAATGAAAAGTTTTCAAAACAGAATTAAAAACTAAAAGGACAAACACACAACACTGAGTATGGAATCTGCTGCGTGTTTAGCTGCACCGTTAGCTGTTAGCTCGCTATTAGCTGTAAGCTGTTAACTATGTATATATATATATATATATATATATATATATATATATATATATATATATAGATATATATATAGATATGGATGGAAATTAAAACAACTATTTAGTATTTTCCAGATGTCCGTTGTGTTAAACAGGAACATTTTTCAGTGTCTTCATAACTTCTGAGTTTGTACATTTCATGAACAAATCCAACCAGCTGCTGGTTGAACATGCAGAATGTGTAATTGTGGTTCCTGATTATTTATTTATTCTTATTGATTATTTTCTCACTTGTCTGACAGAATTCTCCATCGAAGCCTTCAGGACAGACACAATAGTCGGAGGTTCCGTTGTTGACACAAGTCCCGTTGTTCCGACAGTCGGCCGTGCAAACGTCAACATCTGATTACAAGAAGAAAGAATCGTAACATTCTTTACAAAAACACAACGTTTGATCTCTTTTGGATCAGACTTGGTGCTCGACGACAGAAGAATGAGGATCAATAAGACTTGACTGTGCAAATCAATACACTGATTACAGGTAGATTCAACAGTACTGAGATACAGTCAACATGTTTCAAATCCATTCACTTCATTCCAATTTAACGTTTGTCCTCCGGCTATAGAAAAATCTATTGACCGCATCAAACTGTTAGCATTTAGCTCCAGCACCACTTGACTCTCAGTGTTAGCGTATCTACATGCTGGAGCCTGCTAATTAGCTGATGGTAGCATGCTAACACGCTAAACTAAGAGGGTGAGCATAGTTAACATACCTGCTAAACATCAGCATGTTAGCATTAAGCTACAACAGCCCTGTGACTCATTTTGATAGCAGGATGCTTCTAAAACATGCTAACAGTTGTCTGTCATATGTAGCATTAGCGTCCTTAAGCATCAATTTATAGGTTAAAAACTTAGACAGAGAACAGCTTTTAACTAAAACACTACCATGTTTTGTTAGCATGATATCTACATTCATCTAGAACATGCTAACAGTAGCCTGTTATATCAATCTTCAGCTGTAGCATTAGCATGCTTATTAGCTAATGTTAACATGCTGACAAGCTAAACATCGGTGACAGAATAACTCAGTGATTCTTCAGCGTGCACAAGGTCGAACTACTTTTGTTATATTCCTCATACGACGTTAAATAAGTTTTACTCACTTGTATATTTCCGCCAGAATTGTTCCTGCAAATAACAAACGAGTAAACAGTTATTTCATTATATGTTTCTGTCTTATTACTTTATTTTAATCAGGTTTCATCTCTTTCTCTCTCCAGTAGTTTCGACTCTGGGATGCTAACATGCTAACCCAAAACCCAACCCTGACAGAACCAATTCTCTCAACACATCCGGATCAAATTTATATTCACATCTTAAAAAGACCCTCAAAATATTGTAAGATAACAACGATAGCAACGTTAGCTGAGAGATAGCAGCATGTACTTAGTTTGACACCTTTGTTAACAAAAAACACTGTTAGCATAAAGTGAGCTGATGCTTACGTTTACGTTAACGCTCCCAGTTTGTCGAACAACAGTAAAAGTTCTACCTCAGATTTGTTCTTCATTGTTTGTGTAATGACTGAAATTTGTTTTAATCTCGTACTAATAAGTCCAAATACAACGATCCACATATTCAATAAGTTATATTACCTCAGACTTTCAGGGTGAATCACAGAATGCTCAAAGCTTTTCTGTCTTTCTCTGTGTGACGTAACATTCGATGAACAAACTGACCGTCATGGCGTCGTCTTCGAAGACTTCTCGAGCCTCCTCGTAGCTGCAGACCTCCTCGATGCACTCCCTCTCCAGGTTCCCTTGCTGCATCTCCTCCAGGAAGCCACTGTTTGCTCGGCGCCATCTCTGCAGCACCGTGTTCGCCTGGTTCCTCTCCACAAACACTGAAACAGACGATGACACACCTTCAGATCCAGAGCAACGTGACGGGACACAACATGCTAACGGAGCTTTTTATTAAAATGCACAGACCTGCAGCGGCAGCGATGCCTGACAGCAGAATCCAGACGGTGCAGCAGCTCCTCAGCAGCATGTTGTGAGTCCTGACCGAGGTTCTCAGACAGACCAGGACCAAGAGAGTTTTTAAGAGGGGTCGGCGTTTTTAGGCCACGCCCACTGAGCCTCGGACCCTTGGAGCCCGTTTGTAACCAGGTCAGTAAACACGTCTCCGCTCAGTCCTGCATGTTGGGACCTACTGACCTGCAGGTTATCTGCAGCTCAGCTCCAGTGTCACCAAACTACTGCAGCACGGTCCGCTTCATGGAGTAGAAGTATTTGTACTGCAGTAGAAAGTTTTATAAAATGTAAATTCTTATTCAAGCAAGAACCTCAAACTTGTTCTCAGATCGAGTAACAAAGTAAATGTACTTGGAACACGTGTTTTCACCACACGATCTTCACTGAGGACTTTTTAAAGCAGATTTATTCTTTGATTCATTTTCTGTTTGTTAACTATGGAAACAATAATCATAAACAGGAGCTGACGGACAGTTTGAAACAGAGTCTGAAGAACTGGACAGGAAACATCTGTTGGAGCTGTTTCATTGACACATTTTACAGCTTTAGACCAAACAGGACCATGACAACAGTAATCAGGCAAAGTAATCCATTACATTAAGCCGTCTGCTGACAACCTGAAACTTCTCCAAACTCTCAGATATTTTATATACGAGACGTTTACACATCAGGACGAAGACACAACTGTTGAGCTTCTCACAGCTTGTTAATCGTTTCACAAAAAGTACAACTACTTGAGTAAAAGTGTTTCCTGTTGTGAGTCCACAAAATGACCACCGTTCTGAACCTAAACCCGACAGAATCTGTTGACGTGTGTTGTCGCGCTCAGGTTGTCAGGTTGTGTAACGAAGCTTCCGTGTTGTTCGTCGGCTGACTCGGCGTCGCTGTTCGGTTGTGGATCCACTCCAGGTAGTTGGACACTCGGGTGTAGATGCCGTAGTTGCCCGGCCGGGCGCAGCCCTTCCCCCAGCTCACGATCCCCAGCAGGAACACCGTCTGCTTGTACTTGGTCACGAGAGGTCCGCCGCTGTCGCCTTTGCACGAGTCCTGCCGGCCCTCGATGTATCCGGCGCAGAACATGTTCTCCGTGAGCACCACGCCGCTCTCCTGCACACACTGCTGCGTCCGGATCCGAGGGACTCGCAGCCGCCGCAGGGTGGGTGAGACGGGTCCGTTCTCACCCCTCCTCCCCCAGCCGCTCACCGTGTGCAGGCTGACGGCCCAGAGGTCGCGGTCCGCCAGGGGTCGCGTCGGCAGGCAGGCCGGGACGGCGTACGGCGTGTAGATGATGGGCGTCGCCAGGCGAAGAAGGGCGATGTCGTTGTCGGCAGTGAGTTTCACGTAGTTCTCGTGCATGATGATCTCAGCGACCTGGACGAACTGCTCCGTGCCCTCCTTGACCTCCGTGTTGTGCTCACCTGGCAGACAAAGAGCGAGTCAAGAGTTTGTCACTGAGCTTCAGAAGAAAACGACAACCAAACACACAGCGACAGAAAACAACAACCAAACACACAGCGACCTGCAGGACAGAGACGTCATCTAGTCATAGACTAAATTCTAAGACGCATTAATTAACGGTGACATTTAAAATCCAGAAGACAGAGGCCGTTTGTTTTGCTGTGAACAGAGGGATTCGTACCTGCGACCACCGTCAGGTGCTGAGCTTCATAGTCCTCCAGACAGTGCGACGCTGTGAGGATCCATGTGGGTTTATAAATCACTCCTCCACAGAAACCTTTGCCTTTGTACACCAGCAAAACCTCGAGAGAACAAACGGAACATTTGCATTTAAAAGCGGTCGTACTGACGGAAAAGCCAAACAACTAAAGAGCATGTTTTCATTATAATACGAGCAACTAAACTAAATATTTACTGACGGAGCAGCTTCATCAACCAAAAACAACTTTCATCCAAATAAAACATTGTGTTATCTTGGTAAAGTTTGGGATTTCACCAGAATCTGCTGTCAGAGGTTAAAGTCCAGTAAAGTACCTTCAGGACTTCCCCTCTGATCGTCAGCACGAGTGAAAACAACAGGTTGAGTAAATGTGTGAACTGTCCCTTTAATGTGAGCGTACCTGCCAGGGGCATTCACCTTTGGGGCACTCTGTTCCCCCGACGATCCGAGCTCGAGGGTCCAGCTGAGTGTTTTTGTTTTCTCCCTGCAGGATGGGAACCATTCCGCATGCCAACGCCTCTGAAAACACACAAACACATCGTCTTATTAACATATTATTATTTATATGATACATTATCTTTATTATTATAATGTAAACATCAAGTTTAATTCTCAACTGAACCAGCTGAAGATGTGTTTCGTCTGTTTTGTTGTGTATTTTAACTGTTTTCTAATGTGGTTTAACAAAGGAAAGTGAAGCAGGGAGTCTAAAGATTTGTCACCTAAGAGACGTATCTTCATATTTAAGGCACTCTAATAGTTTTGAGGATTATAAGAATTATAAGATAAGTCAACGTTTTGAGAAACTAAGATAACAAGTTAGATTTACAAATCCAGAAGAAGATGTTTCGGATTATTCTCATTCTTAACATTTCGTTTATTAATGTGGCAGAAATTGGCTTTTTAATCAGTTTCAAGTCAAAGAAACGTTAAAGACGCAGATCAATGTGCAGGTTTGTGATTCACGATCATTAAATCCTCCGCCCACCTTTTGCTACGCAGCTCCGCCCATCGACATCCAGGAAGTAGCCGTCTGCACACGAGCAGTTGAGTCCTTGTCGTCCCTCTTCTTCGTCACAGTAATGATCACATCCTCCGTTCTCCAGCAGGCAGGTGTCGGGGACGGTCAGCGTCTCTACAACCAACAACACGTTTAAATATTTTAATTCTTCACTTCACGACGAAGCAAATATGATAAAGAAAAGATGAGAAAGAAAATGTGCTTATTTAAAACACTGCATGTTTTTTGAGCATCCCTAAGAGTGAAGATTAGATTAGACTGTTTTTATTGTCCTTTGAGCTGTGAGGGACGTACAGCTGTGTGTCGTCTGCATAAAAGTGTACGTACAAATTTAACAGCAGCAAAACTGAAAAGTGACGCTTTAAAACATCTCCCGGCTGTTAAGAAGGACTCATTGTGTTAGTTTATGTGTCCTGAGCCGTCAGGTTTCAGTAAAACAAGTGTATTTTGCTCACCGAGCTCACAGTTGAGTCCACTGAACTGAGGCAGGCAGAGGCAGGCGTAGGACGAACCCTGGGTGGAGCAGCTGCCGTCGTTCAGGCAGGGGTTCGACTTACAGCTGTCTGGGACTAGAAGGCGACAGCACAGTCGTTATGTCATGTTTGAGTAGAGCAGGTCACAGAATACAGATATCAACTGTTTGAGGACCACGAATCACTAGTTCCAAAATCTGTGATAAGAAGAAAGCTGAAAACACAAACTCACAGGGTGGTCAGGCAATGTTTTAAACAACTTCAAGGGTTTGTATTTTATTGCCCTTGTGGGATCAATAAACGATCATCCGTTATGGATTATCTTGGAACACGTGCTCCAACTCTTATAATCCAGATTATCCACATCCTGGACTGTATTGCCTTTAATCCAGTCGTTCGACCTTTATTTATTTCCACAGGCTGATCCGAGGAGAGCAGGTCAACACCTTCTGACAAACATTAAAACTAACAAAAAACTGAAAATAAAACTTAAAGAAATTAACTGAACCAGCAATCAATAAAGTCTGATCGTGTTAGACGTTTCTCAGTCAGGACATTTGTGTTTTTTGTTATTTTATGAGCCACTGAGCAACATCTCAAGTGTCTGGATCAGGATTGGAACCATTGTTAGCTTTGGTTAGCAGCTAGCATGGCTGATTTTTCCACTGTGTACTTACGGTTGTATGTTTTCCAGAATTCATCCTGAGGAAACAGAAGAGTCAAACAGAGTGACTTTATTATTCTGCCCCAAAACATGAGACATGTTATTAGTTGTACAGTGGAAGAGAAAACCAGTCCGACCGTGATCTCCGTTTGTTCGAACACCTCCCGGGCTTCTTCATACGAGCATATCTCCTCCAGACACTCCCGCTTCAGGTCTCCCATCTGGAGCTCCTCGAACCAGCCCGAGTTATACCTCCGAGTCCGGACCAGTACGCCATGGGCTTTATCTGGATCCAGAAAGACTGCCGAAGAACAGAAGGAGGGAAGAGTTCAACAGAACGCTTCAGATTGATAAGATATCAGATTGGATATTTGGACCTCTGACTGGTGATCCTCTCAACTTTCCTCTCGTGAAAGCATCTCAACTACCGGACAACCTCGGCACAAAATCGTATTCACACATCCGTCAAATTTCCATGTGCGCTTTCTAATAAGCCAAATCATCTTATTCCCCATAATCTAATGTTTGAACAGGCTACCTAGCTAACGTGCTAGCTTGACAGTGGTAAATACTAACAATAGCCATGCTCGTTGTTAACATTCAATATGATTTTACATGAGATTATTAGGTGTTTTTGCAGATATGGTTACCAATGTTAGCCCACAGCCTCTGAGCCTGTTGTTTAGCAGCTAACTAGTAGCATAGCCCCTGAGCAGACTGACGTTAGCACAAAGCACACACTGTAGCGCCGTTTAGCCGTTTCAGACCGATGCAAGTTTGTCTTCAGCTTCTCCAGCTTTTTTATGTGACTTCAGTTCTGTGAAAACATCTAAATTCTGAGGTTAAAGTATTCAGAAGACTAGACAGGCATCCTCCACAGCTAAAGCTATTAGAAAGCTAGTCATTAGCAGTGGTGAGTGCCGACACTAGCCACTCCCCTTGTTAATGCTCAATATGAAGTGTTTTCTTGAATATGGTAAGTTAGCATATTTAGCCTCTGGACCTGTCGTTCAGCAGCTAGTTAATGCTACAGCACAGCCCCCGAGCCAAAGAACAGACTCGTTCAGCAGCTAACGTTAGCACAACGCACACACTGTAGCGCCTTTTTAGACAGAAGTACATTCATAGAGGCTATTTTGTTTGTGTTTGTACCCTCGTGTCAATTATCAGTTGTTTATTTGTGTCTTTATAAGATTACTCAATTAAAACCAGCAAACTAACCACTAACACATTTTCCAGATAGCTCGCTGGTTTAAGAAAGCTCAGACAATTTGTAAAAAACACGTAGCGAACTTGTTAATCAGGCATTTCTGTTAGTTTACAGTCCCGTCAAAGTGCCACGAATCTCATGAATCATGAATTTCATGGTAAACATTACGCCTGTCAACATGTTAGCATTGTCACTGCAAACGTGTACGCATGCTAACGTTAGCATTTCTTTCAACATTGTGTCTTAGCCTCACAGAGCTGCTAGCGTGACTGTAGACCCTTTATTTTGTCTTCCTCCTTCACGACTAAAGTTGGAAAGATAAACAATTTGTAGTTTTCTTCTTCTGCAGTCGGACATTTTGTCTTTCCTCACCTGACGCCGTCCGGCAGCTGGAGAAGCTGAAGACGAAGGTGACGAAGACTCTCAGCCACATTTCAGCTGACAGTTGGCTGCTGTGCTGCTTCTTTGTGGACCCAAAGGTACAAAGTCTGATCCTCCTCCCCTCCACCATCGATCACATGTTCCCAACAGAAATACTGACAAAATGTGGCCTGAACACACCGACAGCTGCTGATTCAGGCTACAGACTGACGCTAGCTAACGTTACTAATCAGTTACAGCTAACGAAAGACTTCTCATGACAGTGTTTCTGTTTTAAGCACCTCTTCAGTAGCAGCACCATTTATTTGAATCATCTGCCGGTGTCAGAATTGTCTGTAGCTTAATTCTCTTTTTAAAACAGAGAACTTCACCCTCTGCAATGTTTCCAGTTACACTCACAGTCCAACATTAACACCTTCGAGGCGTTGCACCCTGAACCAGAATTGTTTTTGCTCTGGACTGAATGCTCTTCTGTAGATCCAACTGCTAACATTGATGCCTCGTGTCCACAATCATTGGTACTTCAACCAAAATGTAACGGTGCTATTTGGTCAAAACAGCTGTTCAGGTTGTTAAAGTCAACGTACAGAAATAACAGAGTTCTTCAGTAACGTTAGCATAAAGAGTATAGCGTAAAGCATCAGAACATTTGACTTTGTCTTTTATTTTATTTTGTTTGACAAGAACAAATTATGGAATCAACATAGATTAAAATCACAACTTCACAATAAATCTGGAGATTTGACAAAACTAAAGAATACAAGTTACAAAATCACCAGGATTTGAACACTGTTGCCGGACGATATTGATTAATTCACAACTCTGTTATGTTTCTTACATTGTTTTATGCTCTACACTATGTTTTTACTCTACTCTAACATAATAACATCTTCATTGCGGTCTGAAACCGTCACATCCCAGTTTTGACCTTGGATTCAGCCAGTTGACATGATGTCGTTGATCCATCCCAGGAAGTTGCTGACTCTGGCGTAGACGCCGTACAGGTTTTCGCTGGCGCACCCTTTTCCCCAGCTCACCACACCCGTCAGGAACCAGGTTTTCTTGTAGCGTGTCACCAGAGGTCCGCCGCTGTCACCCTGGCAGGCGTCCTTGCCGCCGGTCTTATAACCAGCGCAGAGCATGTTCCTGGTGATGTTGAGCTTGGTGTGGAGGCGACACTCCTGCAGCGGGACCCTCGGCAGAACCAGCCGCTGGAGGACTCTGGATTGAACGCCGTGTCGCGACAGGCGGCCCCAGCCGGACACGGTGGAGTGACGGATGGTCGCCAGAGTTCGGATGAAGGTGCTGTTCTGGGCGGGAAGGCAGATGGGAACCACAAAGAGGCCTAGCTTGATGGGGCGGTGGACCTTCAGCATGGCCAGGTCGGTGTCGGAGCTGGACTGGTTGTAGTTGTGGTGGATCACCATTTGGATCACGCGTCGCTTCTGCTCTGTCTTCTCATCCACCATGAGGTCATGTTCACCTTCACAGGGACAACATTTTACATCAGATTAATAACAAAATGAGAACATTTCTGTGCATCATCAGCACAGCAGCGCCCTCGTGGAAGTCTGTGGGGAGGGACGGTTATATCGTTTGAAAGGGTCGGGTCTGTTTGTGTACGTAAAGGAGCATCAGTGGTCCTTTAAAGCCACAGTCTGTTCACCCTGCTGCCACGTGGCAGGAGATCCAGACCGCCACACTACAGAGCAGCTTCTCTCCTCTGACTGTGAGACTCCTGAACTCGTCCTTTACCTCCACGTAAGAAAATAAACACGGTACGATTCAAATATGAAGGACCGACGAGACAGACAACACTGAACACAGTACGTGTAGAGTGTTAGTAAACGTACCCACAACGACTTGGAGGTCGGCAGCAGGTTTTCTCCAAACACAGTGAGCTGCAGTTAGGATCCACTGATCTGACAGGACGATCCCTCCACACGAGTGGTTCGCGGTGGTCAGCAGAGCCTGAGCAGGGAGGCAGCGTTACCATCACATCCTTACTGTTACAGACGATTACATCCTGTGATTAGTCTAAAGTGCGTCCAAGAACCTGCCTGCCATGGACAGTGTCCTTTGGGGCAGGTCTGCCCGTTCACAACCCTCGGGGCAAAGTACATCAGAGGTCTTCCACAGGCCACCCTATCTGGACCAGAGACGATCAGAAGGTACATTTATTACACCAGAATTTAATTTCTTTAAGTAAGCTTATCCCAGGACTGACGTGTTTGCTAACATTGAGACAATCTTCTCGTCGTCTCGAATGTCGTCTGTATTTATGTAAACTTGTCTGACCTTGAGGCAGGCAGGTGCTGTTGTCCCGATCCAGACGGTAACCCGGAGCGCAGAAACAGACGCGAGAGCGATCCGGCAAATCTCTGCAGAACTGTTCGCATCCTCCGTTTCTGAAGCGACAGCCGTGTGACGTCGCACGCGCTGCGAAGAGACGCAAGACACCCGCCGTTTATTTTATCTCTTAAAATCAGAACAGAGACTCCTTCAACAACGGTTCATGGAAACCCTTCAGTTGCCGACGTACCTTTGTCACAGTTGTATCCATGGAAACCAGGTGAACATTTGCAGACGTAGGTGTCGACGAGGCGAGTGCAGGTGGCTCCGTTCTTACAGGGAGACGACAGGCAGTGATCCACCGCTGCAAACAGTCGCAGACAAACTTAACGAGGCATTTTATTACATTTTCATACGAAACACTTTCAGTATTTTTACAGTGTGGTGTCAACGCTCAGGTCAAGGATCTGGATACTTCCCAAGCTGAACCCCAAGTACCTGTGTACATCCTCCAGAAGGCTTCCTGAGCAGAAGAAGAAACACAATTAAAAGACAAAAACACTGACGGCTTTAATCCACGTTTGGACCGTCGACTCTGGAACCGACCAGCTGCTGCGGCAGGGCGAAGATCTCTTTGGCCTCCTCGTACGTGCATTTCTCCTCCAGACACTCTCGCTCCAGGTTTCCCCTCTTCAGCTCCTCAAACAGGAAGTTAGCCCGACGACTGCGACGCAGGAAAACGCTGGCCTCCGGTCTGCTCACAAACACTCCTTCGTATTACAATACAGAACAAGAAGGAAAATCGTTCAGTGCAAAAGTTCTGGTTGTCCAGTGTGAAGTCACCAGAAATCCTTTGTTAAGGTAAAGGATGAACAGTTTAAACAGTTATAAATGGTTTAAATAATTAGGTAAGAGTCATCAATAAATAGTCACTGATACACAATAAATTGTTGACAGTCTCAGTCTGGGGTGTTAGCATGCTAACATGAAGTAATTATTACAGTGTTCTGTTTCCGATGTGTCACGTCAATCCAACATATACATTAATATTAAGATTTAAATGATAAAAATGTCAGTTTGAGCGGCGATTCAGACGTCTGGAGGGAAACTTCTTCATCATTCTCAGCCGTACTTACGCTAAGCTAACAATTGTGCTAATGCTAGGACACACAACTCCAATGAAAACAATTAAAAAAACAACATGTCATCTTTTTTTTATCAAAAATGCCAAAATCCCTGTGATGTGTCCCCATGCTAACGTAGCCTTAGCATGCTAACTGTCATCAGAGGAGGACACACGGCAGACTGCAGCAGGATCGTCACAGAGCAGACGGGACCAACTGTCGCTCTCGTTTTCTAGCAGAAGAAGAAGAAGATGAGAATAAGTTGAAGAAACCGAGGACTGACCTCCAGGAAACCCAGTGCATGCTGGGATAGACGCAATGAGGAGTCGTAGGAAGAAGAGACACTTCGTTTCTCCGTTGACTGACGCCATTTTTTTCCTGGTCTGATCAAAGGTCAGAAACAGCCAAAAAACACACAAACCCCTCGGTGACAAACACACATCGACACAAACACACTGACCGCAGCGCTGCTCACAGGCCGGCCGACAAACACACACGGTTCTGGTTTCTCACTCAGGATTTATTTCATGTGAGCACAAAGTGAACATGTCGACTTGTTCATTGAGGATTTAAGAATAAGACAACAGAAAAAACTTAAATAGACGTCTGAGAGTTGATCGGTTTTTAAATACATCATTGAATATGCTGTTAATTCATTCACATTTTACAACCACACATACAGATATGTAAACAAAACTTGATTAAGTGGAAAATATGAGAGTTTTGTATGAAAATTAAATACTAATAAAAAAAAGAGTATATTTTTATTGTTGTGCGTTTCGACAGGAAGTCAAACAGATTTATTTGAACGTTTGCAGCTGCAGTTCCCCTCCAGTCCTCCGGGGGCGGCGCTGCTCTCACTGCAGCTCCTTCAGGATGTCGGGGATGAACTCCTGGCCGTCCTTCAGTTCGTCCTTCCACTCCTGCGGGATGGCGGCGCCGCTGTGCGCCCCCGCCGCCCCCAGCAAGGCTCCCAGCGCTGCGCCGCGGTTACAGTTCTCACCTGCAACACAAACACGACGTCAACAACAACAACCAAACCTCATCGACTGAATGTTTGTTTGTTCGCTTTTTTCTGACGTGATGTTCATGTTATTCTATTTTTGTTTGGAAATAAACTGATATTTCAGCCGACGGTCAAGCCATTTTTAATCAAGCTAATTCTTCTCCGTTGACACACTCGGTGTACGAACCTCCACAGTTGGTGTTGGCCAGGATTCCTCCTCTGGGGTCGTCGTGGAACTCGTGAGCCAGATAAAAGAGGCTGGACAGAGCTCCTGTGGGTCAACACAGACAGGTAACGGTGTGATTACAGGATTCATTCTGTCAGTGAAGAACGTGATGTTTCTTGATGCGGAGCGATGTGAACCTTTCGTGTAGCAGGCCAGGCCGAGGTAGTTCACCGCGCTCTGATGGACCTGCAGCCGCTCCTGCGAGGACGCCGCAAACCTCAAACACACACAGAAATAATTCCCTTTATTCTTTTGAGCTTTGTTCTGTTCTCACGCTGAAACCTTTGGGCAGCAAATGAAGTGAAATATTGACATCAGGTGTGACTCGCACCTGGCAGCCTTGCGGCTGTAGCTCTGGCAGGTGTCCCAGGCGTCCAGCCTCCTCAGAGCGTGCTCCGCCTGCTGCCGCACGCTGGCTCCGCCCAGCACGGCGTGCAGCGCCCGGCTGTAAATCGACACGTACTCAGGCACCTTCGGGTGGGGGTGGGTGAGCTTCACAAACTCCACTGCTGCCGAGAGCTGACACACGAGAGGTCAGAGGTCAGACACAGGTAACTGAGTACATTTACTCGAGTACTGCAAGATTTAAGGTACTTCAACAGCCGTCAGAGTGAAAAGTAAGAAGTAAGTATTCACTCACCGCTCGCTCCTCATTGGCCGAGGCAGACAGCAGGGTGAAGGGGAGGGTCATGGGAAGGCAGCCGATGGCGTCCAGCTGGCCATCAGCGGACGAAGAGCTCAACTTCTGTCTGGAGCGTTTTTCTGCAAACGTCAGAACCTGAAAAGACGACGAGGAAAACCAGTCAGAACAGAAACACGATGAGGCGACGGTCCACCGGGCTGCGTTTGTTTTACCTGACTGGGTGACGTCGGCCTGGCGTCCTGCCAGTCGGCGAAGAACGAGCGGTGGAAGGACTCGGCGTAGGTGTCGTGGTGCGAGCCGGGCGTGGTCAGGAAGTGGACGTAGTCTGACAGCACGGCGGCTCGAGCGTCCGGCTGAGAGACGTCCGTGAAACGACCGGAGACGAGTGAGCGAGCCGCTCGTAGAGAGCAGAGAACGTTCAGGGTGTTTTCACCAGACTGAAGACCTGAAACAGTCCAAACAAGAGTCCACAGAAGCGGAACCAGACGATGACTCGTGTGTTTCAACGATTAACTTATTATTAAAGCAGTCCACTAATTTTCACAACAAAGCCCTAAATTGTGTCGGGGACACATTAGTCAGTTCGGTACCTTGATGATAGTGGACCGATCCGGTGGAGGACTTCCACAGGTTCAGTTTATCGTGGAGGATCACGTTACCCACCACGTCGGGCCGCTTGCCGCCGGACGACCAGGCGGTCCGACCGCTGCCGCCTGCAACGCACAAACAGGAAGATGAGAAGAAACATGACACAAGATGAACCTGGGCTCATTTCCAGGACTCCAGGGAAGCGTTTCCTACTGGTGTTGGAGAGGCTGAGGATGCTGGACGGGTGTCTGCTTCTGGGCGAGTTGAAGCCGGAGATCCAGCCGCCGAAGTCCCTCCTGATGTCGTCGATGTCGTAGTACCAGTGGACCGGCATCGACATGGAGTCGGCCGCACACATCGCCCACAACGCCTCGCTGACGGACCGCCGCACCAGAGCCATCTCTCCTGAGGGGGCGTGTCCAGACACTGACGTCAGAGTAAGTGGGGACAAACTCTCTTCACAGTCAGGTGATGATCTCAGTTTTCTTTCTGAAGTTATAGATTCAGATTCTCACATATTGCACCTTTAAATGTTACGTCACCGTTTTTGACTTTACACTGAGCGCGAGCTCTCAGGTCTGTCTGACGTTGGAAGCTACGCTAGCAGTTCCCCCCTGCTTACAGTCTTTGTGCTAAGCTAGGCTAAAAACACCCGGACCTGTCAGAGGCAGGTTGTCCTGGTGTCTCTGATGATTCTGTCCTGGAGAATAAAATCAAAATGTCACCTCTGATTGTTAAACGTGTGCTCTGTTACAGAACACACATCTGTTTGGACCTGCTCGGTGCCGAACCAAACCCACAGTACGTCACGTGATTAACGTTTAAAGTCCTGTAACACCTTTAGTTCGTGTGTTCTGGATGGGTTCCGTCTCCACTCACCTGTCATGAAGCCTGTGGACCTGCAGCAGCTCTCAGCTCGGAATGACTCCGCATCTTAACTTACATAAGTTCATCCATTGTCAGTTACAAAACTTACAGGGAGTGGCTAACCTCAGTTAGCACTTTCATGCTAACACAAACAGCTCGCGACGCTCCGCTCTCGTCACATCAGAACATTAATATGTTTCCGTTCACATGAAGGTGTATTAAGGTCAGATGTAACTATTATGAAGTTTTGACCGCAGTTTCGTGAAGTTAGTGTGTTTACGAGTGCACTTCGTAACCGGTGTAGCGGTACGGTGGTCCGTGTGGGTCAATTCGAGGAAACGAAGTTGGTTACAGGGTAATTTTAAACCCTGCGCTCAGCCTTCCAGGCAGGCAGCGGTTAGAATAGGCAAACTAACATCGGTTAGTAATAATTAACGATTCAGTTTACGTACAAACAAAACAGAAAACGTGGTTTCTTGTTGTATGATGAGCACACACGAACGTTCAGAGACGAAAAACTGCCTTGAAAACAGAAATCGGGGCGAAAAAAACGCCTTACTACGGCGGCCGTCGTGCATCGATAATGACGAGAACATAAACGCGCTTACATGCGAATGTGAGGAGAAGCGGACAGTGTTGTTAAATTAAACGTTAACCTTTATTAAACTCACTGTTTATAACTTTGATGTTGTAGTGGCACATTTAGCATCGTTAGCTCCTCGGGAGGCTAACAGCTAACGGTCCGAAGCAGGTGTATGAATCAAACTTAGACGCTAACATGAGTACAGACGGAGCTAGCTGCGTTTAATTCCTCTTTGAATGCGAGTTGGATGTAATTATCAGGCTGTGAGTGTGAATATCACCGCTGTGACCTCACTGCGAGTTTAACTCCAGTCTGAGACTTTAAACCTGCTGCTGCTTTGTGTCAGTCCGGCTGAGCGAGCTAGCTAACAGAGTGCTAGCAGGCTAACGAGTGTGTGATGGAGGAGGAGGAGGAGGATTCAGTAGATCCTCAAGATGTTGGTAAGAAGAAGTGTTTCTCTTCTTATATGCTGACTGATGACTTATAACTTCACGTGTGAAGCTCACAGTCTGTAACAGTGTGTGAAACCAGCTAACACACACACGTTTGAAACAAGTTTGATGTCGACCAGGTCAAGTTTTGATAGAAACAACAGAAAACTGTGAAATACTCCTTTATCCACAGTAATGACGTCACTCGTCTATAAAGTGTTTTAACGAGTTTCTGGAGTTTTTGACTTTAAGTTTTTGGAAAATAATCTTTGAAATAACCCTTTTTTTCTGTCTGCACCTTCAAAATAAAGGTTCTACAAGTACACTGGTTTTAAGCTGGACGGCTCTGATGTGTTTGTTTGTTTGGTTGTTTGTTTGTTTGTGTTTTATCCAGAACGGGCCAAAACCTTCTGGGCCGGCGAGGACGTGGATCAGGTCTTCACTGATGTCTTTGACTACCTGGATCACCTGAAGAGAGTCCTGCAGAAGAACACAGCGACAGATAAAGGTCTTTTCATTGATCTCTTCTTTGATTGCAATAAACAGGAAGTGACCTCACGCTTCCTGTTGTGTTGACGTTCTGTTGTGTGTCGATCAGAATATGTTCAGGGCCTGAAGCTGCTCGAGGTTCTGGACTTCTCTCGCCCGGCCTCGGCTCAGGACTCCTCCGTGTTTCAGGTGGTCATCGGCTCAGGTAAACGCAAACTTTTATTCTGAACAACAGAACCAGTAGATTGAAGATGTAGAGGTATAAACACTGTACTTTTATTTTGAAAATCTTATGACTATTATACTGACGAGCTTTATTGATTGAATTAAACCAATGAATCAATCGACCACATTGTAGAGGAAGTGATCAGATCATGTAAGAAGTAAAATATCTCAAGTGTGCTTTGAACCTAAACTCTATCTGTGTGTGTGTGGAGTCTTATTTTGGTGGTGTCTTCCTGTCCAGGTGAGGTGCTGCCAGCTGACTTCTCCCCCCACAGCTCCTCCCCCTCCTCCCCCCTGCCTCCTCCTAACGGGCCCCCTGCAGGCCGGGAGGAGCTGCTGCCTCCTCTGACTCCCGTCCAGCTGCAGTACACACTGCACACCTGCTGCCAGGTCTCACACACACACACACACACACACACACACACACACACACACACACACACACACTGTGATCAACACTGTGTGTGTGTGTTAACATCCCGTCTCCCTGCAGACCTGCATGTCCAGTGTACCCAGCATGCCTCAGTCCACGCCTCTGTTCTGGGGTCAGAACCCTCTGAAGGTGCCGCTGCTCTGCGGCTTTAAGAGGCTGACAGCGGTGCCTCTGATGTCATCAGGAGGGGGCAGGGCCTCCGACGGCGAGGGGCCGGAGGACATGGAGGAGTGGGACGTCCTTTACAAAGCGCCGTGCGGACGGAGCCTCCGTAACTATGACGACGTGATGCGTTTCCTGTTGGCCACAGACAGCTACGACCTCCTGCAGGTACAACGACCTGACAACAGCAGTAATCTGTACTGAATGACATCATGGCGTCAGTAATCATGCAGGCGTGGAGGAAGATCTGATTTGTCTCTTTGTGTCCTTCAGGTGGACTTCTTCACCTTTAACCCGTCTGTGCGGCTGGACATCCCCCCCACGGCGGGCCCCCGGCGGCCAGAGCAGGACCTGAGTCGTGGCGTGGAGCCCACGCCGGTGGAGCTGTGCGTCGGAGACGGTGGCGCCCGGCCGCCCGACTTCCGCTACAGGAAGGAGCGCTGGCCACATGGCTGCTTCCTGAGTCGCGGCCCAACGCTGTTCAGCGTCTGCTGCGACTGCACCGACGGCTGCAGCGACGCTCAGCGCTGCGCCTGCATCGCCACGACCAGAGGAGGGCGCCATTACAGCCACCACAGGCTGGACGAGCCCGTACCGTCAGGGTGAGACAGAAGAAGAGTCGTGAACAAATCAGCTGATACAAATCACTGTTGTTACCCTGATAAACTGTGTGTGTGTGTGTGTGTGTGTGTGTGTGTGTGTGTGTGTGTGCAGGCAGGTGTATGAGTGTGGCCCGTGGTGCGGTTGTGACCGGGCTCGCTGTCAGAACCGGCTGGTCCAGAGAGGGATCAGAGTCCGCCTCCAGGTCTTTCAGACTGACGACCGCGGCTGGGGTGTGCGTTGCCGCGACGACCTGGACTGCGGCACATTCGTGTGCATGTACGCAGGTGAGACGGCGTCGACGTGGAGGGGCGAGTCGGAGGATCGGCCTTTGATCATGTGATCGATCTGAAACAAAATGTCTGCAGGTGTGATCCTGCGGCGGGCCCAGAGTCCCACCAAGCCCCCCTCCCCCAAGCTGCCCCGGGCGGAGCTGCCCTCAGACGACGAGGTGGAGGTCGTCACCGAGTGGCTCGCCCTGCCTGTGGTGGAGGGGCGGAGCAACCTGCTGGAGCCCACCTCGCCCCCCCTCCACGTCCCCGTGATCCAGAGACCGGCTGACACCAACGCCACGACCAGCACGGCACAGGACAGGGAGCAGGTCTGCTACTGAGCTAATATTAGCATGCTAACAGGCTAAACATTATAACTGCTACAAATCAGCATGCTAGCATTTAGCTCTCGCACCACAGTGACTCAGCAGCAGTGACTGTTAGCATGACACGCTAATAGTAGTCATTTAGTTTGTGGCGTTAGCAGCAGCTAGCTTAGTTTAAAGATTTTTTTAAGGTCTTTATTTTAACTGCAGAGACAGTTTTCTCTGATTGTTGTTTGAATTTAATCTTTATTAAAAGTTTTTGCTTGTTAGTCTTTTAATTAATTTGATAAATTACTTATTTTAATTGTTATTTTTACTTTTTCGGGCCAGAAGACAAAAACTAAGCAGTTTTCCTGTTTTCTGTCCTTCAGACGGTTTTGGTCGGAGGTCCAGCACCTCCGTCTCCTTCAGCTGGTGGGTCAGGTGACCAGTCTCCAGCTCAGGAGAAGACTGTGGCCATGACAACAACCAATCCTGAGGCGGCGGCGGTCCACGGCGTTAATGGTACCGAGACAAAGAGCCAGAAGAGTTTAAAGCGAGCGATGAAGGTGGAGGACGTGAACTTCCTGGACGCCAGCAAAGAGGGAAACGTGGGCCGCTTCATTAACGTAAGAAGATTTCAGGAATAAAATCAGGATCAGCTGAGAAAAAGCCTTTTATTAATAAAAACACTTTTTATGTTCAAAACTACATTTAAAAAACAGTGAATTTAGTGAGACTGTGAGTGTGCTACCTCTCATGGTGGCTGTAGTGTTCTTTATTTATTCTGTCCTGTGATACATTACATATATATATTGTTTTTATCGTCACTTTACATTGACTGAACGTGATGGTGAACACACTGACACCTTTGACCCCGTCTCTTCGCCCTACAGCACAGCTGCCAGCCAAACCTGTTCATCCAGAACGTCTTCACCGACTCCCACGACCCCGCCTTCCCCGTCATCGCCTTCTTCACCAACAGGTGAGAAAGAGGACGACGACACTGGTGGTTACTGTATCGTAGCTTCCTGATGATAACTGATGTGATCGTCTGTCTGTCAGGGTCGTGAAGGCCGGCACCGAGCTCACCTGGAATTACTCTGCCGACGCTCGCGGCAAACAGGAAGTGGCCTGTCTCTGCGGCAGCAGCGGCTGCCAGGGACAGTTTAGCGTTGAGGAGAGCCTGTGTGACGCCTGCGAGGTGGAAGGTGAAACACGGTGACACATCAGCAGGTTCACACACTCACACTGAACATGAAACCACACAGAAATATCTATTTTTAATACCCATGTAATAATAAAACGGTTTGAAAACGCAGCTTCTGTACATGTTGTTGTTTTTATAAATAAATGAGCTCAATCTGACAAATGGTTTTATTTTGAAAGATGGTCCCTGTGTGTGTGTGTGTGTGTGTGTGTGTGTGTGTGTGTGTGTGTGTGTGTGGCTTTGAGGACTTTTATGTTGAAAACATTATATTTAATGTGTCATTTAATTTGTGGTTTAATATATAAATAATTCTATGATTTAAAGCTCAATCGACACTATAAATAACCACTTATTTAAGCATTTAATTATAACTTCTATATTTATTGAGCATTAGTTTGTATAACTGTTTATTTATTCATTTATTTAGATAATTATGAATTAAATATTAAGCAATAAGTCGTTTAATTGAGTATTATTTGTATTTATGTAAGTATTTATGACATAGTTCTTTATTAGTTATATATGTAAGCAGTTTGTTTTGTTATTGTGTATTTACTCGTTTATTTATACATTTATATTTGTGTTTATTATATTTCGTTTCGTTTTATGAGTCGTCACCCGGCTTTTATTCAGAAAGGGTCGCTGCGAGAGGGCTTCCTGTTACAGCCGTCTTGCAGCTTTTATTTTGAAACTCTGCACCGGATCTCCGCGTGTTGTTTATATGTCGTCCTCCGGTCCGTCTCACCGACTGTCCTCCAAACATCGAACCCGACCATGAGCGCTCTTCTCCGGGCTGCGTGTGCGCTCCTCCTCGGCCTCCTCTGGGCCTCCTCCTCCCCGGCCTCCTGCTGCCGGTTCCGGATCCCGCCTCACGACCAGGTGGCCCGGGTGGCCCGCTTCGTCGCGCACCAGTGTGACTGGGCCTCCATGGCCACCATCTCCACCCACAAGCCGGTGGCCGGACAGCCGTTCTCCAACGCGTTCTCCGTCAGCGACGGGCCGGAGAGCTCCGGCTCCGGGGTGCCCTACATGTACCTGACCCGCATGGAGATCTCCGTGCAGGACCTGGAGGTAACGACCGCGTTACTGTTGTAGTCCGCGTTACTGTTGCAGTGTTTCAGACTTCCTGTAAACTTTGTTTTTGCTCCTGATAGTGTCACATTTGTACTGGAGCTCGAGTCTGTACTGTTCAGAACTGCATAGAGAAAACAGTGAATTTAGTGAGGCTGCCACTATTATTGTGTCTGTAGTGTTCAGCATAGTTCAAGTATCATCAGAGGCTGCAGTGTTCAGAACTCCATTGAAAAATGACTGAATTTAGTGAGGTTGGTGTAACTTTGCATTAGACTGTAGTTTACTATCACATTTGAACATAAGTCTGTAGTTTTACAAAAGTGTTTTTAACTTTAAACCCACCAGAAATAAAGTTGTCAAGTTTAAACTTAATGATAATTTATATTCTGCTTCAGTCAGCAGTGAATGAAACCACATTTAGAAGTAAAAACGGTGAGTGTGCAGTGTTCAGAACTACATTGGAAATATCATCGATTTTTAGTAAAAACAATCAAAACGTCCAGTACTTTATTTATTGTGTCCTGAGATTCTATCAGAGAGTTAGATGAACTGAAAACCATCAATTCTGCTGTTAACTTCATCACCTTTTATTGTATTCTTATAATATTTCTCTGCATAAGATTCCTGTATACTACATCAAGTATTTAGACAAACATTCATCAAATTTATTTGAATTGTTATTTGAAACTATTATATTAAGACTTTGTGCAAACTTTAATTAACCTCCTATGATATTTCCAAAATGTTCCTGTGGGAGTTAAGTGTTAAAGTACCATTCAATAGTTCCATAAGGATTTATAGTGTTTTAAGAAACATGCATTTTTCAATTGATTAAAAAAAAAGAGTATTTTATGATGTTACTTTATAATATAGAGGCACAACTGTATACTGAGTACAGTAAAAATATCTCCAATGGTAGGAAAACTCACAAACATGCCAAATTTCTGATAATATAACTTTAATATTAGTATATTTGTGTTTGTGATGTCTATGGGATCTTTGTGTCAAACAGTTTTAGTTTAAAACATTTGTTTCCTGTAATATTCAAATAATGTTTTTTCTTCTTCTTCTTTAAAATGTTGTAAAGAAATCAACTTTATTACAGTCACTAATTAAATCAGTTTTTATAATTATTCGTTCTCTAAAAACTTGCTGCAAAATACAGAGAAGTCACGTTCAGTAAAAGTTATGAAAACATGCAGTTCAGGATTTATGCAACAGTCATTCCTTCACCATGACTCAGCGGTTCCTTCACAGAGTGACTCAGCAGTTAAAGTCACATGTCAGAGCTGAAGTCATGTGACGAGAAACCACAGAGAGTGATGAACGCAGCAGAAACAGGAACGACGTGCAGGGGAAGATTTTATCAGTCTGTTAATGTCGAACTAATGAGGACGTTTATTTATAAACAAGAGGGTTCAGAAAGAGTGACTTAAAAACTCAGTGTAAACATTTCAAACAGTGTTACAGCAGCAAATGTGCTGAAATGATCTATATTTAAAGTTCAGCTTGTACAGAACTACATAAGAAAAACATGGACTGTTGGGTGACGTGTCTGTAATGTTCCATCTGGAGATGGTCATCAGTCTCCAGTGTTCAGAACTGCCTTTGAAAAAGCATCGATTTTAGTGAGGCTGACTTTATATTATCTGCAGTAGTTAACTATAAGTGAACTTAATGTTGTTAGTGTTCAAAATGGTCGACTTTAAAAGCTTCAAACTACTGAACTTAACTGCTTAACAAAAACACTGACTATAAAAACTACCTCAAAGAAAGTTTAAAGTCAGAACTTTATCAGTCTTTATACACCAACAGGGTCTATAAACAGTCAGCAGTGTACAAAACTGCATTTAAAAAACATGGAAATCCAGTAAAAACCATTTAATGACACGAGCAATGTTCAGAACTGCATAAGGAAAACATGGACTTTAGTAAAACATGGAGGCTGAGCTGTGACGTCTGTGTCCCTGCAGGTGAACCCTCAGGCGTCTCTGTCCATGTCTCTGGCTCAGACTGATTACTGCAGGCAGCAGGGCTTCGACCCTCAGAGTCCTCTCTGTGCTCACATCATCCTGTCTGGATCTGTGGTGGAGGTACACACACACACACACACACACACACACACACACTCAGCTGTGTATCCAGGTGATAAGAACAGTCACATGACCGTCGCTCACCTGCCTCCTCTGCTCCAGGTGAACGGGACCGAGGCCGACTTTGCTAAGAGATCTCTGTTCAGCCGACATCCAGAGATGATCGACTGGCCGTCTGATCACAACTGGTTCTTCGCCAAGTTCAACATCACACAGGTACACACAGAACTACAGTACTACTACAGTCAGTACTACGACTGCTACTGTAAATACTCCTGCTGTTTATCTTCCTGCTTTCACTACGATAGTACTACGAACAGCAGTACTCTGTCAGAGTTTGTTCAACAGCAGTACTGCACAAACCAAACCTCATTCATTTTCTGGAACATTTAAGCAGATGTTGGTTTGCTGACGGTGTATCTGTGTGCTCCTCCATATTTCAGGTGTGGGTGTTGGACTATTTTGGCGGGGTGAAGACGGTCACTCCGGAGGAATACTTCCAGGCAGAGCCACACAGGAAGCACCACTGACGGTCAGAGCTGCTGGGTTTTGTAGTTCTGTTTATTCACGTGGACTACAACTACGACATCACAAGATAGCTTTCTTCACTGAGTCGTTCTGCCAACGAGATCAAATGTGTAAAACTTTCATCAGAGCATAAAAATAGAAAAAGAAGATGAAATATGCAAAATCAAGAAGTAGGAAGTTAAAACTTGCTGCCTCATAATTGAAACTTACTGTGAGTTTGTTTGATTGTATTTCTAAACTTTCTTCTGACGATGTAAAATCTGCAAACACAAGCTTCTTGTTCAGACGTTGTGTTCGCTGGTTGTGTTTGTCTGTTCAGGAGGTCGATGGTGTGAAGCTCGGGGATCGAACCTGTGACCTGGTTGCTGGTTTGAATCCCGTCAGCTATCTATGAGACACACAGTCAACCTGAAAACTTCCTCAGGAGCTGCTGTACTTAATGTTTAGTGTCAAAATCTGCAACAAGGACGAACAAAACATGAAAAACTGATTTCATGTCCTCAAAAAAGTATTTTAGTTTGTTCCAAAAACTCAGTTTTGTGTTGAATTGAAACACAGATATCTTTGATCGTCGTCTGTGTTCAAGAAAATAACACTTCAGGAGAAAGTTATTAGACATTTTAGGGAATAATTAAAAATGACAACAGGAGATAAAAGTGTTCAAAACAGGGTATTTATCAGAATTATCAACAATCAGCTGATCAATATTTTGGTTTCAGTTTGGAGAATAAAATATTTTCTGACACAGAAATCCAACAGTGAACTTCTGTCAGGTGACCACACGAGGGAGCTGCTGAGTTTGACATGAAACTGTTGTCATAACAGAATAATTCATATCTTTAATTTCTCTCCTTGATTTACTTAATATTGAGTTACGTTAAGTCACAAAAGTGAAAGTAAAATGATTAAAACATTTAAAAATAAAGTGCCTTTTTCTATGTTCTTGCCTTTTTGTGGCTGAACACACCAAACTCCATTCATTAAAACTACGATTTAAGGTGTGTGATCTTTAAAATAAAAACAAACTGCACTTTATAACTTCCTGAGATGAGCACAGAAAACAACAGTAAAGAGTCAGATGTTACAGGAGCAGGGGACTAAATTAATTAAACTAGTTTTTAACATTTCTGCTGAAACAGATTCTTATTAAAGAAAAACCCGACAGGATTACTGTGCGTCATCACAATCAGTTCATCCTTTAACTACATCTCCCATGAGTCTTAGCTGCTGGCAGGCTGTCAAAACCTCATGGGAGCTGTAGTTTAAGTTAAAACTAGAAACTCATTTAACCTCAAATGTGGACAGAAAACTTAAAAGTGTTTTGAAACAGTGCAGAAATCACACGCGGGAGGGGCGGGGCTTGTCGTGGATGGGTGGGGCTTTGTCATGGGGGCGGGGTTTGTCGTGGATTTGCGTGGTATTTTCTTTTTTCTTGTCAGCGTGATATAAAATCAATAACTGATCAACATTTGTGACGCCTGAAACGTCGTCTCATACTCCGCTTCCTGCTCCTGACGATGCGGGGAAACGAACGCTGTCGTGATATTCTGACTTTGCTGTGAAGATTTATTTTTGGAGAAAATATTCACGAATGATTTGTATCAATAAAGTTTGTGTGAACGAACAAAATGACTCCTCTTCTTCTGTGTGTGTCTTACTTTGAGGTAATTTTCCGGGTTCTTGACTCAGATCTGGCGCTGACACGTCTTCCTGTCCTGACGAATGAGATGTGCCTCTTTTATTGGGTTTCAGTGGAATTTCTATCTTTCATTAATATTCTTAATCAAAAATCTGCATTTTTCTGTTTTATTCAGTAGCTTCCACTGAATCACTAACACACAGCTCTTTTTGTTGAATTGGATTTTAGTGTTCCTTCTACTTTGTAATTAATAAATAATACCAGTGGTATAATAGAAATATTAACTGACAGCAGTGAGCAGCGTCCACCACCAGGGGGAGCTCCTCCGTCACCACAGCAGCAGGATGGGAACACTTCTCTCCTCTTACAGAACATAGATACCAGAATGTGTCGAACATGTTTTGTTTCCTCAGACGTGTTGTTGAGAATATCAGTCATCTTCTCATGTCATGTTAAGTTTCCCTCCACACACGAAGCAGGACGATGACTCTGATCAAAAGTTCTTGCTGTGATGTCAGAGGTGGCTCGGCACGCAGAGCTCAAGATCGATCACGCCTATTGATTATTGATCTGAGCTGCCGGCCAGTAGAGGCTCAGCTGATGTTACGTAAGCAGCTGTTTGTGTCTGTCAGAGGGGAACAGCTGTAAGAGAGCAGCGCTGGAGTCGAGCAGGTAGGAGCTCTAAACAAGTACTTTCACTGCTCTGTCGAGGTACTTGTACTGTACTCGAGTATTTGCATCCTGAGCTACTTTAAACACATTTTAAAGGCAAATATTTTCACTTAATTTATCTGACGGTTGGAGTTAGTTGCAAATATAGATCTAAAACACAAAACATTTCAAATAATTCTGATGCATTTGTAAACATCATGAATATGAGCTGATAATAATGCTGCGTTCACATTAATGCATGGCTCTTTAAATGACTTACCTCTTTGATGTTCATTTAGTTTTTATGTATTTCTGCTATTAAATGCTTCTACTTCAAATATTTGCATTTGCTCTTCAAAATACTTAAACAGAAATCAATTTACTCATTAATGTAAATCCACTCCTCTTCTGCTCCCGATGATATAAAGTCCTCCTCTCCTCCTCCTGATGATATAAAGTCCTCCTCTCCTCCTCCCGATGATATAAAGTCCTCCTCTCCTCCTCCTGATGATATAAAGTCCTCCTCTCCTCCTCCCGATGATATAAAGTCCTCCTCTCCTCCTCCCGATGATATAAAGTCCTCCTCTCCTCCTCCCGATGATATAAAGTCCTCCTCTCCTCCTCCCGATGATATAAAGTCCTCCTCTCCTCCTCCTGATGATGATATAAAGTCCTCCTCTCCTCCTCCCGATGATATAAAGTCCTCCTCTCCTCCTCCCGATGATATAAAGTCCTCCTCTCCTCCTCCCGATGATATAAAGTCCTCCTCTCCTCCTCCCGATGATATAAAGTCCTCCTCTCCTCCTCCCGATGATATAAAGTCCTCCTCTCCTCCTCCCGATGATATAAAGTCCTCCTCTCCTCCTCCCGATGATATAAAGTCCTCCTCTCCTCCTCCCGATGATATAAAATCCTCCTCTCCTCCTCCCGATGATATAAAGTCCTCCTCTCCTCCTCCCGATCATATAAAGTCCTCCTCCTCCTCCCAAAACAGAGTTGCAGCATTCTGCTAAACAGCTGAAGCAGCTGGAGACTTGCTTTAAAACAGAGAAATAATCCTTCTGGTGTAATCCAAGTGTCCAGAAGCCCCAAGATCCCAAATTGATAATATAAAAAAAAAAGAAACGTTATTTTCACTCAGAGTCATGTGCAAAACCAGACCTGGAGGAATAATCACCCGGAGTCATGTGCAGAGCCAGACCTGGAGGAATAATCGCCCGGAGTCATGTGCAGAACCAGACCCGGAGGAATAATCGCCCGGAGTCATGTGCAGAACCAGACCTGGAGGAATAATCGCCCGGAGTCATGTGCAGAACCAGACCTGGAGGAATAATCGCCCGGAGTCATGTGCAGAACCAAAATTGGAGGAATAATCGCCCGGAGTCATGTGCAGAACCAAAATTGGAGGAATAATCACCCGGAGTTATGTGCAGAGCCAGACCCAGAGGAATAATCGCCCGGAGTCATGTGCAGAACCGGACCTGGAGGAATAATCGCCCGGAGTCATGTGCAGAACCAGACCTGGAGGAATAATCGCCCGGAGTCATGTGCAGAACCAGACCTGGAGGAATAATCGCCCGGAGTCATGTGCAGAACCAGACCTGGAGGAATAATCGCCCGGAGTCATGTGCAGAACCAGACCTGGAGGAATAAGCACCCGGAGTCATGTGCAGAACCAAAATTGGAGGAATAATTGCCCGGAGTCATGTGCAGAACCGGACCTGGAGGAATAATCGCCCAGAGTCATGTGCAGAACCAGACCTGGAGGAATAATCGCCCGGAGTCATGTGCAGAACCAGACCTGGAGGAATAATCGCCCGGAGTCATGTGCAGAACCAGACCTGGAGGAAAAATCGCCCGGAGTCATGTGCAGAACCAGACCTGGAGGAATAAACACCCGGAGTCATGTGCAGAACCAAAATTGGAGGAATAATCGCCCGGAGTCATGTGCAGAACCGGACCTGGAGGAATAATCGCCCAGAGTCATGTGCAGAACCAGACCTGGAGGAATAATCGCCCGGAGTCATGTGCAGAACCAGACCTGGAGGAATAATCGCCCGGAGTCATGTGCAGAACCAGACCTGGAGGAATAATCGCCCGGAGTCATGTGCAGAACCAAAATTGGAGGAATAATCGCCCGGAGTCATGTGCAGAACCAGACCTGGAGGAATAAACACCCGGAGTCATGTGCAGAGCCAGACCTGGAGGAATAATCGCCCGGAGTCATGTGCAGAACCAGACCTGGAGGAATAATCACCCGGAGTCATGTGCAGAACCAGACCTGGAGGAATAATCACCCAGAGTCATGTGCAGAACCAGACTTGGAGGAATAATCGCCCAGAGTCATGTGCAGAACCAGACCTGGAGGAATAATCGCCCGGAGTCATGTGCAGAACCAGACCCGGAGGAATAATCGCCCGGAGTCATGTGCAGAACCAGACCTGGAGGAATAATCGCCCGGAGTCATGTGCAGAGCCAGACCTGGAGGAATAAACACCCGGAGTCATGTGCAGAGCCAGACCTGGAGGAATAATCGCCCGGAGTCATGTGCAGAGCCAGACCCGGAGGAATAATCACCCGGAGTCATGTGCAGTGCCAGACCCGGAGGAATAATCGCCCGGAGTCATGTGCAGAACCAGACCTGGAGGAATAATCGCCCGGAGTCATGTGCAGAACCAGACCTGGAGGAATAAACACCCGGAGTCATGTGCAGAGCCAGACCTGGAGGAATAATTGCCCGGAGTCATGTGCAGAGCCAGACCTGGAGGAATAATCGCCCGGAGTCATGTGTAGACCCAGAAGAACAATCACCCGGAGTCATGTGCAGAACCAGACTTGGAGGAGTAATCGCCCGGAGTCATGTGCGGAGCCAGACCTGGAGGAATAATCGCCCGGAGTCATGTGCAGAGCCAGACCTGGAGGAATAATCGCCCGGAGTCATGTGCAGAGCCAGACCTGGAGGAATAATTGCCCGGAGTCATGTGCAGAGCCAGACCTGGAGGAATAATCGCCCGGAGTCATGTGCAGAGCCAGACCTGGAGGAATAATCGCCCGGAGTCATGTGCAGAGCCAGACCTGGAGGAATAAACACCCGGAGTCATGTGCAAAGCCAGACCTGGAGGAATAAACACCCGGAGTCATGTGCAGAGCCAGACCTGGAGGAATAATTGCCCGGAGTCATGTGCAGAACCAGACTTGGAGGAATAAACATCCGGAGTCATGTGCAGTGCCAGACCCGGAGGAATAATCGCCCAAAGTCATGTGCAGAACCAGACCCGGAGGAATAATCGCCCGGAGTCATGTGCAGAACCAGACCTGGAGGAATAATCACCCGGAGTCATGTGCAGAACCAGACTTGGAGGAGTAATCGCCCGGAGTCATGTGCAGAACCAGACCCGGAGGAACAATCACCCGGAGTCATGTGCAGAACCAAAATTGGAGGAATAATCACCCAGAGTTATGTGCAGAACCAGACTTGGAGGAATAATCACCCAGAGTCATGTGCAGAACCAGACTTGGAGGAATAAACATCCGGGGTCATGTGCAGAGCCAGACCTGGAGGAATAATTGCCCGGAGTCATGTGCAGAACCAGACCTGGGGGAATAATCGCCCGGAGTCATGTGCAGAACCAGACCTGGAGGAATAATCGCCCGGAGTCATGTGCAGAACCAGACCTGGAGGAATAATCGCCCGGAGTCATGTGCAGAACCAGACCTGGAGGAATAATTGCCCGGAGTCATGTGCAGAGCCAGACCTGGAGGAATAATCGCCCGGAGTCATGTGCAGAACCAGACCTGGAGGAATAAACGCCCGGAGTCATGTGCAGAGCCAGACCTGGAGGAATAAACACCCGGAGTCATGTGCAGAGCCAGACCTGGAGGAATAATAGCCCGGAGTCATGTGCAGAACCAGACCTGGAGGAATAATCGCCCGGAGTCATGTGCAGAGCCAGACCTGGAGGAATAAACACCCGGAGTCATGTGCAGAGCCAGACCTGGAGGAATAATCACCCGGAGTCATGTGCAGAGCCAGACCCGGAGGAATAATCGCCCGGAGTCATGTGCAGAGCCAGACTTGGAGGAATAAACACCCGGAGTCATGTGCAGAACCAGACCTGGAAGAACAATCGCCCAGAGTCATGTGCAGAACCAGACCTGGAGGAATAAACACCCGGAGTCATGTGCAGAGCCAGACCTGGAGGAATAAACACCCGGAGTCATGTGCAGAGCCAGACCCGGAGGAATAAACACCCGGAGTCATGTGCAGAGCCAGACTGTGATCACGAGCTGTATGGAGACATCTGATGGTTCTTTGGTTGTTTCTCTGTTTTAAATCAAGTCTCCAGCTGCTTCAGTTGTTTAGCAGAATGCTGCAACTCTGTTTTACTGTGAAGCTCCAGAACTGTTCTGTGGACTACGAGATTAATGACTGAATTTTTATATTTGGATGAACTTCTCCTTTAACACTAGTTAACGATGACTTTTGTCACTGCTTACTTTAGTTTTAGTTTGGGATAATCAACCTTGTACTGAAGACTTGTCACTGATGTTGTTTGTTTGAATAAACTTTATTAACATGTTGAGTGGACGACGAGTTGAACTGAAGGGGTTAAGACTCAGAGGAATGTGTGGAGGCAGGAGGAGGAGGGAGGAGGGAAAAGGTTTTTCACTTCAATCCTGCTTTACATATTTTCATTCACCTCCTCTGGCGGTCTCCACCTTTACTCCTCCTCAGAGTTCCTCCTTCATCCCACCGCTCCATCCTCCTCTTCCTCAGGGCGACTCCATCAGCCAGGTCACCGCGGAGATGCCGGGGACTCTTCCCAGGTTTCCCACCATGCCTGCCATGCTCAGCTCCCTGCCCAGAGGCATCAACCCTCCCAGTTTACCCCGAGGCATCACCATGCCCAGTCTGCCCACTTTGCCCAGTTTACCCAGCCTGCCCCGAGGTATGAACCTACCCAGCCTGCCCCGAGGTATGAACATGCCCAGCCTGCCCAGGGGGATGAACATACCCAGCCTGCCCAGGGGGATGAACATACCCAGCCTGCCCAGGGGGATGAACATACCCAGCCTGCCCAGGGGGATGTCGCTGCCGAGGCCCGTCGACATGTCCACCGTGTCCCAGGCTCCTCGGAGGCTGCTGCAGGACTGCTGCTCTGTGCTGGACCACCAGACACCCGGAGGTACGACAGATACTTCAGATACTACTGATACTACAGATACTGCTGATACTACTGATACTACTAATACTACAGATACTTCTGGTACTTCTGATAATGCTGATACTACAGATATTAGTACAATGATACATACTGATAATTCCGTCATCTTTGAGTAATCAGTATTATCAGAAGTATCACGATACTTCTGTCCATAATATCTCTGATACTAAAGATACCTTTCGAGATACATATCAGATACAGTACTGATAATAAACAAAAACAGACTCGGTGGGTATCACACGGACGTTGGTGATTTGTATATTCTGAACCTCATCGTCACTGGATTGGGTTGAAATTTGTCCCGAACATCCAGGAAACCTTTTACATGAATCATTTACAACATCGATTGAACCAAGTGTTGTCACAGCTTCCAGTTACTGGTCCTGCAGAGACTCTGAGTGATGAGCAACGTTTTTTACATGCTGTAGATTTTTTACCCTAAAATGATTAATTTTTTTGTTTCTTTCTACTTTTCACTGGCTGTAATATTTGATTAAGTAGGTAGATGTTTGTTCTGTGTTGACTTCAGGGTTTTCTGTCTTTGTGTGATACCTATTGAGCCTGTTTTTCATTGAGTGATCTCAAATGCAACAAACTGAGCTGTTACTAGCTGTAACTTCAACGTGGATTGACCCATACTTGACCTGACTTCAAATGTTTTATTTCATTTTCAAAACCACAATATTTTCAGTTGAAGATCACAGAAGACAAAAAGCAAACCGGCAAGTATTCAGTTTTGAGAGGCTTTATTGATTATCATTGATTGATCAGCTTCTTGTTGCAGCTCTAAATTGGACGATACAAAGTTATTGGATCCATAATCATGAAGTGAATATTGTACTTCCACTGCTTGAACTTTAACCCTCTAATCCAGCTGCTGTCCACTGAAGTATTCGTACTTCTGTGTCCTCCTGTTCGCAGTAAACACGGAGTACTTTTACTGCTTTGAGGACGACTGAAGCGGCTTCAGCTCTGCAGGTTTCTGATATGTTTTTTTTTTCTGTTTCGGCTGGAATGATAAATAAATCCAGAGCAGATTATAGAGCGCTGAGCTGCTGCACATGGCCCGGATCACACACACACACACACACACACACACACACACACACACACACACACACACACACACAGGAATATTTCAGCTGCTGAGAATATTAATTATAATCTGTAATAAATCAGTTTTAACGACAACAAACAGGTCGTTAACATGAAACCTCAGACTTTAACATCGTCCTCTGAATGTGGAGGTACGAGGTTCTTAACTGACGGTGAATTAAAGAGGTGGGTTTAATGTGTGTGTGTGTGTGTGTGTGTGTGTGGAGAGGATTAACTACAAACGTGTGTGTGTGTGTGTGTGGTGGGAGTGACAGTGTGGATGTGAGCTGACGGAGTCGTCTTCATGTACGGTGAGAAATCTGAACATTTATTTCACATTTCTTCAGTTTATCTGCGTGTTGTGACTCTGCGTCTGCAGCCGCTTGATGCTAAAGGTGACAAAAAGTAAAGAGCTTTGAAATTAAACGTATTATAAAATGTTATTAAAAAATGTCTCTGACATCGTGTACAACTATATATATTTGCAAAAGATCTTAAAGTCTTTAATTTTACTCTTTACGATGCTTTGCTATTTTTAATGGAATGAAAAAAGGAAAATCTCATTAATTGTATTATATTAATATATTTTAATGTGTTTTATGCTCCGTTTAAGGTTCAAGGTTTTCTACAGGGGTGTTTAATAGATTGAAGTACATGTAGTGAGTAACTAAAGTCAAAATTTACAAGATATTAAGTGAAGATTATGACATTTAAAGTCAAAGTGTTTTTCTACTATTGGTGTTAGCGCCACCTGCTGGACTGGAGACGCAGACGACAGCGACGGTTTAAAACTGAACCACCTGTTCTGGTTTCAGCTTATCTGAACAGGTTCAACAGTCACGAAATCGATAAAACGCAAAGATAAAACAAGGATTTTTAAACAGATGTATTTTAATTCATCTGCTCTGAATGAATCGTGAGAGACGACGACAGACGTGATAAGAAAAGTAAAGATTTTGACGAACTTTAAAATTGTTCTGGCTTGTAAATTAGAGTTATAGTGCACAAGTTAAAAGTACTTAACAAATCAAGTCTTGACAGTGAAACTCAATGATATGTAACTTCTGCCGGTACGGGTCTCTATCAAAACAAACACAAGACATTTGCTGATCCAGAATAAACATCTGGAGTCTCATCAGATTCTGATCTGATCCGGAGACGTTGACCGACGGGAGGAGAGCTCAGAGATGACTCAGAATTATGAGATAAGTCACGAGCCAAACTTTTGACTTGCTTAATGAGCAACTGTGAGATTTAAATTGAGTCAAAATCAAGAGATAAGTTTAAAAAAACACATTTCGTTATTAATTTTACTTCCACAGCTGGACTAAAATAAAGAGAACATCTTGTTGGAGCTCACTCTTTACCGTCGTACTTACGAATTTATACTTCACAACGAGGATTTATTACTTAAAGACGTCGTGTCAGCTCGGTGCCTTGCTCAGTGGCCCCCCTGCAGGTCACGTGTCTGTTTGGGGGGATTGAACCTGCGTCGCTGCAGCCACAGAGTCGACTCCTTAAGCTCACTAACTACAAACAACAATATAAACACATTACGTAACAACAAGCCACCGCAGGATTAACGCTTAAGACGTAGTATTACTGCTGTTGCATTGTAGTGTGTGTGTCGGTGTGTGTGTGTGGTGTGTGTGTGTGTGTGTGTGTGTGTGTGTGTGATGAGTTGGCAGTTGACCATTGGTCGATCTCTTGTCTCCTCTAATCTCCAAAAACCTGTCACACACTGAACATGAGAGATGAAACATTGAAGTAAAATCTGGAGAAGAGACGGTTAAACTCTCTGCCGCCCCCACCAGGGTCAAATACTCATTACAGGCTTTTATTTTGAAGGTCTACGGATTTTAAGTGTATTTTCTCATATTTGCCATAAATCCTCCACCTTTTAATCTCTTAATGTCCAGGTCTGTGCGGCTGCTGCTGGGCGCTGCGTCCTCGCTACAAGCGGCTGGTTGATAATATTTTCCCAGAAGACCCGGAGGTAAACACACACACACACACACACACACACACACACACACACACACACACACACACACAGAGTGTAACGCTGTGGAAATCCAATACAGAAATAAACATGTCATCATATCTTCATTTATACATTGTGACAAATTAGATTTCTGCTTTTATTTACATTTCTATTTGTGGAAACACAATGTAGATAAATTAATAAATCAATAAGTTTGAGGGACTAAATGAGGAAGAGACTCAGGTGGAAAATAATAAATAAATAAATACGATGGGAAAGTAGATAAATCTTGGAATTTACAGTAAAATAATCAGGAATCAAATAAAAACAGAAATATCACTTTATGTACATTTTATAAATGAATTAATGCCTTTAAACAGGTATTTCTAATCATATTTCTGATGCATTTAATTGTATAGTTACTTATCAAGTCAATTATTTATTTATTTGTTCTTGATTTTGGCAGAATCGGGCCACCGTTTATTTAACTGTGAAATAGAAGCTGCTCCACGTTTATCTCTGGAGCTCAAAATGTCAGTAAGTCGACCTTGAGTTGAAACCAGGTGTGTGTGTGTGTGTGTGTGTGTGTGTGTGTGTGTGTGTGTGTGTGTGTGTGTGTGTGTGTGTGTGTGTGTGTGTGTGTGTCCAGGACGGGCTGGTCAAAGCCAACATGGAGAAGCTGACGTTCTTCGCTCTGTCGGCTCCGGAGAAACTGGACCGCATCGCTGCGTACCTGTCAGAGCGCCTGACCAGAGAGCTGAACCGCCACCGCTACGGGTCAGTACACACAACGTCACGACAGCAGCAACACACACACTTAACACAGGTGTGACGTGAGTGTGTTTGTCCTGCAGGTATGTGTGTATAGCGATGGAGGCGATGGAGCAGCTGCTGCTGGCCTGTCACTGTCAGAGCATCAACCTGCTGGTGGAGAGCTTCCTCAGTACGCTGCGTCTGCTGCTGGAGGCCGACAGGCCACACCTCCACATCCTCGCCACCAACTCGGTTCGTCCTGCGACCACAGTGTGACGTTCAGTCTTTAAGTGTCACACCTCCACGTGTCACTGCACTGGTCACAAGCAGCACAATGCAATGCATGATGGGTGATTATCTGGATTATTACTGTGAGCTGCTGTGAATTTGAATTTTAGCGGCAAACTGAAGCATTACAGGCAAATACTGTGATTAGGGCACAGCAGCGTACAGTAACTAACTAGTAGTTGTACAACAAGGTACACATGCTAGCATGCTAACAGGCTAACATGCTGTAAAATTTACAGTAATCATTTTTTACAGTGTGCTGCAGTCAGGCTGATAAACAGAAGGAGGAAAACTCCCAAAAGTTACAAAGTAATCTGTGAGCTCTCCTCCCGTCGGGACACGAGGGAGCAGAGTCTGATATGAGTGCAGCTGTTTATTCCTCCAGTTAAATGTGTGTTTTTGTGAATGGAGTCTGGTGTGTTTGTGGTGAGAGAGAGAGAGATATCAGCTGTGTCCTGTTAAACTAAAATAATGGTACTCTGTATAACCTTCTATAACCGTGTCAGAATAATGATCTGAGTGATGAGTTTGTACTGAATCATGTAAATTATAGCTCCTCTGTGTTTGCTCGACGTCTTCATGACACAGGGATCATCAGCAGGTCTTTACGAGCTGCAGACATTATTTGTGGGTGGTTGAATATCAGTCAGTGTTGTTCAGCACTAAAATGTCGTAATGTTTTCCTTTTGTTCAGTTTGTGAAGTTTGCGAACATCGAAGAGGACACGCCGTCGTATCATCGCAGCTACGACTTCTTCGTGTCTCGCTTCAGTGAGATGTGTCACTCTGAACACGAAGACCTGGACGTCCAGAACAGGTCAGTCTGTCTGCTTCTTACTAACGATACACTTTGAATCCAGATCTTATGAACTGAGTTGTGACAACAGCCTCTGTTTGAAGAAGTCACCTCACGCTTCACTGAAACATCTTTAAAAACACAAATCTTTGCAACTGTATGTGAACTATGTGATGCACAAGACCAAAAACACGACCTCTGGAGTTCCTCAGTAGTCTCTGGACGAGTGAGGGGAAGTAATCATTCTTTATGTTACTTTTCAAGTGACATGCTAAAGAAGAGTGTGTGTGTGTGTGTGTGTGTGTGTGTGTGTGTGTGTGTGTGTGTGTGTGTGTGTGTTCAGGATCCGTGTGTCGGGGATCCGTGGTCTTCAGGGTGTGGTCAGGAAGACGGTGGACGACGAGCTGCAGGTGAACATCTGGGAGCCTCGTCACATGGAGCAGATTGTCCCCGCCCTGCTGGTCAACCTGCAGCAGCACACACACGCCGACAGGTGCACACACACACACACACACACACACACTCGCTGACAGGTACAGTTGTATACCTGACACCAGGTGAGCATTAAAGTTCACTTCTTGTCCTCGATGTGGTTTAAAGGGACAAAAATGTTTACAGTTTCAGTTACATTTAACAGTTTAATCAATGAAGAATTTGTACAGAGTTCAGTAATTTAACTGTGTGTGTGTGTGTGTGTGTGTGTGTGTGTGTGTGTGTGTGTGAGCAGTGAGTCTCCAGCAGAGCAGACTGAGGTGTGTTTCAGGGAGCTGTTGGGCCGAGCTGCTTATGGACACATTAACAACGCCATCAGACCTGTGCTGATGTAAGACACACACTCACCTTGTGTACAGCAGCAGTAGCAGCAGTAGTAGTAGATATATATCAGTTGTACCCTGTGTGTGTTTCAGGCACCTGGACAGTCACAGTCTTTGGGAAGGACGGAGCTTTGCTGTTCAGTGTTTCCAGATCATCATGTACTCTATCCAGGTTAGTAAGAACACTGTTATAGCGGCTGTATATGATCACACATATGTTAATATATCTAGTGTTTAACGTCACAATATTCATCTGAGCTGAAACATGAAGTCACTTATTGAACGGCACATCTTTGTTCCTTTTAATTAAAAGTGTTTAACCGTATTAACCGAACTCTCTTCGCCTCAGTCGCAGCATTCACACCTGGTGATCCAGCAGCTGTTGGGTCACCTGGACGCTAACAGCAGGAGTCCAGCTTCGGTGCGGGCCGGGATCGTAGAAGTCCTGTCTGAAGCTGCTGTTATAGAAGCCACTGGATCTGTGGGTCAGTCAGAGTAAACATGCGCTGTACGTTACGTCTAATCCCACCACCAGTGCTAATCTTTATATGGTATTAATGCGCTCTGTGTGTACTGTAGGTCCCACAGTACTTGAAGTGTTCAACACGTTGCTGCGACAGCTCAGGCAGAGTGTCGACTACCAGCTGACTGGTTACTATGACAACGCCGGGAAACACAAAACCACCTCAAGTGAAGAAAAAACGCTGCAGGACGCCGTCATCAAAACCATCGGTCAGGCTCGGGGGGCTTTATCCTCCTGTTGTCTTTGAATAGTTTTGAAGTCGTCACCTCGCCTGAACCCGTGTTTTCTGTCCAGGATCTTTTGCCAACACGCTTCCCATCTACCAGAGGTCAGAGGTCATGCTGTTCATCATGGGGAAGATCCCTGTTCCTGGTATCTACCCCGCCCTGGGGTCGCCCAACGCCGGGTACCACTCACACCAGTTCAACTGCTCCCTGTCACAACTTTACATGTTTTAAACATTAAAAATACCACAATTACTTGCGTTTTATGTCCTTACGTGTGTGTGTCTGTCTCAGGTTTGAGGGCAGCAGAATGATCCAGGTGATGCTGTTGAAGTCTCTCCTCCAGGTGAATTCAGTTCAGTGTTGTTGTCAGCGTGCTGCTTCAGCTTACCTTTAATTTAAAGGAGCACAGTGTGGATTCTTCAAAGTTTTCTAAAAGTTTTCCATTTGGTTTACTTTCCCCCGATGATCTACCTAACTACCAAACATCCTGCTGAACTAACTCCAGAACTACCTTCCCACCAAACTGTCGTCAAGCTGAGCTACCTACCTACCTACCTACCTACCTATCTGAACTACTGTACACACAGTAACCAAATGACCGACCTACCCACCAAAACCAACGACTGAACTACCAGCCTATCAACAGATCTAGTAACTGAACAGCCTTCAGTACCAAACTACCTTCCTACTCAACTCAACTACCAAAACCTCTGCAGAACAACTCAACAAAATACCTTCCTACCAAACTGCATACTGATGTACCTGCTTGTCAAACTACTAAAAAACTACCTACTTAAATACCTTTGTGCCAAACTACACACTAAACTACCCTCCAGACTACTTACTGAGCTACCAAATCACCTGGCTGCTTATTGAAGCTGCTACTGAACCATCAAACTATCTACCGACTTATCGAACTGCTTCCTACTAAACTACCTACCAGTGTACCTACTGATGTACCAAATTACTTAAATAGTTGTTGACCGAACTACCAACAAACAACCAACCAAACTACTTCCTGTGTCGTGGTTCTCTCTCGCCCCTCCGTCAGGTGTCGGAGCGTTATGAAAGCAGTAACCTCCTGACGGCGCTGCCCTCGTCCTTCTTGGAGCCTCTGCTGTCCTTCACCCTGATGGAGGATCCAGAGATCCGTCTTCTCGTTCTCTCCATCCTCACCTCGCTCATCGACAGATGCCACAACGCCGCCAGACTCGCCGCCGTCAGGTCACAACTCAACAGACACAACACACACCCAGTCCTTTTAGCTTTTTCCTGAGGTGAACTGGCACCACCCTTTGGCAGACAGGTGTCACTGCACACAGAGCTGGATGTCTTTGGGTCACTTTGACTTCACATCTTTGGGTCACTTTGACTTCACATCTCCCTTCAAATGATGATGAATTATTTCCAGCAGGGAAATCTTCACCTTTTTATTATAATTATATGTTTTTTCTGAGTAATTGATGGTCACAGCCTCTTCCTGCCTGTCCACAGTGTGATGTTTGACGTCTCTGTGTTGGA